>BLSH010438155.1:721367-767642 GCA_018402905.1 Glandirana rugosa
CGGTTCTGTCGACTCGACGAGGAATTCGGGTGCGGCGATGGGACGGAGAGACGCCGGCCGGGGGCTGGAGAGCACTGGGGAAGCCTGGAGAGCACTTGGGCTGGAGAGCACTGGGGGAGCCTGAAAGCACTGGAGGGGCCTGGAGAGCACTAGGTGGCAGTAGAAAAAAACTAGATAGGAGGAGTGGCTGCATACACAGTAGAAGAATCCATCTCTTTATTTTTCTCCTCAGCCTCTGAATGCCCACGGGAGGGAGAGAAGGAAAAGCGGGTTTTCAGAGACTGTAGGAGAAAATGAAGAGATGGATTCTTCTACTGTGTATGCAGCCGCTCCTCCTATCCAGGAGCAGTACACGTACGGGGAGCCGCACTCACTTTCCTTCCTGTGTGGCGCCTCGTGTAGATCCCCCCTCTTCATGGTCACAGGTAACGTGATCTGTAGTCTCCGCCCCCCCAGCCCAACGGCCAAACTGAAATGGTAGCGGCCAGCCGGCCGCAGAGAGGCAGGGTAGCGGCGTGGGCTTAAGGAGCAGCTCAGCTGTCTTGGCCCCACAAAGTGCCCGGTGTGCCCTATGGCCAGTCCAGGCCTGCATGAAGCCCTCGCTAGGGGCATGGCAGGGCCCCATAATGGCAAACGCTGGACAGGCGGATGTGGACATAAACTCAGACTGTCCCTCCTAAATGCAAGCTACAGTGAGAGGTATACATTTATATGGGGACCCGAGAGTTAACTTGAGAACAGTTACAGTGCAAGTGTACACAGTGTACATTCATCTCTGAGAGTGGAGGTCTGCCTTAAGGTTGAGAATTCTCCCATGGCGGCCTCAGCCTTGTCACCGGGCATTGATGGATACCACACGGAGTAAAGGTACAAGTGATCGTGGTGATGCTTAATACATCAAGAGCGTTTAATAGAGTTTGTTAATGCTTGTCATCTTCCAGGTCGTGAACGTGACTCAAGTTAAGGTACTCTGTGTGTGAGGGTAGCCAAGAAGTGCTCACCCGGGGGCACTCCTCTTATGTGACCCAGACTTGGTATCCAATGAGTTAATGGGGAACACGGAGGAAGGTCTGCCATCAACCGCCTACACCTACTCCCATGCTTAAACGGTCACGTGATTCGGCTCACCTGCATAATCCAGCGGTGGCTACAGGGGAGAGGAGGGACCATTGACAACGGCTGCACCATGGGAGCCTATGGGTGACATCATTGCATCTGGCTTTCACAGCCGTTGTTAGGTGCTCTCTCCATTTCCCTGCAACTGCTGCTGGCTGACAGGAGATTACATGGCTGAAAATAAGTAAGAATACACATCTTGTTTATACAGGTTAGTTAGCATAGGTGTTAGGCAGGGGAAAGAAGCATTTGTAAGACAAGTTAGGCTTTAGCTGGAATTCTATTTTAACATGGAAAAATTCATCCACTGTGTAAAAAATGTACATCTCTTAGGAACAAAATAGCTGTCTGTAAATGATTAGCAAGTGAGTGGGCCTTGGATATAATAGAGTGCATGCCCTATATATGTTTTCTTTGCCACAGACCAGCTAAAATGCATTTTAGTAGCTAGGGAATTCTGCAGCCTATTAACCTTGTGTATTTCATATTAGGAGAAAGTAATTTAAAAAAGCATAGGCAGTCTTACAAATGTCACAGTTTATTTTGAACCATATCCTAAGAAAGATGCTGTCTTAGAAAACAGAATAATCTGGTCAAGTCAAACATTACTTTTGTAATATAGATAACAAATAGCAAAACAATAGAACTCTATGCAGATTGCGCTTTTTCATACATACATATTACATATTGAATACAATTAGGCCCCATGCACACAGGACGTTTTTACAGCTGCTTTTAGCAGCGTCAGACTTTTTTTTTTTTTGCAGCTTAATAACGTCTCTCCGTGTTATTCTATGTGTCCATGCACACACAGGCTTTTAGCAGCTGTAAGTGGCATAGGCGTTTTCAAGCTGTAAAAAAAAACAAGGGTCAGCGCGTTCTGAGGACCAGCAGTACAGCTGTAAAAACGTCTGACGCTGGTAAAAGTTGCTAAACCCGGCCTTACGCTGGATACAGCTGCGTTAAGCCTTGTCAAGCTTTTTTTTTTTGACATATCAAAATCAATGGTTCTCTATGAGAGCCCATTGATTTGAACAGAAGTCGCACCAGAAGTCGGATCATGATAATCCGACTTGCGGTGCAGCTTGTGCACTGAGGATCTTGAAGGGGAACCCTTGCCAATATGAAAAAAAAATGGTGTGGTGTCCCCCCCCCAAAAAGTCCATACCAGACCCTTATCTGAGCATGCAGCTCAGCAGGTCAGCAGGTCAGGAAAGGTGGGGGGGGCGAGGGAGCGCCCCCCCTGGACTGTACCGGACCACATGCCCTCAAAATGGGTGGTGGGTGCTGCGCCTGGGCCCCCCCCACCCCAAAGCACCTTGTCCCCATGTTGATGGGGACAAGGGCCTCTTCCCGACATCCCTGGCCGTTGGTTGTCGTGGCCTGCAGACGGGGAGCTTATCGGAATCTGGAAGCCCCCTTTAAAGAGGAACTACAGTCTGCTCACATAATTTAACATAATAATAAAAACATCTTTGCCATTCTGAAGCTTCCCTCCAACCACTTTGCATATTATTTTATATATATAGTGTGATTCCGTACTTGCCAAATATGCTGCAGAAATCTGCAGCCATTTTAACTTTGGGCAGCTTAAGCTGCTGTCTGTTCACTTTCTGGATGTACACAGACACACAGAGGCACACCTCCAGCTCTGCAGCTCTACAACTCTCATTGGCCCTCTTATGACTCATTCCCCCTCCCTTCCTGTCAAACTCTCACAAGAGTGAGAGAGAGAGCAGTGCATGATGTCATAAGCCTAGGCTAATGACCAGACAAGAAACAGGAAGTGGGCTGTATAAGGTATTTACTGGCAGAAAAAAAATGTTTTACTATCCAAAGTTAAAACAACAAGGGCAGAAGATTTAATAGATGAAAAGTTGAAAAAATGACTGAAGGTCCACTTTAACAAGGGGGCCCCCAGATCCCAGCACCTGGCAACCGGGTACATTTTAGCCCTACCCATTCACCCAACAATGTAAAAAAATAAATAAAAACTGTACACAGGTTTTTAAGTCCTTTGAGACGTCATCGGGTGGCCACGCCCCGTGGCTGTATAAGCAATGGCACGCGGCGGACCTAGCATTACAGCGGGAGAGAGCATCGGGAGAACATTGGAGGAAGAACAGAGGGAGAAGACAGTAGAGAGAGGAGACCGGGCAGAGGGGGAAGTCAGCTGAGAGAGAGGAGAAGAACCGGAGAGGGGAGAAGACATCAGAGGAGGAGGGAAAAGAGCCGAATAGGAGAGAAGACATCAGCGGAGGAGGGAGAAGAGCCGGAGAGGGGTGAATATTTCACCAGAGAGGGGAGAAGATATGTCGGAGCTGCTTTAATAAAGGACTTAAAAACCTGTGTACTGTTTTTAATATTTTTCAATATTTTTGAGTGAATGGGTAGGGGTACAATGTAAAGGAATGGAGATGGTGGTAGTGGCGCTGCCCCAATAAAAGTTTTTTATATATAAATTATAAAAGTGTATGGTTTGATCAGAGTGTTAATTCAGGTAAAGTGCGACATTGGATAAAAATTTAAAAATTAAAAATAAATAAATTGCTAAGTGCAAAGGATTATAAATTTTCCAGGATGCAGGGGATAAATATTGTATGATATAAAAACACTTTTAGTAGTATTGTAAAACTTGAAATTATTAACGTGCTAGGTGCAAAAGATTATAAATTTTCCAGGATGCAGGATATGATTATTGTATATTATGTGAACATATTTAGTGAAGTATAGAAAACACAATTAAAATATCACAATTAAAATATCAAAAACAATCGTGACACAAGTGTCTGTGAGGTGAGCGAATTTATATAAATAATAAAAAACTTTTTCACAGTAATCAAAACCGTTTAAATCAGAGTTCAAGCCCGGTATTCAATTCAGTGATACCAATATAAGGTGTCTCATGCACAGAGTCAATGGTAACCGGGAACTGAGTGATGGGTGCAGGAGTGGTGAGGAAAGTGCCCCCCTCCAAAAAACACCCCACTCACTGCGTAACCAGGTTTTTGGGTTGCCGATTCTTCAGATGTGATGTCCGCTCATCCATGCAAGTGTAAATGCCATAAGGGAAATATAATATTTCATGGAGATTTTTAAGAAGAATAGCAAAGGTTTAGTTTAGGAGCAGGCAAGTAGTAACTCACATTTAGTGTAGGGGAAGTCAGGATCGAATGACCGGAACTTCCTGCGTTCCAGCGTGGTAGCGACCGGAAGTGCGATAGACGTTGGCTCAGCTCCGCCAGACGCGTTTCGTCATCACGGACGTCATCAGAGGCGGTGCCAGCCAGTTCTGCACTCCGGTCTTTTATAGGCAAGCTCTTGGTCACCTGATCCCGGCGGCCATTGACATTTTAGATAAATAAAAATTACAACAACAATTTATTAATATCCTAGAACAATAATTAAAACTTAAAAGAAAGGGGAAGAGATTTATAACAAAGAAGAGATTATAAAAAGAGATTATAAAAAGGGGGGTTTTTTATCTAATGATACGATGTGAGGATAAAATCAAAGTTAAAGTAGAAAAGGCAACGAGGGGAATTGTGTTAGGTAAGGAGACACTGAAGGGTTATTGTAGGAAAATGGGATTGTGTATTCATTCAGAATCTATAATGGGTCAGAGGTCCGTTTGCGTTTAATCAGAGAATATCAGTAAATGCATAACAGTTATATGTATGAAATTACACTGCGATCGGATATGATCGTTTAAGGAGGATATCGGTCTTTATATGGGCTAGGATTTATCAGTTAGTTCTCTAGATCCAAAATTCAATGGGTGCATAGGAATGTATATATATGATGTCAACCAATTATATTTATAATTTATACAATGTTTAATTAATTCATTATGTGCTATATCCAAAAATTAAAATTACACGGGAGGCTTAAATATTTTGTGTGTAAAATCGATAAAACAAACTTTGTATAGATGTTTGACTAAAAGCGTAATATGTAAGAAGGGATAAAACGGGAGGCATAAAAATATTAATTCAAACGGGAGGTATGGGTGTTTGCTTATGAAAACCAGTAAATTGTATGAATGGTGTATGTCATCATTTAGATAGATAGTATATAGACATTATATATGTAAACATTTGAGTAGACGATACATGTTGTACCTTTTACAATTTTAGTATGGGTACCATAATGTGTTGTATATGACCAGATAGATGGTATCTTTTCCGCGGGGCCAGTTTGTATTTCCTATGAATGTACATTGTTAGTGTTCAGACTTAGATTTTATTGTGCACTCGGTTAGGGGGGTGTGTTTACTTTATTCGTTAGTAATGAAACAGTTGAGGTCAATGTCAATGTTCAGACCTTTAGGCTGCATAGAGTCCAAGGTATAAATCCATCTCGTTTCATTTTGCGATACTAATTTGTTCCTATCTCCACCTCTCCAGTACTCTTTTATGTGATCAATACCGTAGAAGATCATGACACCTGGGTCCCTCTTAGGCGCCACTTTAAAGTGCCTGGAAAGGCTGTGGTTGGGATAGCCTTTTTTGATGTTTCGTATGTGTTCCCCAATTCTGACCCAAAGGGGTCTCGTGGTTCTTCCCACATACTGGTACCGACAGGGACACTCTATTACGTACGTAACGTGGGAGCTCTTGCAGGTTATTAACTGATTAATTTTGAATTTCTTCCCTGTGGATGTTGAGTAGAAGCATTCTTTTTTCCTTGGTTGAGGTTTGCTCTTTTTGCATGGTAAACATTGTTGGCAGCGAATGAACCCCTTTAGGTTGGGGAATAATTCTATCCTTTTTGGGGGGTTGACCACGTTGTGGACTAGCTTATTCCTCATATTTGGGGCTCTCCGATAAATAAACCTAGGTTTATTAGGTAACAAATTCCTAAGGGTCCTATCAGATTTTAAAATAGGCCAGTGCTTTTTAATGGTGCTTTCAAGTTGTCTGTATTGTTTGTTGTATCCCGTGGAGAAGGCAAATTCTCCTGTATTCTTTTTTGTATTTGTAGATTTCTCCAGCATCCTCCTATGGTCCATAGTGCTTATTTCCTTCTTTAATTTTTTCAAATCTTTTTCTTTATATCCCTTTTCTATAAATTTGCTGATAAGAGTATCTGCTTGTGTGTCATAATCAGTCATAAGACTGCAGTTTCTCCTAATCCTCATCAGCTGTCCTTTCGGGACATTCCTGATCCACTGTGGATGATGACAGCTTTTGGTTGGAATATAGCCGTTTCTATCCGTTTTTTTAAAAAATGTTTTAGTGTGTAGTTGATTGTTGTCTTTAAAGATTTTTAGGTCCAGGTAATCTACTTCTTTGTTCCAGGACCCTGTGAACTTTATCCCAAAAGGGTTGTTATTTATTTCATGAAAGAATTCCTCCAAGCTGGATTCTGTGCCCCTCCAGATTAAAATAATATCGTCTATGTATCGTCTATAAAACATTAAATTAGGTATGTCATTTTTAAAAATTGATTGTTCCTCCCATCTACTCATAAAAATGTTGGCTACGCTGGGGGCATATTTAGCCCCCATAGCAACTCCCTTGGTTTGGGCATAGAATGCCCCCTCATGCCAGAAATAGTTTTGGCCCATAGCCAGATGTAATCCTTCAAGTAAAAATAAGATCTGCGGTTGTTTGAGGTTAGTGTACTTGTGTAGTGCCCATTCCACACTCTTGAATCCATCAGCTTGTGCTATATTAGTATACAAAGATTCCACGTCGATGGTTACCAGTAGATCCTCCTCCCTTACTTGTATATCTTGGATCTCCGTAATAAGTTGTATGCTGTCCCTCAGATAGGCCGGGTTTTTGGGACGATCGGCTGTAGGAATTCGTCCAAATATTCCCCTATTCTGGATAGAATGGAATTGATACCACTAACAATAGGCCTCCCTGGTGGTTTTTGTGGGTCCTTACGTATCTTTGGCAGATAATAAATTACCGTTTTGGTGGCTTTGGGTAGTAAGTATTTGCCCTCCTTTTTATTGATTAGTTTTTTCTCTCTCCCTTTTTTGATGTATGCTTTGATCTTTTTGACCAGTTCCTTTTTGGGGTTCTGTTTAAGTTTCTTATATGTGTCTTCCTTTTTTATCAAATTATTCATCTCGTCCTCATAATCCTGTTTATTTAATATAACGACCCCGCCCCCCTTATCGGCTGGTCTTATAATTATATTCTTTTTCTTTTCGAGTTCCCTGATGGTGTTCCAGATGTTTTGGTCTCTTGTTTTCTGTATCTTTAAATTTCGTATATCCTCCTCCACCATTTTCTTAAATACCTCCAGGCTCTCGTTGCCTGCGATCTTAGGATTGAAAGTAGACTTGTTTCTTAGTGAAGTATGTGTAAATTCTTCTTCTCTGGTGTCTGCATTATTCCGATCTGGTTTACTTGCAAAAAATTTTTTAATATTCATTTTCCTGACAAACTTCTGAAGGTCTATGTAGGCCTCAAATTTATCCAGGTTCTTATGAGGTGCATATTTCAGTCCTAGGTCCAAGATTTTCAACTCCTCGTCTGTAAATGTAATATTACTTAGGTTAAAGATTCCCTTACCTAATGTTCGCGTCTTCTTTTTCTTCTGTCCTCCTCGTTTGCCTCTGTTTCGTTTCCTTCGTTCCATCCGTATTGTCTCACCGGGGCATCCGGATCCCTCCAGTTCCTCTGTGGTCTCCACGTGACTTCTCTCGGGGTACGGGGTGGTCTGTCTCTGTGTTCCCCTTGATACATACCGTACTCCCTGGGGGGGCCCCCCCCGGTATGTTTCGTATTCCCTGGGTGGGCCTTGCCCTTGGGTGGGTCTTTGTGGGCCCTGCCATCTCTTCCATGCTGGGGGTCGGGTATTCTGACCCTGATGAAAAAAAACCCTCGAGGGTTGTCTTCTATCTTCTTTATTGTAATATCTTAACGGAGAAAACCTGTTATAGGTACTGATAGGTCTGTATGGGGATCTTGGAGTTCTAAGATTGGGCCCATAATTGGGCTCATATTGGTGTCTCCTTGGGCTTCTTAATCTTTGGTCCCTTGGTGTCGGATAGTTGGGAGTTCTTATGTTTCGCTGGGCAGGTCTGGGTGTTCTTCTACCAGGGGTTCTGAACATGCTAATGTCTTCTGTGGATTCATCTAGATCCACTGATGTCTCCCTGGATGCACTGGTCATCTCAACCTCCAATGGTTCTTCCCTTATATAATCTTCATCGTTTTGCCAGCTGTAAACCTGTTGCTTCTTATAATCCAAGACATCCCTTCGGAATTTCTTTTGTTTCTTTGCTTGTATATCCTTATCATATTTTTGTATTCCTTCCTGTAAGGTTTTTTCTTTCTCCTTGTATTCGTTGGTATTGGAGAGGGGTGATAGTTTTTCTTTTATTTGTGTTATCATATTCTCTGTGTTTTTGAGTTTAAATTGTCTTCTTTTGATAATTAAACCTAACAATTCGTTTTCTTTGGCATTAAAGAACTTATACCATTCTTCCATGAGCCCTTTGTCTGATAGGCTATCATTGGGGGACAAATCCCACCTTAATCTCCTAGGCGTAATTTTCTCAGAAATGTACATTTCTAAGGTGGAAATGTCCCACCATGTTCTTAATTGCTTTTCCATATTATGCTTGAGTTGTTTGAATAAGCTATCAATGTCGTGGTCATGTATAACCACTTCCTGGTTAAAAACTTCCTCTAAATCAATTCTCCTATTAGTCATATATTTGAATATGTCCATGTTTAAGCAGCTGCCCCCACACAAGCCGGTTTCCCGGGAGGTGAATTATGTGTATAAGAGAGTGTGTGGTATGGCGCTCGCCAATAGGGTTAGAGGGTAAAGAATGTAGTTGTGTCTTGGCTGCTGCCTCCACCAAAGTATAGCAGAGCTATATAGGAAATGTAAAGGAATGGAGATGGTGGTAGTGGCGCTGCCCCAATAAAAGTTTTTTATATATAAATTATAAAAGTGTATGGTTTGATCAGAGTGTTAATTCAGGTAAAGTGCGACATTGGATAAAAATTTAAAAATTAAAAATAAATAAATTGCTAAGTGCAAAGGATTATAAATTTTCCAGGATGCAGGGGATAAATATTGTATGATATAAAAACACTTTTAGTAGTATTGTAAAACTTGAAATTATTAACGTGCTAGGTGCAAAAGATTATAAATTTTCCAGGATGCAGGATATGATTATTGTATATTATGTGAACATATTTAGTGAAGTATAGAAAACACAATTAAAATATCACAATTAAAATATCAAAAACAATCGTGACACAAGTGTCTGTGAGGTGAGCGAATTTATATAAATAATAAAAAACTTTTTCACAGTAATCAAAAATGTACCCCATACTCATTCACATAGGGTGGGGTGGCCGGGATCTGGGGGCCCCCTTGTTAAAGGGGGCTTCCAGATTCTGGTTTGCCCCCCGCCTGCTCACTCCAACAACCAATGGCCAGGGTTGTCAGGAAGAGGTCCGTGTCCCCACCAACATGGGGACAAGGGGCTTTTGTGTGGGGGGGGGGCACAGGTGGAGTGGGGGAGCCCCTGACCCAAAGTACCCACCCCCATGTTGAGGACATGTGGCCTGGTACGGTCCGGGGGGGGCTCGCTCATCCCCCCTTTCCTGACTGCCGGGCTGCATGCTTGGATAAGGTAAGGATTTTGGAGGGGACCCCAGGCTATTTTTTTTGGCATGGGGGTTCCCCTTAAAATCCACAAGCCGCCCCATACAGCCTACCTGACAGACTCTCCCCCAAAATATCAAAATTATATTTTCATTAAGAATGCAATAAAATCATTATTAGCGGACACAAACGCAACGTAACTTACAAAATTCCTGTTGAATCTTACAGGTAAAACTGTATTAAAGCTCTGTATGTGGATAAGATCCTGGGGCTCATTCATATGGGTGATATGGCCTGTACAGTGTGAATCAGCAGTTCGTTTATGTGATTGGAGCTGTGTGCAGTCAGTCTATGGTGCGCTATGGAGAGGCAGTGACTGTACAAACACAGCCTAACTTGACAGGTATGTGGGGGCATTGGTATACAGCCCCAAATACAGATAGTGTGCATTCATGCCCATTCACCCACACCTGCACACCTGTAAAATTAGGACCTGTGTTCATACACAAAGTAACAGGCAGCTCCAGCTGCAAGTACAAACCACTCATGGACCATAGTTCCCATGTGAATGAGTTCTTAGGGCTCTCGTTCACATGTGAGGTTGGGGGGGGGGGGATAAAACACCACAGTTGTGATGCTCTTTTACCACCCCACCAACTGCTACCCCCTTTAGCTGCAGAGACAGTGCCTGTGTATGTACACATATTGCAGCAGTGATGCTTTGCTTCGCAGCCATTACAGAAATTATTCCAACTGTCGAATGCCACCCATTTCAGAGCCCCACAACTGCATGCAATGCACACGGTTGTGGCATGTTAGTGGGAGGTTTAAGGGGTTAAAACAGGTAGTGAGAAGGTGATACAACATCTCCTTGCTGCCTGTCAAATGCTCTCTGAAGAGCGATCCGAATGCCAATCGCTCTCGAGAGACCAAAGCATGTGTGAACAAACCCTTATTTTAATTTTTTCGTTTTTAGAATTTTATTTCTTTTATGTTTTTATGGGGATTTGGGTAAAATATCAGGGGTCTAAATACACTCCGGATGTCTCACTTTTGAAACAGAGAAAGGGACTGAAGACAGATTTACTAGTACCTTTCTGTACAAAGTGGTTTCCTGTTCATTCACATCACTCACTGTTTTCATTCAGGAAAGGAAGGGGGCTGGTAAATTTGGCATATTTACCCCCCCACTCTCTATCCTGGAAACACTCCCCTGTGTGTCCTGGTGTGGTGGGTGGGTCAGAAAGAGAAGGGGGGTGGCACAACTGGAACTGATCCCCGGTGTGGCTCTCCCTGCAGCTGCAGTCGGCAGAAGGGAGAGGGGGGATACAGCAACTTTGTGAGGGAAGGAGGGCACACAGGGGGATCAGAGAGGTGTGGGGGGGTGTCAGTGATAAGAAAAGCAGTGGGGGTGCTGGGTGCAGATACTGGAACTCCTGCAGGGCAGCCAGTAGGAGGGAGAGGGGGAGAAGCCTGCTGTGCTGCAGGGGGATCAAACCCCAGAATCAGAGCAGGGAGATTAGTAGAGCCAGGTGCTGAAACAAGTTCTGGCAATGGGCTCTGGATCAGCAGGATGCCGGGATTTCAATTAAATCCCAGAACAGTCCGACTCATTCTGGAACAGTTGGGAGCTAGGGGTAGAAGAAAGATTTGCAGTGTTCTGCAGGCTAGGGGATGAACGTGGGCCAGAATTTGGATAGGGCAGAGAGACTAATCTTTTTGTTCCTGCCTTGGGCTGTCAGGCTGGTTAGAGAAGCAGGTCAATTCACACAGGCAGAAGCCACTGTCTACACGCAGATGGGCAGGCAATGTTATGTATATCTAGGGAGGCAGCCTACCAATGCCTCTCACAATGCTGGCACCCGCATCATCCCCCCGGGCTAGAAGTACAGCATCTTTCTGAAGAACACAGTACTGTGCAGTATGAAGCAGGGACAGGTCTGCTGTGTCCAATCATGTCCATCCTGCAGGAACTCAGCTTCTGGCTGGCTCCTACATTAAATCACCCCCCTGGTGTGCTGTGCTGGCAGTGCTGGCACCTCCACCTCTCCCCACACTTGTGCCCCTCCTGCCCAAGCACCCCCCAACCTCCCTCTCCCCCTGGAGCCGGAGTTGGGAGGTGGTGCTGTGCTGTGCTAGGATGCCTAGCAACCAATGATTGCAAAGAAGAGGAAGGGGGAGAGAAGAAAAGAGCTCAGGCATGCTGTGCCTATAGGAATCTTCACTGGCTGCAGTTGCACCCATTTAGAATAAGAACTCAGAGTGGAGCTCGACCTGACACAGATACTTGAATGGATCGCAGTGCAGCGCAGCTAGAGGAAGGGAGAGGAGGAGAACTGGTAACAGGGGGAGCCACAAGAGGAGCAAAAAAGTGGCCCTTTATTCATATTTGGACACCGCATCCCAGTAATACCATTGCATCAACTGCACCACTCGGGAGTCGGGACTTTTAAAGTTTCACACAATCAGCCAGATTTCTATTTATATACCTTATCATAAAATTGTACAAAATGTTATGATAAAATCTAAATAAAATGTAATATTAGTACAAAACAGCTGAATATATATTATAGTGTTAACATACTATTACCATATACTTTAAGAAGCTTTGGCAAAAGTGTTGGAAACATTTGAAGTTTAAAACATTCAGTCAAACAAAGTTTTATCTTGCAAATTGCTTTGTTTTAGTTATGCATTTCCTCAAACTATAAAAATTGTCTAATGTGGGGGATTGTGGCGTACCGCCATTGCAGATTGTATCTCTGTAGCTCAGCTCTCACTCAGGACGGCTCACCAGAAAGATTTACAGCTGCACAGAGACCCGTTCTAACCCACAAACTGCAGACCAGACAACACTAGGCAGGTCAGCGAAGAAGAGAAAAGGCTCCTACAAGCCGGGGAAGATGACAGATTTCTTCCTACAGCCATGCAGTTGCCAAGATGGCGCAGGCGTCTCTCTGAGGCACACACATGGTCCGTCTGCCTGATCAAGACTCCTTCCCAGGGGATGCTCAGATGCAGCACTGACAAGCGGACAAGATCTGGATCCTCTTCCTCCTCCTCCAATCCAGTTAAGACAAAGCCTAAGATGCAGAATGAGGACATGGCCCAGGAGGTGAGTGTTACAGACACCTCATTAGAAGACACAAGCGAGTTGCAAGACTCCATTTTGGAATTGCCCACAGTAAACCAACCGGTCATGGACACAACCCTAAAAGATATAAAGAAAAAAGGGGTAGCCCCTGGAAGTCACTCATCCAAACTGTCCTAGAGAGGTGAGTGGAGTGGCAACCTCAGCCTGGACTCCAACCAGGCCACGCCCCCAACACTTTTTACTTTGCCCCCCGGAGCTTAGTCAGCAACCCTAAAAGATATGTTAGTGTCACTTCACACTACTGTCCACGCAGATATTATGTCATTGATGCAGCAATTAAAATCGGAGGTAGCTGAAGTGTTCCAGAGAGTCCCCCATACTGAAAACAAGATGGGCAAATTCACCACCACCTTTAATGAACTGGTTGACTCCCAAAATTATCAAGATGAGGAAATGCACTGGATTAAATCTAAATTAGCAGATCTGGAGGATAGATCTAGGCGCAACAATGTTAAAATTCTGAGTATTCCTGAATCAGTAAAACTGGCAGATCTAAAATCCTACTTCACCACCATACTAAAGGAAGCACTCCCTGGTGTACCCTTAGCAGATCTGCTAATCGACCACATACTCAGATTGCCAAAATCCAAACATATTGTCAGGTAGCAGGTATGAGGCCAAGATGCTAGAGGGATCCCCTTGCGGCTAAGTTCAATGCCTCCCTGGAGGTGGGTAAAGGGAGTGCAGTGCCCAAAGAAGCACGGTTTGCCAGTAATGGTGATGTAATGACTGGATGGCACAGGAACTGCTTGGTAGGCAGTAGACTGGCTTGCTTAAGAGTCCAGACAAACTTGACAGGGTACAAGCACAGGAAAACACATTAGCTAAACCAGGGGTCATGCACGGGAAGACAAGTTCGGATGAAGTCATTGGACAACCCGGGTCATACACAGAGAGTAGAGCCAGAGTGGAGTCGGTGAAGCAGGCAGAGGGGCAAGCACAAGGAGCAAGCCAGAAGAGTAGTCAAGGTACAAGCTGGGGGTCAATCAGGAGAGCAGGTTTAATGGTCAGGAGCAAGCCGGGTCGACGTCAGGTAATCAAACAGCAGGTACAGGTACACAGGAACGCAGGGAACTGAGAGGTAATCCAGCAATGTGTCTGTGGCAATGGCAGGTTTAAATAGCCCAGGGAAGGCTGACGTCTGTCACGTTGTGTGCGCCAGTGCACACCTTCGTGCACCGCCGCATATCATCGTGCACCTTCGTGCACCCGCAAGCGTCGGTGCGCAACTGGCGCAGCCTTGTTGGACATTGGCAAGATATGCAGTTCTTTGACTTCTTCCCTGACACATATCCCAGACAACATGCCACGACACACCATAGCCAGAATTCATTTTCACACAAAGGAGAAGCTTCTGGCAGTAGCTAGGAACAAGGATAAGCTTCCACAGTGAATGGAGGAATTCTCCTTTTTTGCAGACCTATTAGCTAACACCATGCAGCAAAGAAGGAAATTGGTCTCTGAGTAAGCCTCTATACAACCACCACATACTGTTTTGCTGGATCTACCCAGCAAAACTGCTGATTACGAAGGGAGATTCTACATATGCCATCATGAAGGTGAAGGAAGGCCTGAGACTCTTGAGAGAGTGGAAATTGTTAGATCACCAACATCCAAGACACACCACTTCACCCAGCTCCTCCAGGGCTTCTCAGGCTGAATCAGATGTGGATGCCGGATGACCATGTGCGAATATTCTCCTATATATTTCTTACAGTTCTGGTGAGCCTCCGAAATTATGTTTGCTTACTACTTGTTGACCCCAGTTCTAATAGCAGTTGTTACTCAGCTCAGATTCCCCTGTGGATTGTCAATTTGTTTTCAATTAATTTCCCACTTTGACAGTTCACTGTACCTTGGTTTACCTGTGTTTACCTAACAATAAGAGGAACTTCCCTATATAACTCACACACTTTGAGTCAAATATCCCAGATTGGGAAAGGAAGACGCAAGTACTTGCAAGTACCTATTTGTACACAAGTCCACGCCACTTTGATTGGGCCATCTAAGCACTCCTCCCAACATGGCTTTCAAAGTTTCTTCATTCAATGTGAAGGGCCTAAACAGCTCGGTAAAAAGCAGTATGACATGGCCTGAAGCTAATCGCTTAAAATGTTTTATTCTCTGTTTACAGGAGACTTTTTTTAACCCATAAACTGCCATCATTTACACACTGCAATTTTCCACATATTTTTTTCTCTAACACTCCCAAGAAAAAAAAGGGAGTGGTAATAGCAGTGAGGGACTCTCTCTCCTTTAAACAAATTGAAATGCTAGCTGATGACTTAGGTAGATATATAGTACTGGTATGTGAGATTAATAATACCTTCGATACTTTAATTAATGAGTATCTTCCTAATGAACAACAACTTAGATTTCTTAACAAGCCGTCAAGACCAAGCGACCATATGTGGCAATTTCAACGCCCACCCAAACAAAGATCTGCATTGAACTTCATCGTCCAATCCCTGCAGATCTAGAGCTACCAACTTTATGAACACGTCAAACTGGTTTAAGGTATGGAAATGCCAACTCCTCTGAAAGAGATTTTACCAATTTTTCACCTGTCCACCATATATACTCAAGAATCAACCTGTTCCTAGTGGATAAATTCTTACTTCAAAATCTCAGTATATCTGAAATACATACAATTACATGGTCTGACCATGCTACGGTCTCCATCACTGTGGGAGAGATTTGCACCGAGACTAGGGTAAACAGATGGTGTGTACATCTTGTCCCACCCTTCATATAACCATGAAATCACCAAGGCTCTGACTGAAATTTTTAGCATTAATGCCCCTTCGATGTTGGATCCTTTCACACTGTGGAATTCCCATAAAGTTGTGATTAGAGGTACTGTATATTGATTCAACTAAGCAGCAGACTACGGAAACAGAGATCTAAACAACTTAACAACCTCCTTAAGACGATCCAGACTCTTGAGGCCGATAAAAAAATTATCCTCTTCCCCACAAATCAAGGAGCGGTTATTTACCGAGAGACAAGGACTACGATCACTACTAGTACACCAGCATAATAGGCATTTTAGACCTCTATGAGCTAACAACTACATATACGGCAATAGAGTGAGCAAACGGTTAGCCCAACAAGTTACAGAAAAAATAGCCAAACAGAAGATTGCATACATCTTAGACCCCAGCTCTAACGAAAACGTATACAACCCTAAAGAAATTGCTGACGCCTTCAACCTAAACTTAGACCGAGGCACTGCCCAACCATCACCAGAAAATATTAACGATTTGCTTGCCTCCATTTCATTACCATCGCTGCCTCAAAAAGTTCTGGATTCTCTTAATGCTCCTTTTTCCATATCAGAAGTGGATTCTCTCATAAAATCACCCCCTCAAAGCACCAGAACCAGACGTCTATTCATCTGAGTACTATCAATTGTACCACTCGATTCTAGTACCACATTTGATTCCAGTTTTCAATGCAGCTGTCACCAGTGCCTCATTCCCCTCTGAAATGCTCTCTGCTACCATAATCACTTTACTCAAACATGGAAAACCACCCACTGTATCACAGAACTTCAGGCCAATATCACTACTAAATGTAAATGTTAAGCTTTACGCCAAATTAATAGCAAATAGAATAGATTGGCCACATTCCTTCCCCTTATGGTGAAACAGGACCAGGTGGATTTTGTAGTGGGTCGTCAAGCCCCAGACACTACCTGAAGAATGATAATCTCATTCACTTGTCAGGAAAAACATCAAAGCCTTCTCTGCTCCTTGTCCTGGATGCAGAGAAGGCTTTTGACAGGATACAATAGGGATACCTGTCCAAACTGTTGGACATGTTTGGCATTCATGGACATATACACTCAGCCATTTCTGCTCTGTATGCTAAGCCCTCCTCACATGTGTTATCTGATGGTCTGTATTCCACACCATTTGAAATAACCAACGGGTCCAGGCAGGGGCATCCCCTGTCACCATTCATTTTTGCTCTACTCATGGAGCTGCTGGCAGAAAAAAATCTGATCTCATCCGGCAATTTAAGGGGAGCAGCATACAATCACGTTATTTGCAGACGATCTGATATTGCCCCTCACTGACCCAATTCACTTCCTCCTGATAGCTTACGATGTACTAGAGCAATTTAATAAGGTTTCTTACTACAAAAGTAATGCATCCAAGTCTCAAATTCTAGGGTTGGGTATAGATGAAGCTACAAAATCCATACCTAAATTTCACTTCCAATGGTCCTCAAACCCCTTAAAATATTTGGGAATTAAATTAACTACCCATATACTACCCAAGACCTGTACAACACAAATCTCCTGCCTCTTATCACTATATAAGACATATACAAAATGAACTATCCTGATTTAAAAAAATTCTATCTCTCCTGGTCTGGAAGACTCGCTGCAAAATGTAAAATGTTACCTAAGATTCTATACCACTTTAGAACTTTGCCTATCCCCATTCCAAACACATTATTTTCTAAAATGCAATCCATTTTATCTGAATTTATATGGGCAGGGAGCAAAATAAGGTGTTCCTGCTCAGTGTTGATAAAGCAGAGATCAGTGGGTGGAATGGGCTTGCCCATACTGAAAGACTACTATACGGCATCCCTCTTAGATCAGCTTAGATACTGGTTCCTTCCACCTCACCTGAAACATTGGGCCACACTAGAGGGTGATTCAATTCTCCCAAACAACTTTCAACCTGTTACTTTTTTACCCAAAAAGTTTCCCAAGGGACACCCAATAATATTGGCATCATTAACAGCTTGGCAAGAACTTATATCTTATCTTGACACTTCTATCACATGTGAACAGGTTCACACAACTCTTGGCTCTTTGAAATTTTTCTCTCCAGAAATCTTTCGCAAAATGGAAAGAGAATAGTCTTACCATTATTAATGACATAATGAAAGGCGAGGGATTATACCCCTTTGATACTCTGGTACAACAGTATTCTTTGCCAAGAGAGGAATTATTTACATTTATGAGACTTTCACACCTGCTAGCATCCAAATCCCTTCCCCTGCACAAGTTCTGTCCCAGGCCTGGAAATTCTGGAACTCTACACATTCCAAATGTAAAGGTATTACACTGTTTTATGATTTTCTACAAGCCAAATCCACATTTATCAAATTACCACAGCAGGTTAAATGGGAAAGAAACCTTACGCCTGCATTCACATAGGGGCGACCCGACTTCGGCGCGACTTCGCTAGGCGATTTCAGCGCAACTTCCAGCGCGACTTCAAGGACCTCAGGCAACTTTACAACACGACTTTTGCCAGGCGACTTTGCCTTGACCAATCAGAGAAGTGAGGAAGGGGGCTGCCTAAAAATAAATTCTATTCTTTTAACTGTAAAGTCGCTTCCATGTAGATGGGGATCTGACTTTGAGGCGACTTCTATTGAATCCTATGGGCACAAGTCGCCTTGAAGTCAGAGCGACTTCAGTCGTGTATATTAAGACGACTCCCATTCATTTCAATGGGATTTCAAATGTCAAGCGACTTGGGGCAACTTGAGGCAACTCAAGTCAGATCGCAAGTCACCCCTGTGTGAACGGGCACTTAGTGTTCCTTTGCTGACTCACAATGGTTAAAGTCGATTAGACACAATTACCAGTTCTCACAATGCTTTAACTATAAATTACAGCAGAGGTGGCATTTTACCCCTTACTTAATAGCTAAATTTTCCCCAGAGACTTCCGGCGATTGTTGGAGAGTATGCGGAAATATAGGCACACTGCTCCACATGACCTGGTTTTCCTTCACCTCCACAGTTTCTGAGCTGCAGTGTTTAAATTGATTTAAAACATTACAAGCCTTCCTCCTAAAACCTGATGTGGCAAAGGCTATTCTTAGCAGCTTTATCTACAGTATCCCTAAATCATTTCTACCAATATGCATGCAGATTCTCCATGCTGCCAGAGAAGCAATCATGAGGAAATGGAAAACCAATGAGGTTCCTGGTGTAAGGGAGGTGATTAAGCAGGTCCAGGAAATATACACATACAAACAAATTATGGCACCCAAGGAGGGCAGAATGGAAAAACTTGAACACCAATGGCAACCATGGCATTTGTACTTTAATCCCTTCACACCGACCATACCAAATATCCGGCCTCGGCTTGAAAGGGTTGTGCCGGGGTGATGCATGCAGCTGCACACATCACCCCGGTACAGTTCTTTTGAGCCGGCGGTTGGCTTTCTTGGGTTAACAAACAGTGCGGCTAAAAGCCGCTCTGCTGTTATCCCAAGGAGCGGGAGGGGATGCCCCCCCCTCCTGCCGTCTTCCACAGCTCTCCTGTCCCATCGGGAAGCCCGAGCGACCAGCCTACATGTCCACCAGCTGGCCGAAGACCCAAATAAAGCTGGAATCGGCTTCAGTCGGGTCTTGGCTCCAGTAACCCGAAAGCAATGTCATGACATCACTTCCGGTTCATGGAGCCTTAAAGGCACCAAAATTGAAAAAAATGACAGCATTCAAAAAAGCCAAACTTGGCTATTTGAATGATTTTAAGTGCAAAGGAGGGATTTGGGGTCTTCTAGACCCAAGATCCCTCCATAAAGAGTACATGTCACTGCCTGTTACTGTCACAGTTTACATTCCTTGTGACAGCAATAAAAATGATCAGAAAAAAAATTAAAGAGACAGTGCAAAAAAATAAAAAATAAATAAAATAAAATAAATCAGAATTTTTTTTTAAAGCGCCTGACCCTCCGTGCTTGCGCACAGAAGCGACGTATATATGTAAGTCGCGAATGTAAATGAAATTCAACCACACATGCGAGGTATCGTCGCTGTGATCATTAGAGTGAGAGCAATAATTCTAGCACAACACCTCCTCTGTAACTCTAAACTGGTAACCTGTAGAAATTTTTAACGTGTCGTCTATGGATAGTTTTAAGTTCCGTAGTTTGTCGCTATTCCACAAGCGTGCACAATTTCAAAGCATGACAAGTTAGGTAGCTATTTACTCAGTGCAACATCATCTTTCACATTGTACAAAAAAATTGGGCTAACTTTACTGTTTTAATTCATGAAAGTGTCTTTTTTTCAAAAAAAAAAAATGCGTAAGGGAGGTGATCAAGCAGGTCAAGGAAATATACACATACAAACAAATTATGGCATCCAAGGAGGGCAGAATCGAAAAACTTGAACACCAAAGTAAAGCCTGCTTGGTGATTTTTACCTGCAGGCATGCCTATAATAAGGCTTACCTATAGGTAAAATAAATATCTCCTAAAAGTGCACGGTTTAGGAGATATTCACCCTGCATGCAGCCAGTTATGTCACCTGCACATACTCTCTAAAGGTCCGGCATACCTTGCCGAACCTTCAGAGCTACGTGCTAGAACCGAGGTCGTCATTGCGGCTCTGGCCAATCGCATAGCTGGAGAACGAAAACACGAATGAAAGACTGGGGTAAGATGTTAGCTTTCTCAGTGATGACAGTGCAGCACTGGAGGGCTTCATTCCAAGGTGAGTATTTCATAATGTGCTAGTATGCGATGCATACTAGCACATTATGCTATTGCCTTGCAGGTGTCTTTTTTCTTTAACAACAACCGCGGTTTACAACCACTTTAAGACAGCTAAATTTGTTGCCAGTTCCACATACCCTTTGTGCCACTAGAGGTTGAATGTGAATCTATTGGCTGTATGAAGGGATTGGTCCTTCCCCACAGGTGTGGAGGTGAATTGATTATTTTAGATCTAATGACATTACAGGGCTCACCTTTTAGTTGTTTATTGTTTAATTGAGTTTAGATAACAAACTTGCACAGAATCTTTAATAAAGATTAATTTATGAAAAATAAGATAAAAGAAAGAAAATCAACTTGCACCTGATAGATAGGCAGGTAACCTAATTTAACTGTGTTTTATTCTGTTGTGTAACCCATAGCAACCAACGAGATGATCACCTTGATTTCCTGACCTGCAACAGAAAAATGTTAGCCTCAGCCTGCTAGGTTTTACAGCAACCTTGTGCACATTGCATTATACTATACAAAAAGCCCTGTAGCCTTTCAGACTTTGAAGTATTGTTAGTTCTTTCAACTTTTAAATTGCTTCTGTCACTAAGTTTACAAAATAAAACATATATTACTCTATAAATAACTCAACTAAACTAATATAATGTTTCTCCCTAGGCAAAAGCCTGCTGAAAAACCTTTTTCTTAGCACTAAAGTGCAAAATCTATAAATAAATTTGATGAACAAGTCAATATCCACACAAAACCGAAAAACTAAAATAAAGCAAATAAAAAGGGATATTTTAACTGAAAGACTCATTGTTTAAAGGGAATGTAGACTGGGTTGCTCTGAGAATCCTTTGGTATGGGTAAATCCTGTACCAAACTGAATATTCACATTTATACAAATATTTCTTTTTATATAAATAGTGTGCCCTTGGTTGGGCAAGAAA
Organism: Glandirana rugosa; assembly: GCA_018402905.1. Classification (NCBI taxonomy): domain Eukaryota; kingdom Metazoa; phylum Chordata; class Amphibia; order Anura; family Ranidae; genus Glandirana; species Glandirana rugosa. Next base: position 742,646 of record BLSH010438155.1, read on the forward strand.
CATTCCTGACTTGGTAGGATGTCCATTTATAAAATGGACATCCTGCCCCGCTTTCTCTTTCTCTTCCAAACACTACTTTTTAAAATCATTTAAAATGTTCATCTTTACTTTGTTATTTTTGGTCTCGGTCTCCTGTATGCCTAAGGAAAGACAACCTAGTTAAATGAAAGCAGGATGGGGGTGCCAGCTTACCAGATGTAAGCTGTACCTATTTGCATAGCAGAATGGATTTCTGATGCACACACTAAGCTATGGATTCACTTGATCTATAGTCCACCCCCACAATCACTCTACCCCTGATAACCACTCTTTTGGATACGTGGGACTATGCAATACGTATCCAAAAGATTTTGTCACTTGTGCTTAAATCCCCTCTTTGTGAATCCTGTATCCCCCCTGGCATGTCATGCCTGAGGTTTCTTATATGAAGTAAGAAAGTATAAAAAAAACTGTGCTTAGTCTGAGTGGGTTCCTTTAAATAAATAAATAAATATAGGTAGAAAATGGTGAATATATATAATGGGTTGATTCGTGTAGATGCCAAGGTAGGTTTGGATTACTAAGGCAAGTCCATAAGTGTAGAGGTTTCTTAAATGGTATTCCTTAAACCCCTCTCTAACTATACAAGCTACAGTATTAATACGAATGAAGATAGAACAAGAGTGACAGCACTCCAGGTGTGCAGTAAAAAGTGTCCAAGTTTATTCAGACGACTGGGAACATCAAAGGTCCAGACTGTATTTTACATCTAGTCAAAAGGTCTGTCCTATTCTTATTGGCAGCAATAGAGACCACTCTGTCTAATAGCCATTTGGGATATCCCCTGTTTAGGAAACGGTTGTATAATTTAAGAGATTTATGTTCAAATGGGATTCGGCTACTACAAATACGTTGCAACCTTAAAAATTGTCCTACTGGGATATTTTTCACAATGTGTTTGGGATGACTCAAACTGGCATATAGAAGATTGTTGCCCGCCATGGGTTTTCTATAGCGACCACAAGATACCCGCCCGTTCTCATGTCCCAATTGGACATCCAGAAAATTAACTATGTGTTGGCTCTTGTAGCCAGTAAATCGCAAGTTGCAAAATTATTGTTCAAAAAACTGAGGAAGGAATTGAGGTCCAATTCCCTACGGTTCACAACGATCAGATCGCCTATGTAGCGACGATACACAACGATCCGATCTCTGAAAGGGTTTTTATCTCCAAAGATGTGGGACCACTCCCACCAACCCATGAACAGGTTGGCTAATGAAGGTGAAAATTTGCACCCCCCCATCGCGGTCCCACACCTCTGGAGATAGAACACCCATCAGAGATAATCTAAAGCTTCCACAATGAATGTAACAATCTAAGAAGACATGTTGGTATCATGCTCCAACCAAAAACGGACCGCCGTGAGTGCCAAATCGTGTGGTATGGAAGAGTATAAGCTGACAACGTCGCAGGTGACCCAGCCATACTCATCCATCCACTCCAAACAATCCATAAGTGCCAGCAAGTGGTTGGTATCTCTCAAAAAACTGGGCAGTGTACAAACAATTGGCTGAAGCTGCATATCCACCCATTCCCCAAGGCGCTCATTGAGGGAACCTATCCCCGATACAATAGGTCTCCCCTGGACAGGGGTGGTTCCCCTATGGACCTTGGGGAGATGGTGGAAGATAGGAATGATGGGGCTATCTGGAATCAGTATCTCCACATCCTTCTTGAAGGTATATAAAATATGTTTATCTTTCACAAATACCACATATGTAAAAAAAGGGTTAACCAGCACAATCAGAGTTCGGTTATATGTCAGCTGTTGCAGTGCTATATACACATCATCACTACTGGTCTCTGATACATAATGGTTGAGCGAATGTAATTTTGTGAAACGCGTCTATCTCACTCTGCACTGTATCTGTTTTTGTATCTGGACCTTTGATGTTATCAGTCGTCTGAATAAATTTTGACACTTTTTACCGCACACCTGGAGTGCTGTCACTCTTGTTCCATCTTCATTCATATCCTGTGCAGTTCGCGGACTGGACGTGCACCTAGGGATAGCGGTAATTGATCACCTCACCGGTCGGACCCTGCTTTTGGACTACAGTATTAATACAGCTGCCCTAAAAACATTGACTTGGCTTTGTCTAGCAGATCTCCCTCATCAGGGTAGATAGCTTGCTTATGTACAGCTTCAACACTTCTATTCTCATTTCATTACTTTAGATCAGCTTTCTAGGGATTTTACACAATTTGAAGATTTATTTAAAAATAGGATAGATGACACCCATATGATTTCTTGACTATATACAGTACTACGTTACTATCCCATGCTCTCCCGAAACTGAACCTTTTACACCAGAGAGTGTGAAAAGGAATTGGGCCACTCATTCCATGTTGATGATTGGGGTAAGTCCTTCTTCCTGACCTTTAAAACAAGCATAGCGAGTCAAACCCAAGAAGGGAATTACAAAATCTTGACCAAATGGTGCAGATGTCCTTCTATGCTGCACAAAATTGTCTCTTTGATCTCCAACCTGTTGGTGGAACGTGCAGGGAAGAAGTAGGATCAAAGCGCTGGATTCAGTTTTCTAATTCCTCCTATCTCCAGCCTTCCCTTTAAGTTCTGTAATCTGTACATCTTACCCAGATGCAGGGCCACTGATAGGGCAGTACAACTGGGCCCAGCCAGCGGGGGGCGGGGGGGCCCGAGCAGCTTTGTAGTTAATTTCCAGCTAAAAAAACGAACTAGCTATATAGCGTTTTTTTAACCTGCTCCTACTTGATTACCAAGATATATAGCATTTCCTGGGCCCCTTCAGGTTAACAGAGGGACCCAGGAGGTGAGAGAAGAGGGACTTTTTCTCCATTTTCGGGCGCAGGCAGACAATCCCTCGCTGCTGCATGTTGCTCTGCATCAGCGAGTGTACATGTACAAACTAAAGTTCCGGCCATGCACTGTATGATTTCCCAGGCGGATGGATTCTGCTGCAGCCTGAGGGAGAAACTGATCGCTGAGGCAGCTGAGACAGCCAGCAAGAGTAATCCCGTCAGCAGTGCACAGGCAAGCACTCCCTCTGCACCCACATTGATACATCACACAGGCTATTCTAGAATGTGCAGTCCCCAGACTCCCCATTGTGTGCTTATGGTCATTATCATTATGATGATCAGAGCACAGCAGGTGCTCTATGGCTCTGTCAGTGTCACATGGCTGCTGGGTGCTGACTTTCTTAATTTATGACTTTACTGCGTATTACAGACTATAACACAGCACAGCCATAACAAAGTCAGCACCCAGCAGCCATGTGACACTGACAGAGCCATAGAGCACCTGCTGTGCTATGATCATCATAATGATAATGACCATGAGCACACAGTCAGATGCTACTTTACACAATGGCTACTTTACACAATGTGTGATGGGGGAGGGAAAGTAAAAACACACAGCCAAACTGCATTGTTCCAACCCCTGCCACCAGTCCCCCAGATCAACCACCCCCCAGTGACAGCATGGGGTCAGGGGCAAAGTCAGGGGTGGGGTCGGGTCAGGTAGGCTGTAGGGGGCCCCATGATTTCTAACAGCGGCCCTGCCCAGATGCTGTGGGACTCACCTCTCCTTTGTATCCTCCCCTGTCTTCTTCCTATCCATCCTTTTTGACTATGTGTTTTCTACAGTCATTCTGCACTCACTGGAAGCACTTTGGTATTTATTTGTCCTATGCATTGTAATGCTTTTGTATTTGAAGTAATGTTATCATTCTTGATGGGCGAGCATTCTTCTCACCTGTGTACCCTGTTTGTATTCCAGTGATGTTGAAAATGTATATAAATAGTAAAATAATAGGATATAAAATATTAGTTTCAAAGCTTATCAACTTTATTTTGTTGAATAAAATTGTTCCAAACCAAAAGCACTTAATTTTAATTAACGATGTTGCAAAAGCATATATTTGCAAAGAACAGACATACTTATTGAAATGGAGATATCAAGCCTTCTAATTGGTCCCTTGCTGTCTAGCAAATTGTATGCCAAACTGAAGGGAGGCAGATAGTTTACCCATTGCAGAGGCTCTTTTGTTAATCAGATCTCCTGTGAACTGGGACCAGCCTCTGCTGTATAGAGGTTCGCCAACTCCCTTCAGCTCAGTATACATTCCATATGACTGATGGTAGCTCAGGCCTGGGGTGAGGAGCTAACCCTTGGGCCCTGTTACACGGGGGCTCTTCATGAGAACTTCTAAAAATAAACTATGTGCTGAGCTCAGTGCACTGTAATACTTATGCTGTAGTGGCTTCTGTGCCAAAGTATTACATGTACTGGTTATTATAATGCTGTTACTATGTTTTCCTTAAGCTTAATAGGCGCTTTATAGCTTTATTTGTTTATCATGTCTTCCCAACCCATGTTGCCATAGCCCAAATACATTTTCTACCTCAAAAGATCAAAGTGTGCTTGGGATTTGTTTTTAAAAGGGGTTTTACAACTCCATCATATGTCATATTTAGATCATTTAGATAACCCTGTAAAAATCAACATATTTTATTACCATTGCACTTGCCCCTTCTAAGATGTATACCTTGGTCCTTTAGTCCTCATGCACACTGGTTTATTGTAAACGCTGTTTCTCTTGACAGGAGAACATCAGTGTTAAAAGCGCATGGACTCAAAGGGGTTGATTTACTAAAAATGGAGAGTGCAAATCCTATGCAGGGTACCCAATCAGCTTCTAACTTCAGCTTGTTCAATTAGGCTTTGACAAAAAAAAAAAAATCTGGAAACGGATTGGTTTCAATTTAGAGCTGCACCAGATTATGCACTCTCCAGTTTTAGTAGATCAACCCCATAGGCTTTTATTAAGGCGCGTTCAGGGGCTTAGGCAAAAAAATGCCAAAAGCCCCAAAAACTTTAGTTTAGGAGCAGCAGAGTGCACGAGGCCTTCACCTAAAACTGATTGTAACAAACCTTTTTTGAACTGCACAGCTACTAAAGAAACTATACACTTATTATGAAGATTTGGTTGTATGACCAGATCCACATATTTTACTGTTATTAATACTGAGATATGGTATATATTTTTTTTAATGTTCCTATAAAAATGATCATTAATAATAAACTATTTACAAATGACAGAAACCACAAATACAATTAACAAAAGAGTAAACATCAATAAACTGATCTTGCAGGTCTTCAGTCACATCCCACCACGGGTGGCTTTGGAATGTGACGTCACTTAAGCACTAGCGCGGTGCCCTGCTGCAGCTTATTTCCAGGAACTTTGCTGTTATGTTAGTTGCCACGTCAGAAGATCATCACCATGTTTTTCTTTGTTTGCTGACCTTGTTTTTTTGATAACTGTCCTTACAGTGATGTTATTATCTCTGGTTTCTTAAGTCCATGGCAACAGCAACAAACAGCAAGATTTAACCTCAGCATCCACCTTGAACAAGATCATCCCCAGAGCGTTTTGTCACTGTAAGGGTGGTGAAAATCTGAAAGCAAACATAATGTTGACATATATTAGAACAGTGAACAGTGTGTCCTTTAAGTTATGCGTATTCCTACACACATTGACCCTTTTAATGAGAGCTATAAGGCAATCTCATCATCTTTCGTGTTTGTAATCAAAGGGAGGCGTATTGCGTGATTGGAAGGAGCCACACTGAGTTTAAGTCCTTTGTTCTTGAGGCGAAAGGCAATTAGGGAGCATTTAACTGTCACACACCAATCAAAGTTAAATGCTTTATAAAAGTGTGCAGCATGAATGGAAATTGCTCTCTAAGTGTGCAGAATTATTCAGCGAAATTCAGCAGTAAGCACCAACAGTCACAGATTGAAAACACAGAATGACATGGCTTGCCAAATCATATCTTCATCAACCATCTAGGATGTCCCCCAGCTTGATGCATGATAGCCTAGGTCTACAATATCCAAATCTACCATCATAATTACTGTGTGTATGGGCATGACATGATAGACAGGGGACCACATATGTAAACTGGTTAGAGAGGGGTAAGATAGTCCTTTAGCTATAAAACAGCAATAAAACAGTTGCTTTTTTTAAGGTACTGAATGAGTTAAAAATATATGTGACTCAAATTTTGATATGGAAAGCACAACAGCAATATGTCATGCTGCATGGTATAAATTAAAGAGAAATTGCAGTTGTAACAGAGTAATTATAGGGAATCACATTGTGTCAGCCTATGGTTCTTCAAAGGCTTTAATTAACTGTATCAAAAACGTCTTTTGTAAGAGCATCAATGTACTGCATGAACAAGTGCACTGTACAGTTTGTCAGCTAAACACGTTTGATGTCTCTTCAATGAAGCAGCCTCACAGAAGGCCACGGCATCAGTCAATAGCAAAACAATTATGCACATATTTCTGTGTCAAAATACAGATGGGGGGTCAATTTTAAGCAGAACTCAGTGCAAACATAAAAGAACTAGCAGCTGAGAGAAATACAGTGGATGCAGGTGCTTATCTCCTTCTAAAAATACTAGTTACCTGGCTGTCTCTGGTCTCAAGATGTTAACTGACCTGGAAAAAGTGTGGGAATTATACATTTTGAGTTGTTCACCTGCAAACTTGCTGTAGGTCAGTGTCTCAGAAATAGCCACCAGATCAGCAAGACAGCCAGGGAACTAGCACTTTTAGAAGAGGTTAGGGGCGTATCATGAAATTAGTGGGCCCGTGTGCAAGCCCACACTGCACCGATCATCCCTGGCTGTCAACCAGGCAGAGATCATCCACGGGTGCAGTGTGGGTCAGAGCCCAGTGGGCCCCCCAACCCCTCAGGGCCCGTGTTCAGTGAACACTCTGCACCCATGGATGATACACCACTGGAAGAGGTGTTCAGAAATAGCAGCGTCCATATGTGGAGGCTCCCAGCATGATCAAGAGAAGGAGAGATCTGTGCTGAGCCAGAAGGTGGTTGGAGAGCAAGGCTGAGGCAACTTGTGCAGAGGACTGAACTGTTACAAGGAACTAGGGAGGGACCTGAGAGCTGATGAGAGCAGTGAGCGTGTACCAAGTCAAAGAGATGCCAGGGTGTGGCAGATGAATATAGGGCACAGTCACAAACAACAGTGTCCAGAGCTGCCAAGTGGTGTCCAGAGCTTCTGTGAGTGAAACTGCAGACTCCAGAGTTTAGAGACTGGCAATGGGGAGCTACTGTGGCAGGAAAAATACAAGGCAGTGCCACAGACAGGCAGGGATCCTGAGCCACCGAGAGACTGGGAGCGCTGAAGAGGGGGGTCTCTATTTCAGCTGAGGCTGGCCTGCGGGGGGGGGGCCCAATATGTACACATACTTTTGTTAGGCCTATAAGGGACTGCAGGAGACCAATATTGTATTTGTAGGGAGGCATTTTGGCCACCCATTGTTTCTGGCACTTTGCTGACACCCTCATTTGAGTGGCCCCACAGGAGAATCAGGGCCCCAACATTGGCATACTGTTTATGGACCCACTGGTTAGTGGCTTAAGAGCTGTACACATGGGCCAAATATCGGGCGCCCATCGGCCAGTTTAATAGAAACCCCATGTGTACAGCAGCTGGTCCAACGGAAACTAGCCATTCAAAGGGGCATGTCTGCAAAAAGTATTAGCACTCGATCAGTGCTCTCAGTCAATGGCTGAGAGCAACGGCCAGTGTGTTCTGGTGGGGGGGGGGGGTCGCCCCTCTGTCAGAACACAATAGCTCAATGTTGTAGATCATTGCACTAACATCGGATTGTTAGTACAGCGGCTCATCCTTCAGTTTTATTCCATTCACCCGCTGGATTGAAGGAAAGAAACTACTAGTGTGTACCAGGCTTTAGGCAGGGCCCCTTTAATTCTTGGAGGTCTGTTATATTTCTGTCCGGTTCTCAATTTATCAGTGATTTTGTATAGCTACGGTTCTGTTACTGAACATCCGTGCAGGGCTTCTGTTTATTAAAGTATAAAGTTCTTCTTTATTAAAGCTCACCTTAGGCCACAAGTGTGCCATTGCATTTGGGTTCAGACAGGATGGATCATCACTGGGGAACAGCAGAAGGACCTATTTATCCAGCAACAATTTGGGTGGTAGCTCTAAACATCTTCAACAAGCCGATTAAATGTCAAAAGTAGTTTTCAATCCTTTAAAATCTGCAGTTTTCATTAAAATTCTACCTTGCAATCCTGCTTGTTCAGGCACTTCCTCTTATAGGGTGACAGTGTTCTGTTCCTGCCTCCCTACTGCTTTCTTGCCTGTCATGTGTATTAGCAATGGAGATTATAAACAGCTTTTCCAGTACACATTACGCTGACATGTTCCTCCATTATCACCACTAGGAACCCCCAGAGTAATGTTGTGCAGCCAAAGCAGCAGCCCATGAACGTAAAAAACGCTATCAAGAGGCTGCAGGAGATCCGAAGCACTCAGATTTAAAAAAAAAAAAAAATCTTAACAAAAGAATAAGGCCTCATGCACACTGAACGTTTTTAACGCTGCTGCTAAAGGTGGGTTGCTATTTTTTTCCTGTCTCTAAACACCCCTGCATGTTAGCCTATGTATCCATGCACATATAGGCATTTACAGGCAGGAAAAAGAAAAACCACTGTCAGCACGTCCAGAAGCAACAACGTTTTGGCAGAAAAATGCTTGACGAGTGTAAAAGCCTCTAAATGTGCATCTACTGCTTAAGTGTTAATTAGTTTTAATGAGCAGAATAAATGATTATTCTGGGCAATATAATAAATTAACATTCAAGTAGCTTGATGTGTTTACAAACGTCAAGGGTTTTTTTTTTTTTTTTTACAAAATCCTGCTGCCAGGAGGAATGTCATGTAGCCCTGTGTGCATGAGGTCTTAGGCTCCGTTCACACCTAGGTGATTTGAATCGTGGGCAGAATCATGGCAAAACGCGGGGTGCGTTTGCGATGCCATTATTTCTTAATGCCACCCCAAACTTGGTGTGATTTTGCTGTGATTGTTGAGCGACAAAGTGTGCTACAATCATGGCAAAAATCGCAATGTTATATGCTCCTGGCTCTCTGCCAAATTTTGGTGCATGAGTTTCTTGGAGCAGAGGGAGTGGAGGGAGGCCCTTTCAAATGAATAGTGCCACTCCAAAAATGCTCCACTAAAAAACACAGAAAAGCTAATCCAGTGGTGTCCTCACTCCACTAAAAAACACAGAAAAGCCTTGTGGCTTCACAGTCGGTTTCCTACTGCGCATGCGCGAATCACGCTGTGCTTTGCGAATGGGCTGGCTGTGGGGGGGGGGGTGAACTTCCGGCTCACTTCGCCAAAGAGAAGTGAGCTGGAAGTAAGAGCGGGTACCTGTCAAAGCCAGGTACCCACTCCCCCTTCCCCCCCAAAAGGTGACAAATGTGGCAGCGGAGGGGGGCAGACAAGTGGAGCTACCCGATCCCCTTTAAGAAAACTAAATGGCATCCATTAAGGGTTTAGAAGTACTTTACGTTGCATGATACTGTCAATCTAATAGGATGCTTGGGGAGGTGTTTTTAACCAACCTATAGCTGGAGTATACAGAAAACCTTGCAGAAGTGTGTTTTTATGGTACAGCAGGACAATAAGGACCTGCAGCAATGAACAGTAGGCGATAGTGTCCAAGGCACAAAAGCAGCAGCAAAAAATTACAAGTCTTTTGACAGGTAAAATAGTTTACATTAATGTAATTCACTTGTGTATTTAACTGGTTGACTGAAGCCCTGCTCCATTAGGAGCATGTAATTTGTAATTAGCACAAAGGTTAACATTTGAGCCAGTGTTATTATTGCTATTATTATAGTTCTGGAAACTGTGTATAAAATACTTGACATCCAAGCCATATTCCGTGGAAGTTAAAACCTTCTGCAGTGCTGAACTCTCATTAGCATAGGCAGAGAATAAGAGCGCTCAGCTTTAACACTTTTTAATAAATTGTGGCCCTGGGCACTGCTCTGCAATGCCACTCACCACATTAGATGTCAGTTCTGACCTTGCCTAAAAGAGAACTCTTAAGCAAGGCCGTCAATAAAACCGACAAATTGCTCTGGCTGGCATTAACTTTGCTGAAATTTCTTCTATGGCTGGATTTTATAATTTGGAAGCAATATTCTTTTTTCAGATAGCAGGCTCAGTTGCAGACTTCTAATGAGGAAATATGCTGCTAGAATTCATCAGTTTTGATCTTATGTAATGGCAAGCTCTAGGAGCTCTGACTTTATGATTTCTCCTAAATTAAATGACCTAAAGCGGAACTAAATTTTTTTGGCAGGGGTTGAGTTTTCACTATAATGTGCTGGTATGCACAGCATACAACAGGAAGTTAAAGGAAATGTCTCTAAAATATACCGTGATATAATCTTAGACATTGATCACTGGAAATATTGTTCCAGTTGGAAGATTTTTGTTTTATCCCAGTTCTGGTAACACCTGTAAAATTTTGAATTACCCATCACTTTGTGTCCCACTGACTTGGATCAGCAATTCAAACAGAGAGGGAGAATCTTCAAAGTAGGGTGACAGACAGCTCTATAAACCCAAAAATTCATCATATCGTATAGCACTTTGTATACCCTTGTGTAGGAGGCTTTAACCACACTAGAGGCTGGTGCGGTTAAAATCCAATTGTAAAGAAGCCCAGCTTGCCAACAAATCCAAGCAAGAAGTTTACTGGTTTTCCATGTCAGGAAATAAATACCAATGTTTCAAAGAAAGTGGAGTCCCCACTTGCCACCTTGATAAACCACTGGCCACTGAGCCCTCAATACTGTGTTATTTTCCTGATATAGGACTATGGATTTGGATTTGTTGGCATGCTGGCTTTCTTTATAATTAGAAATCAGATTCTAACAGGGACTTTATCATTACCCCACTCTATTCAAAATTTCATAAAATTGAGAATTATGGCAGTAGAACATAGGTGATAGTGCCTGTAATAAATACATCAATAAAATACTCTAATATAGTACCATCAATTTATGCAGCGCTCTAAATATACATTGTACATTCACTTCAGTCCCTGCCCTCAAGGAGCTTACAATCTAAGGTCCCTAACTTACAGTCATACTAATACAGGCAGTCCCCGAGTTACGAACGGGTTATGGACTGTAGATTCGTTCTTAAATCTAATTTGTTTGTAAGTCGGAACTGTACATTTCTAAGTGTAACTTCAACCTGTGCAGTGATGTGGGATGTTCCGGGCACTGCTATGTGTGCAGTTGTGGTATATGGGGCTCTTGTGGCAATGCTATGCAGCACTGTGGGATGTGTCTGGCGCTGCTTGGCCATATCTGTGACCAGTGTGGAATGCAAGCAGCCAGCAGTGATGTCACACCACCCCCGTTCGTAAGTAGGAGGCGTTCGTAACTCGGATGTCCGTAAGTCGGGGACTGCCTGTACATACTAGGGCCAATTTAGATAGGAGCCAATTAACCTACCAGCATGTCTTTGGAGTGTGGGAGGAAACCGGAGTACCTGGAGGAAAGCCACGCAGGCACAGGGAGAACATGCAAACTCCAGGCGGGTAGTGCCGTGGTTGGAATTTGAACCGCATTTAAAGTGTTACTAAACCCAGGACCCTGCATACAATATATCTGGTCTCCCACAGTATACAGAACATGGAATACAATTATTTTAATAAATATAAACAGCTAAATATCTTTTCTCATCAGCAGTTAGAGCAGTCTTGTGACTTCTATCAGTGCTCTGCAAAGTACTGGGTAAAGCTTGTAGGAGGAGTTTTAATTCTCCCCTGATTGTCCTATGAGGCTGCAGAACCCCTGACCCTCTGTCTGGACAGTGCTGACTGGCCTTTTGCTGATCACATGTACCTCCCAAGAAAAAAAGGAAAAAAAACTCTCTAGCAATACACACCAAACTGAGCATTTGCAGCTTGCCCCCACAGCTCTGTTCTATCAGGAGATGGTTTGAGGACTGTGGAAAAGGGGAGGATCAGAAAAGACAGGATCAAACAGCCTTTTTACACAATGCAGAGTATTAACTCCTTAGGTTCCACGGAGAGTATAACAAGCATGCTTTTCTGCATATACAGACTGATTATACTGTTGTGGGTTTAGTAACACTTTAAGACAAATACATATCCATCCAGTGACTGGACCATGCTCCCAGGCTCCACCTATACTTCCAAATAGATGGACCCTTCAACTGCTTTGTCTGTAATCATGCATATGACAAATTATTAGGATAAAATGACTGTCTAGGTACAGTCGTTTGAGCACCCTAACTAGATTGCTATGGCAGATACTGTCCATATACAGCAGTTATTTTACAACACCACATATCTTGGTTATGGGGCTGCCTGTAAGATGAATGGTCTGCAGGCAACTGTTCTCAGTAGCTAGGTCTTATCGTGAGCTTAGTTTGATAATAAACACATCAAATACCAATGATAGGAGAGGAACACACATACCTCTGCACATACTGGATGGATTCCTATCGTGCTGTCCAGCTGCTCCTTTGTGAGGCCACATTTTATTGCTACTGCAAATCCTTGCGTGATCTCTCCAGCATTAGGTGAAAGCACATGGAAGCCAACCACTCGTTCCTATAATGAAATGCAGTGGATATGACCTTTAAACATTATTTCACCATCAGCGTGTGAAAAATGGTTACAGTAGCAACCACATACACAATATTGTAATAGATTATATAAACCCATTCATAACATTTCCTCCATGTAAGAAAGCATATTGAATGTAGTGGCACTATATAGAGGTCACACAAAAGATTTCCCATGGGGTCCCTTCAGCATTACTTTAAACTCTTTCTAAGAAAGCTGACATACTGCTAACCTTAATATTAAAAAGAAAATTTTACTTGTTTGGTTTTACTGACCTGGCTTTAATACTTTCTGACTCACTAACCTGGAACAAGTATACAGATTTGGAGAAGTCAGAGCAAAGTCAAGCATCTTTATATGCAAACTAATTCTGGGTCAGTGATTTAAGCCTCGTACACACAATTTGATTGTCGTACGACCGTGCTTCTGATTTTTGTGAAAAGCGTGTGTCCATGATTTTGTAAAGTGTACTGACTATATGAAAATTGTCGTTCGACAAAGGCGAACGTAGTGATGTACTAGGAGAGTATAAAGAGGACGTTCATTTTTGGTGCGTCACCCTTTGGGCCGCTAATTTCGCTATTAAAAAGATGATAATGTGTGCTGCATGTCGTCATTTTAATTGTGTGAATGTTAATTGTGAATTACGATCGCCAGTTTACACGACCGAACACTTCCGGCTCGTTCCTTGATTCCGAACATGCGTGTTTATACTTTCGACTCTTTTGTGTCGATTTCTGTACACTCCATCCGAAAATCGACAGACAAAAATATTCTAGTCTGCAAATCCAGCTTTTGTCTGACAAAAAAAGCAAATCGGCTGTCGAAAGGAGCATACTAATGGTGAGAATTTCAGGCAACAGGCGAACGACAATTCCTGTCTGAATTTCGCATCGTGTGTATGGGCCTTTAGAGGGTTAGCACAACATTCAGGAGACTAAATGCAAAAGTCAGCAATGGCAGCCTTTATGTTTCCGAAAGGTATCCATTAAAGGCAAACTATTGTGTATTTTCAATGACTACAAAAGTATTATTACTGTGCAGTTTATGTTAAAGCAATATTTGTTTTACATTTGTACATGCTTGTTTCTCGATACCACACATGTGCAATTAGATTTTTTTTTACTGACGGTTAACAAAAGGTATTTGAAGATAACAAGCTATTTTATTTTTAACCAATTTGGCAGGCTTAAGCCTCGTACAAACGGTTCGACGGTCGTACACAACAGGTCGTACTAACGACCGTTGTATGCGATATCGATCGTTCGTATGCGCGATTAGAACAGTCGAACATTGGACGGTCGTACAAGGGAGTTGTATGAGCAAACTAGAAAACTTGGTCGCACCAACAAGCGGTCATATGACCGTTGTATCGTGTGTACAGAGAAGTTGGTACAACAAGTTGTATTGTGCAAAGCACGCATGCTCAGAAGTCAGGAACGCCCGGATGCTAATTACATGCACCTGAATGTTCTTTTCTGCGGTCGTACGATCGTGTAGTGCAGTCAGTATGCAAGTTACATTATGCAACATACGATTTGAGACGATCGTACGTGCGATCGTCGTCCCGTCTGTACGAGGCTTAAGAGGAAGGAATAGTAAAGTATATTCACTGTGCTGAATTACTAATTAGACCACACAGGGGTTGATTTACTAAAACTAGAGAGTGCATAAACTGGTGCAGCTGTGCATGGTAGCCACTTAGCAATTCGCTTCAGCATATTCAATTAAGCTTTGACAAAAAAAACCTGGAAGCTGATTGGTTTCTATACAGAGCTGCACCACATTTTGTGCTCTTCAGTTTTAGTAAATCAACCCCACAGCGTTGACATATAATAGCTATAGTTGGCTACACCAGTGTACACTGAATAAGTGTACATAGATACACATAAAAAAGAAATCACATTATTTTATTTTTTTTACATAACTATGAAGCTAAAAAGTGCTTGAAGGTTGCTGAAGTGCACAAATCTTGTGGTGCCTGGTAATACCTGTTTTATTTTACAAATGCTGCGAAGCAAAGGCTGAATTCAGGTCTTTAATTTCACGTTTGCATTAAAGAATATGTAAACCAAACATTTCATATTCCTGATATGTGCCTGCTGTACCATGTACTTGTATGAAAAAGTATCCTGTTCCCTTTATATTGCTTCCTTTGTGTGAAATCCCTGGTGTTCCTGCCAGTCCATCTGCTTTCCTATAAAAAGACTGACCACAATAGGCAGGAGAACACAGCATGGTCAGCTTTCTAGCTATGCTGGGATCTCTCCCTGCTCTGTTCCAATGATCAGACTATTGCCCCCCCCACACCCACACACACACACACACACCCACACATAGAGCCATTCATTTGGAAGATCAGTGTGCTGCTGTTTCTCATCCCCCAGCTCTCTTATGTGACCACAAAAAAGGGAAAAAATGTATTTATATATTTTTTTTATATCTACACACAAATGTTTTGCCCTTCATTTATATTTTAAACTGAATGGGCTGTTTTACAAAGTGAGGATTTACATATACTTTACATAAAAATAAAGGGTCTGCTGCCATACTCTCCTCCTCTCTGAAGCTGTTGCCAGCAGTAATTTCCTTCCATCAATAGATGTTGCCAGGACTAAATGACATCCAATGGCACACAATCCAATTCCTGTGAAGGCAAGTTTTCATGGGCCATCCACATAAGAGGTGGTATCCCCATGGCACTCTGCACTCACAATATAATGAGGAAGAGGACGACGCTGGTGGGACAGCAAGAATAAAGCTTATTTATAGGGACAACTGTATTTGGAAATTTAAATATCCAAAGTGAATAACAATCAATTTAGAAACATTTTATAAACCCATTTTTTGCAGGTTTAAATACAAAAAAGTATCTCATGATGAATCATGGCAATACAGGCAATACAGCATCAAATCAACTTGAATACATTGAATATGGAATATAGGAATGTCATGCTTACACAATAAAATTAGAATAAAGAGAAAGTACAGTAACTTATAGCAACAATAACATGATTTTTAATGGTTACTTTTGGCTTATAAGGTATTTGCTTAAGATTCACTGTACAGCTCTGTAATAAAACTAAAGAAATACTAAAATGAAATGTATCAAATAATTTCTAATTGCTGGATAAGAGTGTTTAGGTGTCAGTGGATCCCTTAAACACTCACTTTCACTGCGGGGAGAGGATATTTGATCTCTCTGAGATGAAGTCACTATGTTAAATCTCTAGTTTCTAAGGCAATCACTATCCCAGTTATGTAGCACATAAGTCAGCTTGTTTTATAGGGGTCAGCAGCCTTCACAAGCCAGGTTAGTAGAATTGATGCTATTCTCCTGCATTCATCATCTTTATGATTATGGCCTGTCGCATTACCATAGTCAGCACAACACAGGTGAGTGGTGCAAGGTGACAGCCGCCATCCAAGGAGAATGGTTATTTCAATTCTTATTTCTTATTTAGCCTAGCATAATATGCCATGGATATCTGATGTGGAGGGAAATTGGAGGTTAGAAGTGACAATGATGGAAAAGTAATTGTGTTATCTATATCAGCATATTTTACAGCATGTTTTATTAGACTGCAGACATTAGTCAGTCTCATCACTCAGGAAAAGGTAGGCTATATTCTATCATAAGCCTCGGTTTATAAAATACTTTGTATCATAGGCTAAATCTAAAATCTGAATTCCAGTGGGGAAAAAAAAAATTGTTCCTCTGCAGATTTTGTAAGTTTGCCTACTAAGAAATGAAGGGTCTTTAATTTTTATCATAGGTGTGTTTTAAATGGTAGAGACAGAACGTCAACCAAAAATCCAAAAAAAAAAAACACAATAGAAATGTTATAAATTGAGTTGCAGTTCAATGAGTAAAATAAGTATTTGATCCCCTTCCAACTAACAATAATTCTGAATCCTACAGACTGGCTACAGTAGGTGCTCATGTGGTACACAAATTAGTCCTGTCAATTTAAAGCCTCGTACACACGGGACGACGATCGTATACAACGGGTCGTACTAACAGCCGCTGTATGCGATATCGATCGTTCGTATGCGCGATTAGAACAGCCGACATACGACGGTCGTACAAGGGAGTTGTATGAGAAAACTGGAAAACTTGGTCATACCAACAAGCGCTCATACGACCGTTGTACCGTGTGTACAGAGCGGTTGGTACAACAAGTTGTATTGTGCAAAACACGCATGCTCCGAAGTCAGGAACGGCTAGATGCTAATTACATGCACCTGAACGTTCTTTCTGTGGTCGTACGATCGTGTAGTGCAGTCAGTATGCAAGTTACATTATGCAACATACGATTTGAGACGATCGTACATACGATTGTCGTCCCGTGTGTACGAGGCTTTAGAAGGTGCTTGTTATGTGTATAAAAGACACCTGTCCACAGAATCTCTCTTTCATCAAACCCAGAATCATGGGCAAGACCAAAGAGCTGTCAAAGGACATCAGGGACAAGACTGTAAACCTGCACAAGGTTGGAATGGGCTACAAGACCAACAGCAAGAAGCTTGGTGAGAAGGATACAACTGTTGGAGCAATTATTCGCAAATGGAAGAAATACAAAACAAACATCAATCGCCCTCGGTCTGGAGATCCATGCAGGATTTCACCTCATGGGGTAAGGATGATCATGAGAAAATGGAGGGATCGGCCCAGAAATACACAGGAGGAGCTTGTGAATGATCTCAAGGCAGTTGGGACCACAGTCACCAAACAAACCATTGGTAACGCAATACACTGCCATGGCTTGAAGTCCTGCAGCACCTGCAGGGTCCCCCTCCTCAATAAGGCACATGTACAGGCCCATCTGAAGTTTGTCACTAAATGTCTAAATTATTCTGAGAACAATTGGGATAAAGTGCTGTGGTCAGTAGGGTTGCCACATCATCCCTTTAATCCAGGACACATATGAATTACACAGGTTCTGTGGCTAATTTGATGCAGATAAGGCACCAAGTGAGTTTAATTACCACCTTAATCAGCCGCAAAACCTGTGTGACTAATATGTGTCCTGGATTAAAGGGATGATGTGGCAACCCTAGTTGTCAGATGAGACCAAAATTAAACACTTAATTAAAAATTAAACATTAACTCGACTCGCCATGTTTAGAGGAAGATAAATGCTAACTATGACCCTAAGAATACCATCCTTACAGTCAAGCACAGAGGTGGAAACATTATGCTTTGGGGCTGTTAATCTGCAAAAGGTATAGGCCAAATTTGCCTCATTGAGGGGGTCATTGGATGGGGCCATATATTGTAAAATCTTGGATGAGAATTTTCTTCCCTCAGCCAGAACACTGAAGATGGGTCATAGATGGGTCTTCCAGCATGCCAATGACCCAAAACTTACTATAAAGGCAACAGACAATTGGCTCAAGAAGTAGCACATTAAGGTCATGGAGTAGCCTAGCCAGTCTCCAGACCTTAATCCTATAGAAAACTTATGGAGGGAGCTGAAACTTTGAGATGCCAAGCAACAGCCAAGAAACCTTAAGGATTTAAAGAAGATCTGTGAAGAGTGCACTAAAATTCCTCCCATGTAAACCGATTAAATAAATAGATAAAGCAGATTGCCATTCTGACAGGAGGGAAGGGATGGAATTTGTGTCCCTGCAAAGGAACAAATTCCATCTTTTCCCCAAGTACAAACACCTCCCACAGTACACATAAACACTGGCTAGGCACACAGTTAACCCTTTGATTGCTCCTGATGTTAACCCCTTCCCAGCCAGTGTTATTAGTACAGTGACAGTGCATATTTTTTTAGCACTGGTCGCTGTAGTAGTGTCACTGGTCCCCAAAAAGTGTAAAAAGTCTCAGCTAATGTCAGAATGTCCACCGTAATGTCGCAGTCCCGCTATAAGTCGCTGATTGTCGCCATTACTAGTAATAAATAAATAAAAATATCCCATAGTTTTTAGACGCTATAACGTTTGCGCACACCAATCAATATATGCTTACTGGGGGGGGGGGGGGGGGGGGGTTAACCAAAAATAAGTAGCAGAATACATATTGGCCTAAATTTATGAAGAATTTTGAGTTAAAAATGTTGTTTTTTTTTTTTCAAAATTGTCAGTCCTTTTTTTGTTTACAAATTCGGAAGATAGAGCTGGTAACTCCAATAGACCTTAATCCATTTTATTGACACATGAAAAAGATTTAAAGATACAAACAGGCTCACGCATTCTGGCTGATAAGCCTTGTTCACAGCAAGGAATATCAGCCAGACGTGTGAGCCCGGTTGTATCTTTTAATCTTTTTCATGTATCAATAAAGTGGATTAAAGCGGAGTTCCACCCAAAAGTGGAACTTCCGCTTTAAGGGAAGGTGACCCTCCCGACATGTCCCAGTTGGCATGTCATTTTTTGGGGGGGTTTTCACAGGGTCTCAGGTCCACTTCTTCTCCTAGAGCCGCGGCTCCAGAAGGAAGTTTACCTTCCCCCCTCCCTCTCAGCGATCTTCTGGGACACGTCACAGGTCCCAGAAGATACGCTGGCCATTCACAAAGCGCAGCGCGACTTGAAGCCAAAGTCAGGTGCCCACACTTGTGATGCTGGCGCCGCTGAGGGGTGGGGGAGAAGAGTGAGCCCTCGGGCGACTGCATCGCTGGAGGAAGGGACAGGTGAGTGACCTATTGTTTAAAGTCAGCAGCTACACTTTTTGTAGCTGCTGACTTTTAAAAGGATGGAACTCCACTTTAAGGACTATTGGAGTTGCTGGCTCTATCTTCTAAATTTGTGCATTTACCGGTGTAAGAGGGAACCATCTGAGCCAGAGCACCCCTCGTGGTTTCCTGCCTTACCCTTACTAAATGGCTGCACTGCACTGAGCGCTGCACCATCTGATTTTCCTTTTTTTGGTTTATCGCGCAAAGAAGTAAAAAATGCAGAGGTAATCAAATACCACCAAAAGAACGCTCTTATTTGTGGGAAAACAAGGACATAAATTTCATTTGGGTACGGCATCGCACGACCACACAATTGTCAGCTAAAGTAACACAGTGCTGTATCGCAAAAAATGGCCTGGTCATGGGGGAGGGGGGTAAACCTTCCGGAGGTCAAGTGGTTAAAGTTGAGATCCCTGCAGAGTCTGGGGTGGCTGAGAGACGTCGGCTGAATATGGGTCAAAGGAGTGCACTTCGATCTATACATAAGAGCTTTGGTCCTACTTCTTCTTTGAAAAGTTGTAATGTCTTCATGTTCTTACGCCCAACATAAGAACATGGTTGTTATTTTTTTTGCTGAAAAATTACTATATTTCTGGGGAAAAAAATGTCAGCTTAAAGTACCATCCCATCACAAATGAAAAATTATAACACTCTTTAAAGTGCCAGTACACCCAAAAGTGGAATTTACACAAAAATTGAGTGGATTGACCCTTTAATACATCAACAAACACATCACGGGTTCTTTGTCTTAGATAATATGTCCTCATTGTGACCTCAATTACATTCTTCAGCTATAATGTAGTAATATCTACTACACTGTATCCTATAACTTTGGAAATTGTTACAGGATACATCGATGTCAATTCTACTTCAATGTCATTGCCCTGTAATTGGTTGTGTTATTTCCAATAAAAACCTGTTTGATTTTTTAGAAGAAAGGTTCTTTAGCTGTACTGTAAACAGCTGTGATAATATGCACTCTAATTATACACAAGAAGCAAAAAAGCTCACTTTCTGCAGAAATAAAGATATTGTCACATACATGAGCGCCATCTGTTTACTGTGGATGTAATTTTTACTTTGTTAACAAATTCCTTGGTTAACTAGTTACCAGGCAATGTTCACATTTATCAGCTGAACCAGTAAACTGATTTTGTAAAGTGCAATTTAAAGGAAATCTGGAGTATTTTTTTCATATTGTTCAATTATGTTCTATGCCAAAAATGAAATCCTTGAAAATTGTCCTTTTATTTAATTATACTCATGTCAGTCTGAAATTGTGTGTGGTTAATATTTCATAATTGCAGCAAGAAGGTGGCGAGCTTAAAGCTACTTTCCACTTTTATAAAAGCCTATTTACTGGTATAAATGAATAACAGTGAATAAACCTGAATAGGAGATTGACAACAACACAATTGAGACTCAGAGGAGGGGAACACTCCCCTCCCTCTCTCCTAGCAGAGATGGCAATTCTTTAACTAGTCAGTCCACACAGGCAACCACAATTCAAAACTGTGTGTCATTGAAGCATCATTTAACAATTTTTTTTTTTGCTAATAATTAAACAAAACACATATTGAATATCAGTTTGTAAATGTGTAAATTAAAAAACAAACCAGGCAGTGAAACTTCAGAAATATGATATTAGACCACTTGTAAATTCCAACTTAGGCCCGATGGCCATATTGACCAGGCAGTGAACCTCCAGAACTATGTTGCCTTCCAACAATAACCTTAAAATAATTGCATTTTAGACATGTTCATGTCATAGCACACCTAAAAGACAGCTTGAACAAAATAGTTATAGTGTACCAAATTAAAGCGGAGGTCCACCAGGGAAAAAAAAATTAAAAGTCAGCAGCTACGCATACAGTAGCTGCTGACTTTTAATAATAGGACACTTGCCTGTCCTGTGGTCCAGCGATGTCGGCACCCGCTGCCGATCTTCGTATCGGGGGTTGGGTGCAGCCGTGTCCATTGTGGGTAAGGGAACCCGGATGTGTAGCATCACCCCAGGCGGCCAGTAGCAGAGCAAGGAGGGAGTCAGGCTGCTGACGTCAGTGGCCACGGCGGCCGGCCCGAGCTCCCGGATGTGTGGAAAAGGACACCTGTCTAAAGACAAGTGTCCTCTTCCCCCTCCCCTTCAAAAAGTGCCAAATGTGACACCTGTGGGGGGGGGGGGGAATCCAACCAGCGTAAGTTCCACTTTTGGGTGGAACTCCTCTTTAAATATAACTTCTTTCTTTAAGGAAGCCGTTAATGATAGACATTGGGGGAGATTTACTAAAACTGGTGCACTCAGAATCCAATGCAGCTGTGCATGGTAACCAATTAACTTCTAATTTCAGCTTGTTCAATTAAGCTTTGGCAATAAAACCTGGAAGCTGATTGTTAAACTTTGGCAATAAAACCTGGACGCTGATTGGTTTCTATGCAGATTTTGCACTCTCCAGCTTTAGTGAATAACCCCCATTGCCAGTTTTTTTAGGGTAAGTTTAGGGTGCTGAAAGGACTTTAAGGCACTTTAACCTCCCTGGCGGTATGATTATGTCAGATTTTGGTGCTGAAAGCGGTACCATTATTTTGCATGGAAATTTGGTGTTTTATATTGTAGGCCTGTAATTCTTAGGAATAACTCACTTAAATCTGTCCAAACAAGAGTCTAGTAGACATCCCGGGTATGATAAAGTTTGAAACATGAAATCATAAATTATAATATAATAAATAACTATAAATAATTATCAAAAATAACAATGTAATGGTAATAAAATGTATTCAATAATGTAATCATACCAAAATACTGAAATTTGCTCAGTTGCAGAATTGTCGCTGTCGCCACTTTCAGTTTCTGATGATAAATTTCCCCAAAAATCAGTATCACTCAATTCTGCAAATTATTCTTATTTACTATCGGTGTTTTCTAGCTGATCAAAAACCACTTTTGACGTAAAGGGACACTTTTTGGTTGCTATGGACATTCTCATGTTTCCAGGCACAAAGAATGACATATATGATATAAAAGTGCATGCAGGGCTCTGGGCAAACCACTAGGGACAAAGGGGATGTGAAATTATTTCATACAGCAATGTAATCTGTAAGATTATGGTGTATTGTATGTGTACTGTCAGTTTCACTTTTTGAATTTCCCGCCGGTCTCCGTCCCCGTGCGACGCGACGCTCGCAGGGAACGGAGCCCGGCACACAGAGGCATTGGGCGGAAGGACAGACCCGCTGACACCGCGGGAGGACATCGCTGGATCCAGGGGACAAGGTGAGTAACCCAGCCTGGATCCAGCAATGCAATCCCGAGTGTGGCTCGGGGTTACCGCTAATGGTACTGAAATTCCACCCCGAGCCACACTCGGGAATACCATCAGGGAGGTTAAGGAACTGTCCAAATACTGGAATACAAGCTGCTGACTAAAAAACTCTTTAACCGCCTCGCGACTATAAGCGATGACAGCGTGGCTCTGTCACTCGTCACTCGCCGTGGGTCGGGCAGACTTGATGTAATGATGCAAACGCAGCGGTTCCCCATTCTGTCAGGTGGCATGTCAGAGATCTACTGATCCCTGTACTCGGGATCAGTTAGATCTCTTATGCCCCCCACACAGTTAGAACACGCCTAGGGAACACAGTTAACCCCTTCACTGCCCCCTGCCAATGACATTTATACAGTAATCAGTGGATATTTAAATTTCTGATCGCCAAATGTCATTGGTCCCAAAAAACGTGTCAAAAATGTCAGACATGTCCTCCACAATATCACAGTCCCGATAAAAATAGCAGATCACCACCATTACTAGTAAAAAAAAAAAGTGTAAAAATGCCAGAAATTAATTCTCATGGTTTGTAAACACGGCAACTTTTGCGCAAACCAATCAATAAATGCCGATTGCAATTTTTTTTACCAAAAATATGAGGAAGAATATAAATCGGCTAAAACCTATGAATACATTTTTTTTTTTTTGGATATGCTTTTTAGCAAAAAGTAAGAAATATTGTTTATTTTTGCAAAATTGTCGTTCTTTTTTTTGTTTATAGCGGTGATCAGAAATGACACAGAAGCGATCAAATACCACCAAAAGAAAGCTCTATTTGTCGGAAAAAAAGGACGCAAATTTTGTTTGGGTACAATGTCGCACGACTGCGCAATTGTCAGTTAAAGCAACACAGTGCCCCATCGCAAAAAGTGCTCTGGTCCTAAGGTAGGAAATCCTTCCGGTCCTTAAAGCAGTTGTATACCCAACTAAAAAAAATAAAAAATCACTATGAAAAGGCATAATGAGCTAGTATGCACCGCATACTAGCTCATTATGAAATACTTACCTCAGAACGAAGATCCGAACGGGCAGCTCGGTCCCCGCAGAGGGAGCTGACATCTTCCCTCAGGGCTTTCTTCCGGGTTCGCGGCTCAAGCGCTGTGAGTGGCCGGAGCCGCGAGATGTCGCTCCCACGCATGTGTGCGGGGGCTTTTTTTCCGGCAGACTTTCCGGCAAGGTCCAGCTCTATGAGCCAAGCCTTTGCCGTGAAGTCAGCGCCTGCTTGCAGGGGGAATATCTCCTAAACTATACAGGTTTAGGAGATATTCATTTTACCTATAGGTAAACCTTATTATAGGCTTACCTATAGGTAAAAATTACCGCTTTAAGTGGTTAAAATATTCTAGGGAATTGCTGACAGTGAAACATTTTTCTCATTCTATAGATTAGTAGATAACAACTCTTGGCAGTTTCATTTAAGGTCAATGGTTTCCTAAAATGTATCATTTTTATGACAGAAAAATTGGAATAATTATGTTGATCTTTCCCGACAAGTTATGTTACATGTGTATGATGTCTTATCTTTATTTATAGATTCCTTTGATTTATTTTACTGGATATCACACAGCCACCAATCAGACTAAAACTTTCAGTTTCTAACCATCAAAAGTTGAAGAATGTGACCAGAGGCTATACATAGTAATTCCTAATAAATTCATGTGAGTGAGACTGCAACATGTCTTTAGGGAATATTCTACTGTGCTATACACTGATTAAAGTGGGGGCTTTTAAATTGAGTTAGTCCCTTTTCATAACCTGTTTGGTTATACTGTCTTGTAGGAAATATTCTAAAAAGATATACACAGACTTAACCACTTGCCAACCTGCCGCCGTTGTTATACAGCGGCAAGTCGGCTCTCCTGCACGAATCGCCTTAGCTGTATGGCGGTCCGTGCACAAGCTATTGTGAGCACGCACACCCCTTGCATGCTGCGGGAGTGTACCCGAGGGTCCCGCAGACTCAATATCCGCCGGTGACCCGCGATCACCTTGAACAGAGACAGAATGGGGATATGCAAATAAGGCGGATCCCCATTCTGACAGATGACATAGCAAAGATCTGCTGCTCTCAGTCATCGGGAGCAGTGATCTCTGTTATGTCATTGCCTGCCCATCCTGAGGGAATACACTTAATCCCTTGATCGCCCCCTAGAGTTAACCCCTTCCCTGCCAGTGTCATTTTTACATTGATCACTGCATTTTTATAGCACTGATCAATGTAATAATGTCACTGGTTCCCAAAAAGTGTAATTTGGGGTCAGATTTGTCTGCCGCAATATCGCAGTCCCGCTAAAGATCGCAGATCGCTTAGCTGCCATTGCCAATAAAAACAATAAAAGTCCCTAAATCAATCCCGTAGTTTGTAAACGTGATAACTTTTGCGCAAACCAATCAATATACGCTTATTGCAATTTTTTTTACCAAAAATATGAAG
>BLSH010438155.1:816092-827197 GCA_018402905.1 Glandirana rugosa
GAACAGAAAACGACCAGGGACACACGAAGGGACGGGGGGGGGGGGGGGGTGTCCCGACGACAGAAGGGGGGGAGGAGAGAGGACGGTCGACGACATCTTCTACACGGTACTACACGGTCTCTCTTGATTCTTTCTTCTAGTCCCTTCCATTTCGTACGATGACCTCCTTCTACCTCCTAGTCAACGTCGTCTTGTTACAGTCTCCACACACCTTCCCCTAGTTCTGAGGGAAGCACACAGGGACCAGCAAAAGACAAGTAAACTGGATAGGAGGGACAGCGGGGGGGGGGGGGCAGCATATAGAGGAGATTGGTTCTTCTAAATGCCGCCCCTGCCATCCCTCCTATCCAGATGTACAAGCGGGGCACACGGGCCCCCTGGAGCATGGGGCCCAGTTGCAATTGCAACCCATGCAACCCCTGTAGTTACGCCCCTGGGAACACATGTATGTACTGTACATGCTGGTGTTCTTTTTTTAGGGGCACTGTGGTATGTTGTTGCAATACAACACACTGTTTACTTTTTCATTTACCTTACATAAGTGTCACAAAATGACAGTCCACTTAACCCTATGTACAGTAATGCATTGCAGCAAGCTGTAGTCACATGAGATACCTTGCACTGTGTAAAAATGCAGATATGCTGCATTTTTACACATTGCACCTCAATGTAGAGCTATGATGTGAACAGGGCACAATAAAATTGATCTATGCAGACCTAAAACAGCATTTTTGCTTGCACATGATTGGATGATGGAAGTCAGCAGAGCTTCTGCTCATTTACTAAGCTCTGGAGCAACTGCTATGCTGAAAGTGCATAGTCCTTTTGCCATTAGTAAGTCAACCCCATAAAGTCTCCTTGAAATAAGTGCCTAAACACGTGGTTGTTAACCGGTTCCACACCGCACGCAGTATATTTACTGCGAATCGCCATAAAAAGGCTCGGACGGACCCGATGTCCGCCGGTGAGCCACTATGAGCGGCCACAGCCAGAGAGCGGGGAACCGTTCCCCGCTCTGTCAGTGCAGGCATAGGAGATCTACTGATCCCTGTCACTGGGATCAGTTAGATCTCCTATGCTCATGTTAGCCCAGCCCCCTCACAGTTAGAACACACCCAGGGAACACAGTTAACCCCTAGATCTCTCCGTTCTGACAGAGGGGGAAGGGCTGTGACCAATGGTCCCAAAAAAGTGTCAAAATGGTCCGACATGTCCGCTGCAATATCGCAGTAATGCTAAAACTCGCAGATCACCACCATTACTAGTAAAAAATGTAAAAAAAATAAAAACCCCAGAAATTAATTCTCATCATCCGTAAACGCGGCCACTTTTGCGCAAACCAATCAATAAACGCCGATTGCGAATTTTTTTATCACAAATATGAGGAAGAATATAAATCGGCCAAAACCGATGAATAAAAATGTTTTTTTTTATATTTTTTTTGCGTTTGTATTTTAGCAAAAAGTAAGAAAAACTTTTTTTTTGCAAAATTGTCGCTCTTTTTTTGTTTATAGCGGCGATCAGAAATGACGAAGAGTTGATCAAATACCACCAAAAGAAAGCTCTATTTGTGGGGAAAAAAGGACGCAAATTTCGTTTGGGTACAACGTCGCATGACTGCGCAATTGTCAGTTAAAGCGACGCAGTGCCGAATCTCAAAAACTGCTCTGGTCAGGAAGGGGGTAAAACTTTCCGGGGCTGAAGTGTTTAAGTCACTTAGTAAAGTACACGCAATCCCCTCTGTTGGAAAAAGCCCTATGCCCCAGTGTCTGTACTTTGTAAAAAAATATGCCCATATCTACCTTATTGCACAGCAGCGCTTGGCGTTCACCTGAGTCCTCCATGCTCCCTCTCCCGATCTGACAGCTACTGCGAGAGGGGCCAAGGGCAGAACCAGGCAGGATCAGCCAGGTATTTCAAGTGATAGAAGGGGCCAAGTTACACAGCACAAGCACTGTGCTGTTTAACATGCTTTAACCACTTCAGCCCCGGAAGGATTTCCCACATTAGGACCAGAGCACTTTCTGCGATTCGGCACTGCGTCGCTTCAACTGAAATTTGCCCGATCGTGCGATGTTGTACCCAAACAAAATTGGTGTCATTTTTTTTCCCAGAAATAGAGCTTTCTTTTGGTGGTATTTGATCACTTCTGATCACCGATATAAACAAAAAAAGAGTGACAATTTAAAAAAAAAAACAATATTTTTTACTTTTTGCTATAATGAATGTCCAAAAAAATAAAAATAAAAAAAAAAATGTATTCATCAGTTTTGGCCAATATATATACCTCTACATATTTGTGGTAAAAAAAATAAATAAAAATCGCAATCAGTGTTTATTGTTGCCGCATTTACAAACCATGATAATTCACATTGACATTTACAGCGATCAGAAATTTAAATAGGAACTGATTACTGTATAAATGTCACTGGCAGGGAAGGGGTTAACCTGCAGGGGGCAATGAAGGGGTTAACTGTGTTCCCTAGACGTGTTCTAACTGTGAGGGGGCTGGGCTGCCAGGGGCATAAGAGATCTAACTGATCCCGAGCACAGGGATCAGTAGATCTCTGTCATGGCGCCTTACAGAGCGAGAACCGCCGTGTTTACATCGGCGGTTCCCCGATTTTCTTCTTTAACAGACGATCGCCGGCGGACATCGAGTCCACCCGACCCGCGGCCCCGCTCAGGGAGCGTGCGGTGGGCACAAGAGCGCGCCGGTGGCGGCGCACGCTCGTCCCCTACCTGCGTGTGCCAGGATTGCCGTTTATAGACGGTGATTCGCGCTACGCTGCCAACTCTCAGCAGTAAAAGTATGCGACGTGGTCTTTAAGTAACAGGATCCATTTTTTTTTTTTTTTTAGGGTTACAAACGCTTTAATGTCTACCTTTCAGATTCTAAAATTCGTTCTTCCAGTAAGCAAGAAACGGAAGAGAGTATCTGGTTGAATATTATGCACAATACAGCTCTTTCAGACAGTTTGAAACATTTAGTGGACAGTTCCATAAACAAATGTGAACACAGTTAGGTTATTGCTAGCAGCAGCAGAATCTGTAAAAAGAGTAAAGGGTAAAATGTCTACCTTGGCATTTACATCCTGGACAGGAATTAACCTTGGGCAAAGAATAAGAGAACATATAGATTTATAACAGAGGAAGGTTTTTTTCACTGCGTCTATACTGCATTACCTGTTATCTATATCTAGCTTTATTGGTAAACCTATTTTACACTTCATTGCAATCAGGGTATATTGTTTGTGATCCATTTAAGTAATCTGTTATGCCTGTCAGGTGCTGCAAATTTAAAGTAATGACTTTTGATGATGCCAAAGAATACACAAACAAATAAGATTACAGCCATTACTACTTACTTTGCTTTGATTGTCTAGCCTTCACTCAAGAAACTGTGCAGCACATCGGTAAATTGTTATATTACCATGAATATATAATAGGATGAATGGAAAATGTATGTGCTCTCCATAGCAACCAATAAGATTTTAGTAGTCATTTTCCACTAAAGGAGATTAGAAAATATCATTTGAACAGCTGGAATCTAATTTTACTGACTGTTTACTAAGACAAGGCTTTCCACTGAATTCACCATAGCCGAGAATACTGAATTCACTTATTGTGGCCTAAATGTATTTCCTAGCTTAAAGCTAAAGATAGCAGGATTGTGGAAGAGTAAATTAAAATGTGATAATATATTGGTTTAACAATAAACTTGACCTGTCCATTTTGAATTTTTTTCAAATATAATTTTTATTAGGAAAAGGGAAATCAGGGAGGGCACAGTTCAATTACATTACATAGATCATATGCAGATTTCTCCAATCAGGGTTATCAAGTCAAGACATGCATAACATGTATTATTCTTAACCACTTCAGCCTCGGAAGCATTTCACACTTTAGGACCAGAGCCCTTTTTGCGATTCGGCACTGCGTTGCTTAAACTGACAGTTGCGCGGTCGAGCGACGTTGTACCCAAATTTGCGTCCTTTTTTTCCCACAAATATAGCTTTCTTTTGGTGGTATTTGATTACCTCTGCGTCATTTCTGATCGCCGCTATAAACAAAAGAAGAGCAACAATTTTGCAAAAAAAAAAAAAACAATTTTTCTTACTTTTTGCTAAAATACAAATCCAAAAAAAATATAAAAAAACACTTTTTTTCATCGGTTCTGGCCGATTTATATTCGTCCTCATATTTTTGGTAAAAAAAAAATCGCAATCGGCGTTTATTGATTGGTTTGCGCAAAAGTTGCAGCGTTTACGGATGATGAGAATTAATTTCTGGGGTTTTTATTTATTTTTTATTTTTTTTTACTAGTAATGGCGGCGATCTGCGATTTTTAGCATTACTGCGATATTGCAGCAGACATGTTGGACCATTTTGACACTATTTTGGGACCATTGGCATTTATACAGCGATCAATGCTATAAAAATGCACTGATTACTGTGTAAATGCCATTGGCAGTGAAGGGGTTAACCTGAAGGGGGCGCTCTAAGGGTTAATTGTGTTCCCTCTGTGTGTTATAACTGTATGGGGACTGGGCTGGTAGGGGGAGGGGAGTGATCATCGCTTCCATATACAGGAAGCCTGTGATGACAGCCCTTCCCCCTCTGTCAAAACGGAGATCCGTGTTTACATACACGGACCTCCATTCTTTCACCTCCCGGGGGCCATCGTGGGTAGCCAGCGGCGATTGAGTCCACCCTACCCACTCCCTGGCCCCCCGGAATACAGTGAGAGCGTGAGCGCACCTTCGCAATACTAGTTATCGCGTCCACTGTCAGGTGACGGTGGTTTACGATAACAAGCCACTTTGCCGCTGTCACAGTGCGGCGGTCGGTAAGTGGTTAAAATACTCTGATTTCCATGGAAGGGTATAAGGTTGTTCAAGATATCGATTGGGGTGAGATTTCGAACGACCCTCTCCATTCCTTTTTTTGTTTTCCAAAGATCTTGTTAGAAAGAAAAAATTAGACATAGCGCAAAGGAAAAAAAAAATGAGAGAGAAGAAATAAAAAAGAAATGGGGGGGGGGGCAGAAAAGAAGAGAAAAGGGAGGGGGGAGGGGGATGAGGGTCCCAGGTGGCGACGGCCCTCAGAAGTCTCCGTATACTAATTAGGATTACAGTCAGCTCCTCATTACGAACTTAGTAGGGACAATCCCTTATCAGACAAAATAAACATATTCCATAATCTCCACACTTTGGAGTACTTTTCATATTTATTTTGTGCTGTAAGGATCAAATCCTCCATTTTGTTTATTTCTTCTACTTTGCGCAACCAAATACTGGGAGGTGTCTGTTTTTTCCATTATGCAGGAATGCACGATTTGGCTGCGTTCAATAAATCCAAAAAGTAAGCCACTGCCTCCATCTATAACTGGTCTATATAGTTCAATAGATGACGCATTATTGATTTACTTTAATGTTTTGTTGGGATTGTGGTAACGTGGAGTAGGAAGAATGCTGGATCATCTGGGGTCTCATGTTCTGCGAATATCTGTGTGACGGTACCTACCGTCCCCCAGAAATGCTTACATTTAGGGCAGGGCCAGAAGATATGTAGTAGAGTGCCCCTGTCCATCTGGCATCTCCAGCAGTGGTCTGAGGTGTCTGGGTAAAATATGTGCAGTCTCTGAGGCATGTAGTACCACCTAGTAAGGATTTTATAGCTGGTTTCTTGGTACATATAGATGATTTTAGGGAGAATTGGAGGATATTTTGGTGTTGGGCAGTCTTAAAGTGGTTGTATACCGTATAAAAAAATAAAATAAAAACCTGAAAGATAAAGGCATAATGAGCTAGTATGCACCGCATGCTTACCTCAGAACGAAGCTCCGACGGCTCTGCTCGGTCCCCACAGAGGGAGCTGACATGTTCCCTCGGGGGGTCGATCCGGGTACGTGGCTCCGGCGCTGTGAGTGGCCGGAGCCGCGAGACGTCACTCCTGCTCATGCACGCTGGAACTCCTCTTTCCGGCAAGGTCCGGCGATGTGCACCGGCCCTTCGCTGGGATTTCACAGCGCATGCGCCGTGACGTCAGCGGCGTTTAGGGGGAATATCTTGTAAACCATGCAGGTTTAGGAGATATTCATTTTACCTACAGGTAATCCTTATTATATATAGGCTTACCTGTAGGTAAAAGTAAAAAAATTGGGTAGACAACCGCTTTAAAGGAACAATTAAGATCTCCTTCCCACTTTTGCAGGAAGGGAAGTTGGGGTTGTTCCTTGGGGGTATTAAGTAACTCATATGTTTTGGTTAGTACCTGCTTCAATTGACCCTCGTCTGAACAATGTTCCTTAAACCTTGTGAGGTTGCGAGCATATCGTATTGGTACAGGGAGAGAACGCAGGAAATGATGCAGTTGACTTGCGTTCCAGAAGGGAACTTGGAGACATCCGGGGTTCCCTGTCAACACTGATATGGAGGGCCAATGGCCTGTCTCCACAAAGTGAGAGGCACGAACACGCCCCTCTTGCAGGAGAGTCTGAAATGGAGCCGTTCTAAGCCCAGGCGGAAACGCCAGGTTGCCATTTTGAATTTTGTAGGTTCCATTGTATATTGCCTGTGTATTATACTGTATGTTCATATCAACCAGTTTCTAGCAGTTGCATTCCTAATTGCTACACATGTGGACTCCCTTAAAGCTGAAGGTCAGATAATCTAAATACACCACTAAAATACAGATATGTAGGTAGGATAAAAAAGCAAAATGTGCACTATTGTTTCTGGATAGAGTTGAGCGAACCTGAACTGTAAAGTTCGGGTTCGTACCGAACTTTGGGGTGTCCGTGACCCGGATCCGAACCCGGACATTTGATAAAAAGTTTGCGTTCTGGGTTTGGGTATTTGATCACGCATGTTGAATAGCTGCAGGGCAGCCAATCAACAAGCGTTTCACTGGTTTGCCCTTAAAAGCCATCACAGCCATGACTACTAATGGCATGGCTGTGATTGGCCAGTGCATCATGTGACCCAGACTCTTTATAAGCTGGAGTCACTTAGTGCTGCATGTCACATTCTCTCTGGGTAGTGTAGGCAGAGGATGCTGCCGGTGCTGTGAGGGACAGATTGCAGATAGATAGATAGATAGGTAGAGATTACTACTACTACTGCTTTTAGGGACAGATTGCAGATCTCATCCTGCATTACAGAAAGATCTGACTGGACTAGGTAGAGTCTACTACTTAGAGGGACAGATTATTGTTCTAAAATCATCTTCTAGTTCTATAGGGTCAGGTTCCTGCTGTTGCTGTAAGGGACAGATTACTTTTTTACAGTCATTTTTGTGCTGAAAAGTTTGGGTCCCCATTGAATTCATTGGGGTTCGGGGTAAAGTTCGGGTGAAGTTCGGTACCGAACCCGGACTTTTTCCCGAAGTTCGGCCGAACCCACCGAACCCGAACATCCAGGGGTTCGCTCAACTCTATTTCTAGACCCTACTACGGGTACAAACAACAAATAACATAGAAATGATATGGTATTGCTGTGTTCTTCAGAAGCAGAATTTATTTTGGATTGTTCTTTGGTGGTAAGTTATGGCAACAGAAGAAATATACAGCAAAATGAAAAAAAAAAAAAAACTATTTTGGGCCAGCTTTCCTTTAACCACTTGCCGACCGCCAACCGCAGGTTGACGGCGACAAGGTGGTTCGTTATCGCAAATCGCCGTCATACGACGGCGGCTGCGATAACGCGCACTGTGAGCGCGCGCCGCCGGAGGCGCGCCCGCGCGCTCACTGTGTTCGGGGAGGGCCAGGGAGCGGGTGCGGCGGCTTCAATTGCCGCCGGCTACCCGCGATGGCCCCCCCGGAGCGAGTGAGCGGAGGTCCGTGTATGTAAACACGGACCTCCGCTTTGTGTGAGGGGGAAGGGCTGTGATCACAGCCTTCCTTTACGTGAAGGCTGTGATAACTTCCCTTCCCCTGTTAGGGCATCCCCCATACAGTTAGAACACGCCCAGGGAACATAGTTAACCCTTAGCGCGCCCCCTGCAGGTTAACCCCTTCACTGCCAATGGCATTTACACAGTAATCAGTGCATTTTTATAGCACTGATCGCTGTATAAATGCCAATGGTCCCAAAAAAGTGTCAAAATGGTCCGACATGTCCGCTGAAATATCGCAGTACCGCAAAAAATCGCAGATCGCCGCCATTTTTAGTAAAAAATAAAAAAAAAATAAAAACCCCAAAAATGAATTCTCATCATCCGTAAACGCGGCCACTTTTGCGCAAACCAATCAATAAACGCCGATTGCGATTTTTTTTATCGCAAATATGAGGAAGAATATAAATCGGCCAAAAAAGGTGAAAAAAAATGTTTTTTTATATTTTTTTTTGGATTTGTATTCTAGCAAAAAGTAAGAAATTTGGTTTTTTTTGCAAAATTGTCGCTCTTCTTTTGTTTATAGCAGCAATCAGAAATAACGCAGCGGTGATCAAATACCACCAAAAGAAAGCTCTGTTTGTGGGAAAAAAAGGACGCAAATTTCGTTTGGGTACAACGTCGCACGACCGCGCAGTTTTCAGTTAAAAACGACGCAGCGCCGAATCGCAAAAAGGGCTCCGGTCCTAAAGCTGGAAATCCTTCCGGGGCTGAAGTGGTTAAAGGAGAAGTTATTAAAAAAATTTTAAAAAAAAACAAAAACAATAAATGCAGATTTTTTGTAGTCAAAAGAATTGTGCATTAACTATTTTTTTTTTTTGTAGGAGCCTGGAAAGCATTGCACCTGTGATCAGCAAATTGCTCCTGCAGACGGTCAGGCAGTTTCACACTGACAGGAAGAATCTGTGAATTACCAAAGCACCCAACAGAGCCCTTGTAGTTCAATTTTTTTAAATTGTGTAGCGAGCGGGAGGAGAAGATCCCCCGCCTCGCTGTCACAGCGGGGGATCGGGGGTGCAGGGGCCGGCGCTTGGTAGTATGTGTTCTTGGTAGTATGTGTTTTATTTTCACCCCTACACTTTGTTTCAGTGACACCCTTCTCTCATAACAATATTTTTTTCTACAGAATTTGGGGCAACTGCATTATCTCACACACATAGTTATACTCTGTGGGAATGTTTGGTGCATGTCGGCATTTGCCGTGGGTTTCTTACCTCAGCTCCCATGACAGACTACCCTATTGGCCCTCTGGCTGACTATACTGCATGGTCCCACTCCTCTGCTCCATGTAAGTGAGTCGGATTGGATATTTCTCTCCGCTTTTTGATAATACACATATACTTTTCAAGTTGGATTTAGCATTTATGCTTTTTCTTTTTAGACTCTGTTGACGCATTCACCCCTGAAGAGTGGTGCATAGCACGAAACACATCGGGCATATCCAGGATGCAGTCATGACTTTATATTATGACACTTTTATTATATTATATACTTTGATTAGTAACATGCATGTACATGGAGCGTCTATGCTGGCGGCTGGCATGGATGGCCTTGAATGCTTACACCTGTAAATATATGTAATGCAACTGAGTCTGTGTTCATATGAATTTGTATACGCATATTATATCATTATATATGTACTATGGTTATTACTTATACCAATACGTTTACACATTTTAATGGCTTTGAATGCCTACATTTGTACATATATGAAATGGTATCCAGCCTGTGTACATATATGAATTTCCCTACATATATATTGTTTTGAACTATTTTCACAATAAATACTTTTTAGACATCTTTATCCTATGGTCTGTTATATGCCTCATCCAAAGTCCCTAACTTTTTCTTTTTGCTATGAATCCCAGATGGAGGTGCATTCTTTATGCACCTCATTTAAACTCCCACCCATTGAATGATGGAACCCAGGGCTGGAGGCACGTTGCACATGTGCCTCGTATTCAGTCCTACCCATGTTTTGTTAAAATTCTTGTCATCAGATACTATCAAATTTCCCGTTTTGAAAACTGCACCTATATTTCAAGTTACAGATTACAATAATCTAAAGAGGCAGCATGGTGGCTAAACAGTTATTCCCGTGGCTTTGCAGCACTGGAGCCAAGAGTCCAGCCAGAGCCAGATTTAGACCTTGGGTAGCCTGGGGCACATCACGTTCAGGGGGCTCCTTATACATTGGTTTACATTCTCAATGACAATCACACATTTTTAAAATGCATGACACAATGTCATTCTAAGGTCACACATGCTCACACACATGCAGTCATAGTGTTCTCTGAGTGGTTTGCTTGAGCCACCACCAAAAATTAATTTTTGAAAAAGATTACAATAAACCAGTCCCGAGTTTTACAGATGATAGCGAGCAAAATATTACTTCCTACATTTAATAATAGAAGGAAAGTTTTTTTTATTATACATTTTATATTATTTTATTATTCCTTTTTAATATTTAATATATATATTTAATATATATATTTTATATTGTTTTACATCATTTTTGTATTGAGGGGGCCCCTTCTGTCAGGGAAATAGCCCCTTTTAAATCCTGCTCTGACTCCAGCTCCCTTATAGTGTATCGAAAGCCAATTTATTTTTTAGTTTTGAATTGAGAAGGGAAGGGCTGGAACCCTGATGCTCAACCTGGGCACATGGACAATATGCCATCCTTTTTGCATGACCTCCGAACCTCTTTATTTCTTTCACACTATCTCACTTTTTCTGTAATGTCCATCGCTTTTCTCTGTTCATGTTTCTAATACTAATAAAGACTAACAAATATGTTTCAAATAAATCTTATGGGGTTGTAGACACATGTAATGTTTCTCCAGTCTATGACTGTCTCCTGAAGCATATCCCTAGTCTTTGACAACCCATATAGCACGTCTTCTTTGTAATGTACACAGATGTTGGGGTATTCTAAATAAACTTTGTATAAACAATCAGAAATAATCATAATCTTTGTACTTGTCTCTTTTCGCTACCTGTAATGTCTTTTTCACTCTATCACACTTTCTTTATTTCTCCAAGCCTCCAGTACGTTTTTCCTACCGTATAACAGGTACACGGGTCCAACTCGTAGTCCCAAGGTCGGGAAGGGAAGAGTTAAGTTTTGATTTTTTATTTAACCGAAAGCTATGTGATATTCCCTCGACCTCAGTCTCGTCCTAAATTTTCCCCGATAAAGGGACTGT
>BLSH010438155.1:837985-850181 GCA_018402905.1 Glandirana rugosa
TTAACCTGGCAGAAGGACAACATACCCTAAAATTAAAAAAAAAAAGAAAACATAATCCTTTACCGTACCGTCACGGGTCGAGGGGTACGACCCATGACAGGGGAATTGTCAGGAAACGAATAATCGGATTTTTTTCAGTTTTTAATAAAAGTTCTAAGGTGGGGGTTACCTAAAGACGCCCCATACAAAAAAAAAAAATTTATGCAAAATAACTTTTCACATGTTTAGTTTTGTGTGTATGTCATTAATACGTGTTGTACACGTAGTTACGTATAAGACACACTTATGTTATTACGTATAGTTTTTATTGTCTCAGTCTCTCAGTTGCGACCCTCAACTCTCGTATTCCTTTGACTAGTATATAGATATTGTTCTTTGAATTGTAAGTCTATGTATGCCATCCAGTCACTTCCATGGGATGTATGGTGTTCTTCCATTCTTACTATTTCACACAATTGATGCAAATGTAGTTCTCACCTTCACTGACCTACCGTATGTATCTGAATGTTAAGTTTCTTGTTATAGATATATGATCAGTTTCCTTATGCTCTCAACTCCCAGCGTTGACTCTCTGACTCTGTTATTTTTGATATGCATTATTGTATTCACACAGAATATGCATTGATGCACATGTTGTGCATAATTACTGTATGTGTGTTTTGATTTGTACACTTTTCAATAAAACGTATTTAAAAAAAAAAAACATACCCCGCAGAAATCCATTGGGGGTGGAATCTTGAAAATAATTTTTGACTTTTTTTAGGCTAATAAGCAAAGGACTGTTAAGGGGACAGTACCCAGCATGGGGAGCTGGGCACTGCCATGCCATTTCCTAATACAAAAGAAAAAAAAAAATTAAAATCCCATACAACAGGAAGACGGTCCAATTTTAAATTCAAGGGTGACACCCAAAAATCACAAATCCTTTATCCACTTGAAGACTGGAACGTTAGCCCCCCCCCCCCCCCGGTCTCCATTACCATCATATTTGTATGGCAATTACTTAGTCATGCAACACTGTACCCAAATTCATTTTATAACATGTTTTTAAGCCAGATATAACTTTCTTTTGGTGGCATTTAACTGCTTGCCGTCCGCGTAGTGACTATAAGCGGCGACAGCATGGCTCTGTCCCGCGAATCGCCGCTTACAGTCGTCACTCACATGCACGACGGCTAGAGGGCGAGCCGGCGGCACATACTCATGCCCGCCACACGCTCCCTGAGCGGGGCCATGGGTTGGGCGGACTCGATGTCTGCCGGTGACTCGTGATGCCCTGTGACAGAGCCAGAACGGGGAACCGCCGTGTTTACATCGGCATGTCAGAGACAGCCGGCATGTCAGAGATCTACTGATCCCTGTACTAGGGATCAATTAGATTTCTGGTGCCCCTGCCAGCCCAGCCCCCATACAGTTAGAACACACACAGGGAACACAGAGAGCCCCCTGCAGGTTAACCCCTTCCCTGCCAATGACATTTATACAATAATCAGTGGATATTTACATTTCTGATTGCTGTATAAATGTCATTGGTCCCAAAAAAGTGTCAAAAATGTCCGACATGTCCGCCCCAATATCACAGACCCGATAAAAAAAACGCAGATCACCGCCATTACTAGTAAAAAAAAAAAAACTGTAAAAACACCAGAAATTAATTCTCTTTATGACTTTTGCGCAAACCAATCAATAAACGCTGATTGCGTTTTTTTTTTTTAACAAAAATATGAGGAAGAATATAAATCGGCCAAAACTGATGAATAAATTAGTTTTTTTATATATTTTTTTGGATACGTATTTTAGCAAAAAGTAAGAAATATTGTTTTTTTTTTGCAAAATTGTTGCTCTTTTTTTGTTTATAGCGGTGATCAGAAATGACACAGAGGTGATCAAATACCACCAAAAGAAAGCTCTATTTGTGGGGAAAAAAGGACCCAAATTTAGTTTGGGTACAACGTCGCATGACCGCGCTATTGTCAGTTAAAGCAACGCAGTGCCGAATCGCAAAAAGTACTCTGGTCCTATCGTGGGAAATCCTTGGGGTCCTTAAGTGGTTAATAATCACTGTTTTTCTTATTGTTTTTACTATATAAAAGGAAAAACATTTTTGCGAAAAAAAGGGTTTCTTTGTTTCTGTTATAAAACTTTGCAAATGATGAATCTTTCTTCTTTAATTTAGGCCAAAATGTATTCTGCTACATTTCTTTGGTAAAAATAGACAAATAAGTGTAAATTATTTTATCTGTGTGAAGATTATAGAGTCTACAAACTATGGTATATAAAGGTGCATCTCAAAAAATTAGAATTTTATCAAACAGTTAATATATTTCAGTAATTCAATTCAAAAAGTGAAACTCATATATTATATAGATTCATTACGCACAGAGTGATATACAATAAAACCTTGGTTTAAGAGTAATGCGGTATACAAGCATTTTGAAAGACGAGCATTTTTTTTTTTAAAAATCCAGACTCGGTTTGCGAGCACTGTCTCGCAAAACGAGCACGATTAAGCCTCTGTGCATGCAATACCGCATGTGGCCGGATGTGTGGGGACGCTGGTGAGCCTCGGAGACGCTCGGAAGCATTCGGAAATACTGAGAAATACAGAGAGTGTAAACAGTTCCCGAGCATTTCTGAATGTTTCCGAGCGTCTCTGAGCCTCACCAGCACCTCCACACCTCTGGCCACATATGGTATTGCATACATCAGCTCCCCCGGACCTCTGGCCACATACAGTACTGCACTGACAAGCAGTCACTGTGGAACAAATTAGCTGAGTTTCCATTGTTTCCTACGGGGAAACATGCTTTGATATACAAGTTATTTGGATTACAAGCATTCTCCTGGAACGGATTGTGCTCTAATTCAAGGTTCCACTGTATTTCAAGCATTGCTTTCTTTTCATTTTGATGATTATGGCTTACAGCTAGTGAAAACCCAAAATCCAGTATCTCAGAAAATTAGAATATTGTAGTGCACCTTTTTCTGCCACACTTTTTCCTTCCACTCAACTTTCCATTAATATACTTGGATACAACACTCTGAACAGCCAACTTCTTTAGCAATGACCTTATGTGACTTACCCTCCTTGTGGAGGGTGTCAACGACTGTCTTCTGGACAACTGTCAAGTCAGCAGTCTTCCCCATGATTGTGTAACCTACGGAACCAGACTGTGAGATCATTTAAAGTCTCAGGAAACCTTTACAGGTGTTCTGAGTTAATTAGCTGATTTGAGTGTGACACCAAGTCTACAATATTGAACTTTTTCACAATATTCAAATTTTCTGAGTTACTGAATTTTGGATTTTCACTAGCTGTAAGCCATAATCATCCAAATTAAAAGATGTACCTGTATATTGTGTGTGAAATGTATCAACCCTGATGTACTGACTACCTTTCAATGCCAGAACAGTACAAACATCCCCAAAATTACCCATTTTTCCACTCCCCAGTATGGTGATACCACATGTTTGAGACTTTTTCACTGTCGAGATGCAAAGAGGGGCCCAAAATATAAGAAGCATCATTAGACTTTTAGAGGCATAAAAATGCATCTGATTTTCTGACTACCTATCATTTCTTGTGACCCTGAAATGCCCAAACAGGAGAATCAGCCACAAAATGATACCATTTTACAAAGTAGACCCTCCACTTTATTTCATTTGAGGCATTTTGAGTCTTTTGAAGATTACATTTTTTTGCCACAGTTTCTTGAAAATGAAGAAAGAAAATGAATTTGTATTTTTCTACACACAGCTGTCACGTAATAAGATATTTTTCACACATAACATGGGCATGCTTAGAATTATAACCCAAAACACATTCTGCTTTCTCTTCTGAGTTTGGGGGTACCACACGTGAGTACCATATGTGAGAATCTTTTGCAACCTAACCACAGAGGGCCCAAAATCAAACTTTCAAGGGGCATATATAATTTCCTGACTTACTATCATGTGTTTGGAGGCCCATAGAGGGGCCCAAAATTCAAGAAACACCTTCAGGCTTTCAAAGGCCATAAATTAAGTATTTAACCAGTTCAGATCCGCACTATAGCTGAAAGATGGCTACAGCGCGGATCGCAATTGCCCGGCGGACGTCCGTCCCTTTGCGCGCTCCCCGCGTGCACTCCCTGCCTGACTCGATGTCTGCCGGAGACACGCGATCACCTTTTAGAGCTGTAGAATGGGGAACCGCTGATGTAAACACTGCAATTTTCCGTTCTGTGAAGGGGAACATAGCAGATCTACTGACTGTCACTGGGGTCAGTTAGATCTGTTATGTACCGGCCAGCCCCACCCCCTCACTGTTAGA
Source organism: Glandirana rugosa (assembly GCA_018402905.1). NCBI lineage: Eukaryota > Metazoa > Chordata > Amphibia > Anura > Ranidae > Glandirana > Glandirana rugosa. Next base: position 842,298 of record BLSH010438155.1, read on the forward strand.
ACACATGCAGGGAACACAGTTAACCCCTTCACGGCCCCCTTAGTGTTAACCCCTTCCCTGCCAATGACATTTATACAGTAATCAGTGGACATTTAAATTTCTGATTGCTGTATAAATGTCAATGGTCCCAAAAAAGTGTCAAAAATGTCCGACATGTTCGCTGCAATATTCCAGTCCCGATAAAAATCGCAGATCTCCGCCATTACCAGTAAAAAACAAAAAAATAAATAAAAACGCCATAAATCAATTGCCATAGTTTGTAGATGCGATAACTTTTGAGCAAATCAATCAATATACGCCCATTGCGATTTTTTTTCCCAAAAATATGTAGAATAATATATGTGCCCAGCAAGCAAGGGGTTAATTTCCTGACTACATATCACATTTTTGGAGGCCCTGAAGCACCAGGAAAGCAGAAACATGCACAAAATGACTACATTTTGGAGAGTAAACACCCCAAGGTCTTTTGAGATTTCAAGTTTCAAGAAAAGGAACACTTCTTTTTCACACACAGTTGGCAACTTAAAAATATATTTTTCACACAGCAGGGCATACATTGTATCCTGTGTAAAACAAAAATCAATCAATTGTAGCAAAAACAGTGTACTGTAAGGCCTCATACACACGGACGTTTTTTGACGCCGGCGTTTTCTGGCGTTTTTTGCAGCTCTCCATGTTAGTCAATGGCCCCATAAAAACGTCAGCGTTTCTGAGCTGTAGGTGGCGTCGGCGTTAGTGAGCATAAAGTAGAACCCATGGCCATCGCGTTCTGAGGCTGTAACATTTTGACGTTTTTTGACGCCGACGCCACAATATGCCAAGAAACGCCAACATATGCCACCATATGCCACCTATTATTATACCGGCGTTTTTTGACGCCAACGTTTTTAGGTTGAAAAATAGCAGAGGGATGATTTTGTTTTAAAAAACGCCTATTGACGCCTATTGACGCCGACGCTCACTAACGCCGAAAAACGTCAATACATAACGCCGAAAAACGTCGCCTTTTTTTCCTTGACGTCGGGCCCGACGTTTTGTTTATTTTTTTATATACGCCCGTGTGTATGAGGCCTAAAGGTCACCTCTATATGAGTGGTGAGGGAATATAGCTTGGTGTAGCGTTACCTATAGCAGTCCCCATTACTATAAACCGCAAGCCTAGCCTACTGGTACATGGCTGCCCCCAGGAGTGTCATGTTCACTGGCCAGGAAGCACAGGTGACTGAAGAAACTAGGAACACTAGAGTTGCCGTGGTTCCAGGAGTGAAATTGTCCACAGAGGAGGATCATGAATACTGATGGCATACACTGGTCTGGTGACACTGGGACTGGAGTGGCAGTGATCAGGAACACTCTTGCTGGCTTACACTGGTCTGGCAACACTGGGGACTGGTGTGGCAGCAATCATAAATGTTGTTGCTGGTTTGGTGACACTGGGGAGTGGTGTGGCAGCAATTAGGAACTCTGTTGCTCACTTACACTGGTCTAATGTAACCGGGACTCAGAAACACTGTTGAAAGCATACACTGGTCTGGTGAACAAAGCAGAGGGGGAAGGAGGAACCCAGCACAAAAGCCATAGTGTAGTATCAGCAACAAAATGCTTTATTAGAAAAAAAGCATCCTACTTACAGGATTAAAAACATCACTGGCCAAGGAACATGAAAAACTGCTGGAAATATGAAAATGGGGCAGTTATGGTATCCTCCAACCACCCTGGCCAGGGGCATCAGTAGAGATGGAGAAGCAGTGTCTGGACAGCTGGTGCACTGGAAAGCCTGGTATGGTTAAAGATGAGCCACACTCTTCCCCAGTTCCGACAGTGCTGGCCCCTCATGTGATGTCACCACCCTGCGGTAGGTATCCCTGTTAGGTAATCTGGAAGAGGAAGTTGCCTAAAAACGTGTCCTGAGCATGCGCCAGTGGTAACGTCACATGGTAGGTGGAACTCTCGTAACTGGAGACGAGCACTATATTTATACCAGGCTTTTCAGGGTACCAGCAGTCCAGACACTGCTTTTCCTTCTGTACTTATGCCCCTGGCCAGGGCGCTTTGAGGAGACCATAGCTGTTCCATTTTCATCCTTCCAGCAGTTTCTCATTTTCCTCCACCAGTGATATTTTTAACCCTATGAGTAGGATGTCTTCAGTCCTATGAGTAGGATACTTTATTTCTAATAAAGTATTTTATTGATGATACTACACTATGGCCTTTGTGCTGTGTTCCTCCTTCCTCCTCTGCTTTGTTTACCAGACCAGTGTACGCTATCAACAGTGTTTCTGATCTCCTCCACAACAGTCCCAGTTTACACAGATAGAGTCCTCCCTCCAGAGCATGGAGCAGCATACCCAGTTTAGTTTCAATAATATATGTCTACTTTTTTGGGCTACCCACATGCCAGTAATATATATATATATATATATATATATATATATATATATATATATATATATATATACATTTTTTTTGGGATGCATATTAGCTCACATTGGCTTTCTAGATAGTGTTGAATACTGTATATCACATATTTTAGGTTATTGTGTGTTTGATATACATTGGTCTCACTGAATTGAGCACTGTGTGCTGAACGCCTTTGGCATTTAGCAGTTTTTTGTTTTTGTTTACAGTGGTCTGATGACACTGGGACTGGTGTGGCAGGGATCAGGAACACTGTTGCTGGCACACACTGTTTAGGTGACACTGTAATTGGTATGGCGGTGATCAGATTCAGGAACACTGTTGCTGGCTTACATTTTCTTTAACAGGAGCCATGTTATGAACACTGCTACTCAGACTTATTCTGGGTTATACTTAAACACTTTTTCAGTATCTTTTTTTTCTCTTATTGGCATTGAGCTTTATATTATCTTATGATAGATATTTTTATATCTATGTTATGTATTTCAGAGGCTTTCATTAGCCATTTCTGAATAAAAACGTATCTGAAAATTTCTGTATAGTGTGATTTAGTTGGTCCCCTGAGGTCAGCAATGGTACAATAGGACCTTGCTTCTCCTACTACTTTCTTTTTGTAAACTCATGAATAAACAGGTAAGAATCTAATATTGCACTTAGGAGTATTTACTGACAGCAAAAAAGAATACTAACCCTTGAGTATATATAGTTTAGTCTTTGAACTTACTAATAGTTACATAGTTACATAGTTAGGTTGAAAAAAGACACAAGTCCATCCAGTTCAACCAAAATCAAAAATGATATATAACCATACAATCCCATATACAATCCTTCACCCACAGTTGATCCAGAGGAAAGCAAAAAACCCCAGCATGATCCAATTTGCTATAGCGGGGGAAAAAAAATCCTAAAAATTACCTAAAAATGTTAGTACCCAGTTATATTATTTACATTAATAATGCATATGAATTATTAAACTCAACTAAACTCCACACAATATATTCATTTTAGTTTTCTGTGAAGACATCTTTTATTAAGACATAGCAAAAAGCCGAATCTAGAGGAAGGTCCAGGTTATATAAAAAAAAGGTTCAGGTTATATAAAAAAACATCTAACTTGCGCTTCATGGTTCCCAAAGGGATGCACTAGTCATGTAGCACCTTTTGTAACAGGACAGAGTTTGTCTTTGAACTGAATAAGGAAAAGAGACGACAAAAGAACACAACTATCTTCATACATTAATACAGATAAAATGTAATAGAGAACTCACAATGAAGCAGAAGTGAATATGCCTCTCTCTAAGCTCATGACAAGCGTATTCACTTCTACTTCATTGTGAGTGCAGTATTATTGTTCATTATTAAGATGTATGTGTATAATGCACAAAGGTTATATAAGCACTGACATCTTCTCAATACCTAGATTATTTTAGGTTATCTGAGGACAGACAACCTAAAACATGAATAGCTGGGTTATAGTGATCTACCCTGCGGGTTTGCAAGCTTATGCCTCACCTGTTTGGTCTATCTCCACTGCCAAATATGAAACGTCCAGTTCATCGAAGAGGTTCTTAACCTACGGAGAGAAAAAAATCATGTCTTTAATAGCAATTCTGTAGTCCACACAGTAGCTACAGTATTTGCTACTTGCTTTGAAATTCAACAGAATTGTTCTGCTTTACTGCTTCTCCTTACAAGGAAAACAGTAGTAGACAGGAAAACGTGGAACCTGGATATAGTGTTTCTGGTGGCAAAATGGTCTGTCCTGGACCACTAACAAAAAAGAACTATGATCAGAAAGCTCCAGAGGTAGCAGAAATAACATTGCCACCTTGCAAAAAGCATCACTACATTTTCCTCTAAACACACATGAACTTTAATGGCATCCCAGTCTTAGTTCGTTGGGTTCAATATTGAGTTGGCACTCCCTTTGTAGCTATCAACTCTTCTGGGAAGGCTGTCCACAAGGTTTAGGAGTGTGTCTATGGGAATGTTTGACCATTCTTCCAGAAGTGCATTTGTGAGGTCAGGCACTGATGTCGGATGAGAAGGCCTGGCTCGCAGTCTCCGCTCTAATTCATCCAAAAGGTGTTATGTCGGGAAAGGAGAAGGAAGTTGGGACTTTAAGTGAGGATATATAAGGACACTGACCAATGTTCATTGTACAAACATAATTGTTTATTGGCCCTCCAAGGTCCTAGAAAGCAAGGTAAGTACCATACATCATAAACAAAATAATTCCATCACAACATGCAATGAATAGCAAACATATATGCGTTTAGAACTGCAGAACACTCTGCCTGATAATTGGAGTAGAGCATTTGTAGGTTGTACAGAAATAATTGTTTATTGACCCTCCAGGGTCCTGGAAGGCAAGGTAAGTACCATACAGGATAAACAAAATAATTCCATCACAATATAAATTAGTAAAAAATATATAGCAAACATATATGCGTTTGTGCGTTTAAAACTGCAGAACACTCTGCCTGGTAATTGGAGTGGAGCATCTGTATTGGCGTGAAGTAAAACACTTGGGAATAGATAAAAGGACCATATGGTAATACAAAAATTAGCTTCAGTAGAGAGAAGGCATCATCGTAAACCCAACGCATTTCGTGGGATAGTACCCACTCATCAGGGGTAGATGCAAACATATCTATAAAAAAAAATAAAAGGTAACAGAGTAAAAATATCCAAGGGTCTAATGGCATATCTATGTGATGGAGTACATGATATGGGTCCAAAGGGGGGTGAGATGTTCAAACCTACCCTTAAAAAAATGCCATGTATGGTGTAGCAATATGGGCCAGGCCACCTGGACGTCTGTCATGGGAGCTGAGGACACGGTGACATGAGACGGGGATGGGATCACCAAACGGACGACCCGGACAGCAGACATCTGTGGATGAATATGTGTGAGTAAAATAGAATGGCAAAGCCATACACCAAAACAGGGAAATAGGGAGGCAAAAGGTAAGTGCCTGTGATATAGTACAAAAAGGCTGGAGTCAGAGAAAACCTAGACCAAGATGCACCACCAAGTGTGGCTATGTGAGAGGTGCAAAAAGTGTGAGGGAAACTATATGTCAAATAATTTCCACAGAAGTAAACACAAAGGTGTTCTGTAGGGTTGAGGCCAGGACTCTGTGCAGGCCAGTCAAGTTCTTGCACCCCAAACGTACTCATCCATGTCTTTATGGACCTTGTTTGTGCACTGGTGTGCAGTCATGTTGGAATAGGAAAGGTCCATCCCCGAACTGTTCTCACAAAGTTGGGAGCATGAAATTGTCCAAAATGTCTTGGTATGCTAACACCTTAAGAGTTCCCTTCACTGGAACTAAGGGGCCATGGCCAACCCCTGAAAAACAACCCCACACCATAATCCCCCCTCCACCAAATGATTTGGACCAGTGCATAAAGCAAGGCCCATAAAGACATGGATGAGCGAGTTTGGGTGGAGGAACTTGACTGGCCTGCACAGAATCCTGCGGGCTGTCTGTATGCAGAGCCTGCACTTGCGGTGAGCGGGCTGGAGCCTGGAGTCCGGCTTCTCTCGGCATAGCCGGAAGTGACGCCAAGGCTCCTCCGATGATTGATTGACAGTACCAGGAGCAAAGAGGCGGCTTGAGGCGCAGAGCAAAGCGCCTCAAGGCAGGATTAACCCTGCCACTGAAGCGTGACGCCTGCAATCATGTGATTGCAACGACGTCACACTTCCCATAGTGCACTGTGTCCGGCGCCCGAACACAGTGCACTATGTTAATTTAAGCAAAATGTTTTTTTTTAAAGGGGACCTTTTTTTAAAAAAAAATTCTGGGGGGCGGCACCCCCTATGGGCGTGCCGCCACTGCCACCCATCCAAACAGGAGACAACCCTCGGTAGTTAGACAGCCGGGATAGCTTCCCCGCCTGGACGGGAGGCCCCCAAGGGAACCAAGGTGGATGAAATACCCCCCCACCCCACGTGTTCCGGATTGGGGGTGTTGTCTCCCAGAAGGGGGAGAAACAAAAAAGGGGAGGAGGGGACAACCGCCCCGCCCACTCACAAGCAATGGCACTAAACATATACAATTGACATAAAAAAAGACAAAAATATAAGCAAGTATGACCAATTATGACAAATTCCAAGGTATATATGTGAGCATCCATAAAATTGTCGGGTCCATAAAGACATGGATGAGCGCGTTTGGGGTGGAGGAACTTGACTGGCCAGCACAGAATCCTGACCTCAACCCGATAGAACACCTTTGGGATGAATTCGAGTGGAGACTGCAAGCCAGGCCTTCTCATTCACATCAGTGCCTGACCCCACAAATGCACTTTTGGAAGAATGCTCAGACATTCCCATAGACACTCCTAAACCTTGTGGGCAGCCTTCCCAGAAGAGTTGAAGCTGTTATAGCTGCAAAGGATGGGCCAACTCAACCGCGAGCCAGGCCTTCTCATCCACATCAGTGCCCGACCTCACAAACGCGCTTCTGGAAGAATGGTCAAACATTCCCATAGACACTCCTAAACCTTGTGGACAGCCTTCCCAGAAGAGTTGAAGCTGTTATAGCTGCAAAGGATGGGCCAACTCAACCGCGAGCCAGGTCTTCTCATCCACATCAGTGCCCGACCTCACAAATGCGCTTCTGGAAGAATGGTCAAGCATTCCTATAGACTCAATCCTAAACCTTGTGGACAACCTTCCCAGAACATTAAATGGTGTATATAGTCAGCGCAGTAATCTGAGAGGTAAGCAGCTGAACACAATAGGCAATTTATCAAATCCTAAAAAAAGTTCCACATATAATAACAAGGTGCAGCGCTGTATAAATGTTCTTAATAAAAGCACCCAGTGTGCCGCAGTGCAATAATCTTCAAAGTAGTGCTGTAGTGTCACTCCACCTCCACCGTAAACACTAGCCTCTCACCTCACCAGGTGGGCTCTTATTACAGGAGCCAATGCCAGCCTTGTTTATTTTATTTTTTTTTTTTTTTTTCCACATCAGTAAATTGTATTGGGAGGAGTAGTATTCAGCCTATCATTCATACTACCTCCAGGTCTATTACATCATTGTGGAAAAGGGAATACGTTTTTGATTTTCATTTCCTTTCCTCCTTCTATCTCTTTCCCTTTTCCTACTCTTTCACCTTCTCTTTTCCTTTCCAGTTGTTTCCCCCACCAAAAAAAAAAAAAAAAAAAAGATAACCATATACTTTATTTCCTCATCCTATAGGGGGGATCCGGTCAGGCATAGGCAATAAACTGATATGTTATACTCCACCGTTACAGCTATAATCTCCCCCTCCTCCCCCCCCCTCAAGCAACTCTCCCCATACTCATCTTCCACAGTCTTCATCATTTTCCATTCACACACATCAACCATTCCTCTCCTCCCTTCCTACTCCTCTGCTCCTCATACTTATAGAAAGCAGGGGAGAAAGAGGATAACAAAACCCCAAAAAAAAAAAAAACTCCTCGTC
>BLSH010438155.1:860394-876514 GCA_018402905.1 Glandirana rugosa
AGGAGAATTTTCATGTCATGCTTTTAGCCATGCACTGGGCTTCAGTGCTACTTATGTAAGTAATCTTGCTTTTTACTCAATAAATGTGCCTTTTAAGACGGAGAGCACTAGATGTGGTCCTTTGTCTTTCATATCCCTTCTATGGTGGTGTGCTGATGAATGCTTACTGGAAGATCCTGTTCATGAGGATCACCGGGGATGTCTATCTGATATTTGGAGCAATCAACTTCCCTCTTCTAAGTATAAACAAGGCTGGCATTGGCTCCTGTAATAAGAGCCCACCTGGTGAGGTGAGAGGCTAGTGTTTACGGTGGAGGTGGAGTGACACTACAGCACTACTTTGAAGATTATTGCACTGCGGCACACTGGGTGCTTTTATTAAGAACATTTATACAGCGCTGCACCTTGTTATTATATGTGGAACCTTCCCAGAACAGTTGAAGCTGTTATAGCTGCAAAGGGTGGGCCAACTCAACTGCGAGCCAGGCCTTCCCATCCAACATCAGTACTTGACCTCACAAATGCACTTCTGGAAGAATGGTCAAACATTCCCATAGACACACACCTAATCCTTGTGGACAGCCTTCCCAGAAGAGTTGAAGCTATTATAGCTGCAAAGAGTGGGCCAACTCAATATTGAACCCTACGGACTAAGACTGGGCTGCCAGTAAAGTTTATGTGTGTGTAAAGGCAGGTGTACCAATACTTTTGGTAATATAGTGCATATATGTAGGCCCACTGACAGAGCACTATAGGGGATCTTCATTCAGTGACATTATGTTTGAATCTCCAGATAGAAGATTTTGAAGGAAAATGTGACTTGCAGATGCTAGTAAAGAGGAACAGTATAAAGGGACTGAGCAGGCTGAGTAAGATTAAGACTATTATCTATTACGATATGCAAGTACAGCCAAGCTTTGCCCAGAAAAACAAGCCAGAACATTCATACAATGTCTCATGGTAAACTGCCATGAAACAAAGTTAAATGCTATCAACTCGCCATCTGTTGCTAAGTTTACAGCTCACAATTTCTGCTTATAAAATTAAAAACAGCTTTCTACTCAATTTTAATTTAATATTGAAGCTGATAAGAATGCAGAAGTTGTTAATGCAGAGTTAATGTTCAATTTTACAGCACATTGCTGCCTATTTAATGTTGTTTTTATTCAGTTTAAGAGGAGTATTGATTTTCATAAGATGTGTAGCAAGAATCGACTTGCTAATTAAATATGCCAGGGAAAGCTACGGGCATTGTTTTTATGAGGAGAAAGTTCTGTGGTTATTCCGCTTCAAATAACATGAATAATGTTTTGCCCATGAGTAAGCTTGAAAAATTCAAGGTGATTGTGTTAAGACTTGTTTACACAGGATATGCGTCTTCATTACATGTACATTGCATTGCATTTAAAAGACACTGCTGTGGCTGAAAGCAAGAAAAAAATCCAAAGGCCTGAGTTGTCATTGGAACAGGAATGGAGTGGAAATCCTGTATTGGGGACACTTGTTCCAGTGATAACGGTCTAGGAAATACTTTTCTACCTTTGAAGAGATCTCCTATCATTTCCTGTTAGTTTTACATCAGTGTGAAACACACTAATAAGGGCCTAAATCAATTTCTACTCTATCCACAGCTAAAAAGTTTTTGATTTAGGCCCCATACACACACGGACGTTTTTTACCACCGCGTTTTTTGCAGCTCTCCATGTTATTTAATGGCCCCATAAAAACGCTGACATATTTGAGCTGTAGATAGCATCCGTGTTTGTGCTGAAAGCAGAACCCACAGCCGGCGCGTTCTGAAGCTGCAACGTTAGAGCGTTTTTGACGCTGAGCTGGAAAAATGCGCAGCGGCGTTAACCAGCGTTTTTAGAGCCGGCATTTTAAGGTTAAAAAATAGCAGGGGAATTTTTTTTAAACAAAACGCGACGTAGCGCCGACGCTCACTAATGCGCATTAATTCCGCTGCAAAACGCAGATGAAATCGCATTTTCGACGCTGATTTTTTCCTGACGTCAGTCCCGACGTTACAGATTATTTTTTTAATATGCCCCTGTGTATGGGGCCTTAGATATACAGTGCCTTGGTATTCATACCCCTTGAAATTTTCTACATTTTGTCATGTTACAGCCAAAAACATAAATGTATTTTATTGGGATTTTAAGTGATAGACCAACACAAAGTGACACATAATTGTGAAGTAGAAGGAAAATAATGAATTGTTTTCCAAATTTTTTACAAATAAATATCTGAAAAGTATGGCGTGCATTTGTATTCAGCCCTCTTTACTCTAAAACTCCTAACTAAAATCTAGTGGCATCAATTGCCTTCATAAGTCACCTAATTAGTAAATAGAGAGTCCATCTGTGTGTAATTTAATCTCAGTAGAAATACAGCTGTTCTGTGAAGCCCTTAAGGGTTTGTTAGAGAACCTTAGTGAACAAACAGCATCAGGAAGGCCAAGGCACACACCAGGCCAGTCAGGCATAAAGTTGTGGAGAAGTTTAAAGCAGGGTTAGGTTATAAAAAAAATATCCCAAGCTTTGAACATCTGACAGAGCACTGTTCAATCCATCATCTGAAAATGGAAAGAGTATGACACAACTGCAAACCTACCAAGACATGGCCATTTACCTAAACTGTAAGGCCAGACAAGGAGAGCATTAATCAGAGAAGTAGCCAAGAGGCCCATGGTAACTCTGGAGGAGCTACAGAGATCCACAGCTCAGGTGGGAGAATCTGTCCATGGGACAACTATTAGTCGTGCACTCCGCAAACCTGGCCTTTACGGAAGAGTGGCAAGAAGAAAGTCATTGTTAAAAGAAAGCCATATGAAGTCACGTTTGCAGTTTGTGAGAAGCCATATGGGGGACACAGCAAACATGTGGAAAAAGGTGCTCTGTTCAGATGAGACCAAAATTGAACTTTTTGGCCTAAAAGCAAAACTCTATGTGTGGCGGAAAACGAGCACTGCACATCACCCTGAACACACCATCCCCACCGTGAAACATGGTGGTGGCAGCATGGGGATGTTTTTCTTCAGCAGGGACAGGGAATCTGGTAAGAGTTGATGGGATGATGGATGGAGCCAATTACAGGGCAATTTGTTAGAGTCTGCAAAAGACTTGAGACTGGGTGGAGGTTCACCTTCCAGCAGGACAACGACCCTAAACATACAGCCAGAACTGCAATGGAATGGCTTAGATAAAATCATATTCATGTGTTAGAATGGCCCAGTCAAAGTCCAGACCTAAATCCAATTGACAATTTGTGGCAAGACTTGAAAATTGCTGTTCACAGACGCTCTCCATCCAATCTGACAGAGCTTGAGCTATTTTGCAAAGAAGAATGGGCAAAAATGTCTCTAGATGTGCAAAGCTGGTAGAGACATCCCCCAAAAAAAAAGACTTGCAGCTGTAACTGCAGCAAAAGGGGGTTCTACAAAGTATTGACTCAGGGGGTCTGAATACAAATGCACGCCACACTTTTCACATATTTAATTTGTAAAAAAATTACAAAACCATTTATCATTTTTCTTCCAATTCACAATTATTGGTCTATCACATAAACGTTTTTGACAAAATGTGGAACATTTCAAGGGGTGTGAATACTTTTTCAAGGCACTGTAAGTATGATGTGTTTGTTATTTAAAAATAAATTACTTTAATATCACTATATCTATATAAAATATGATATACTATATCAGTACATTTAGCTGTTTGCCTGGAGCTCAAGACAGAAGCAAAAATACAGTATATCTCTGAATACAATTGTGGGCAAAATTAGGCTTTAATCAAACTACATGCAATAAAACTCATACTCAGTCAGTTTGGGTTTAAAGTATTCCAGGAAAATTGTAAGCGTTAGGAGAAGGTTAGGGTTTACTAATCTGACAACACACCATTTCAGACTATGAAATACCCAAGAGAGCAGGGAGCTTGTGTAATATATTTTTTTACAAAGTAGTAAGAAAACTGCTGACTAAATAAAGCATACAGCAAACAATGAAATGTGTGTGCATGAGAGGGTGACCCTTTAGAAATGATATATGGTACCTTGGAGCAGTTTTCACAAGTCGTCTTGCTGAAGATCACAACGTCACTACTGCTGATGTATTCCTGGATTCGAATCATTAATTGAGTCTTTCCCTTCTTCTGCCCTTTCCCATTCATATTGAATGGTCTGTTTTCAGGTGTCTTCACACATTGATCCCCTGCAGCTACAGCTGGCAAATTCAAAGCACTATTGGTGAAAAAGACTATGGCATTTATATTTTATATAAATACATTTTTTATAATAAATAATAAAAGAAGAGCAAGTATAACCCAATTTTCTTAGAATTCTGAGAACATTGATACTGGTCAGTGAGATTATAAACTTTTTTAAATAATATTTATTATCTTGTTTCCTAAAGGTTAAACTGTGGTATTTGTTCAGTGTTTTAATACACACGTGAATGTTATCAGTTTAATATAACTTACAGGTGGTCCCCTAGTTACAAACATCCGACTTACAAACGACTCCTACTTACAAATGGAGGGAGACAACAGGAAGTGAGAGGAAATCTCCTCATAGGAAGGGAAATTCACTCCTGTAAGAGTTATTATGGGAAAAAGGTGTCTCCACTAATGCTTTATCACCATTCCTTGCTTCCACAACAACCCAAAATTTTCAAAATCCAATTATCATTGGGACAGGAAGTGAGGTGAAATCTTCTGAACAGAAACATAGACAGCAAAACAAACATTGCAGGGGTGTTACTCCTTCCCTAGGCTATCCAAAAAGCTTAAAAATTGTTTTTTTGGCTAGAGCTACACTTAACTAATGTACCTGTTCCGACTTACAAACAAATTCAACTTAAGAACAAGCCCCTATCTTGTTTGTAACCTGGGGACCACCTGTATATTGGTTTAATAATTTATTGTGACTCTGGAGGTGCCTGCAAATATGTACAGTGACTTTAATTGCATCCTGATGCTTCCGGGTAGTGTCCGTGCGTGTTTGCTCTCTCCCATTTTCCATCATTCCTATTGGTCCAGGGAGGGAGGTGGGTGTGTAAAGAGGAAGATTCTAAATGTTGCAGGAGGAGGTAGGGAGGGTGTGCAAAGAAGAAGATTCTAATAGGTGCAGGAGGAGGTAGGGAGGGTGTGCAAAGAAGAAGATTCTAATAGGTGCAGAAGGAGGTAGGGAGGGTGTGCAAAGAGGAAGATTCTAATACGTGCAGGAGGAGGTAGGGAGGGTGTGCAAAGAGGAAGATTCTAATAGGTTCAGGAGGAGGAAGGGAGGGTGTGCAAAGAGGAAGATTCTAATAGGTGCAGGAGGAGGTAGGGAGGGTGTGAAAAGAGGAAGATTCTAATAGGTGCAGGAGGAGGTAGGGAGGGTGTGCAAAGAGGGAGATTCTAATTGGTGCAGGAGGAGGTAGGGAGGGTGTGCAAAGAGAAAGATTCTAATAGGTGCAGGAGGAGGTAGGGAGGGTGTGCAAAGAGGAAGATTCTAATAGATGCAGGAGGAGGTAGGGAGGGTGTGCAAAGAGGAAGATTCTAATAGGTGCAGGAGGAGGTAGGGAGGGTGTGCAAAGAGGAAGATTCTAATAGGTGCAGGAGGAGGTAGGGAGGGTGTGCAAAGAGGAAGATTCTAATAGGTGCAGGAGGAGGTAGGGAGAGTGTGCAAAGAAGAAGATTCTAATAGGTGCAGGAGGAGGTAGGGAGGGTGTGCAAAGAGAAAGATTCTAATAGGTGCAGGAGGAGATAGGGAGGGTGTGCAAAGAGGAAGATTCCAATAGGTGCAGGAGGAGGTCGGGAGGGTGTGCAAAGAGGAAGATTCTAATAGGTGCAGGAGGAGGTAGGGAGGGTGTGCAAAGAGGAAGATTCTAATAGGTGCAGGAGGAAGTAGGGAGGGTGTACAAAGAGGAAGATTCTAATAGGTGCAAGAGGGCTCAAGGCAATGTTAAAAAAAGTTTTGCCTTTCAGTGCTTTCAGTAGGTCATTTTCAAAAGGTAATCAGCAATGACAGCATTTGGCATTGTACTGTGCTTTACTGCTCATCTCTCTCGCGACAGGTCTATGGTCCAACTTTAGGAACCTGTTGTGTAAGAATGCTGAAGTGATTGTTCTCTTTTCTTTGGAGAAAGGAGCAAGACCCTAAAATAGTTTAATGTGGGACAGCCTCTATAAGCAACTGCAGACACCTCTGATGCTCATGTTTGCCTGTTGTTAATCCCTATGTGATCCAATGTTGACAAGTGATTTAGGCCGGCCATACATGGATTGAAACTCGTCTGATTAAGCAGGGACTTGCCAAATTTCGATCCATGTATGGGCTAGCTGGTTGTACACAAGATCTATTGATCAACTTGTGTACAACCAGCCTGTTGGGTTTTTCCCAAACAATTAGTGCTGCCGGCTATACGCAGCAACACTGATCATTGTGTTCTGTAGGTGGGGAAGGCTCTCTGCCGGCAGAATACAAGAGCACAGTGAGAGTGATTCCCCCATCTACATCGAATGTGCGGATGGGGAAACCAGATCTTTTTTTTCATTCAGCCTGCTGGTTGAACAAAAAAAATGAATCACATATGGCCTGCCTTAGTTACATCACTTCCAAATACTAGATTGTGTACATGCAACTTAAAGCGGAGTTCCACCCAAAAGTGGAACTTCCGCTTTAAGAGAAGGTGACCCCCTGACATGCCATTATTGGCATGTCATTTTTTTTTTGGAGGGGGACGTGGACCCTGTTTTCACAAGGAGCCAGAAGGAAGTTCACCTCCCCCCTCCCTCTTGGCGATATTCTGGGACACGTCACAGGTCCCAGAAGATATGCCAAGCCATTCGAAGCCAACGCCGGGTGCTCACACTTGTGATGCCGGCGCCGCCAAGGGGAGGGGGGGATGAGCGAGCCCTCGGGCGGCCGCATCACTGGAACGAGGGACAGGTGAGTGGGCGATCGTTAAAAGTCAGCAGCTACCCTTTTGTTAGCTGCTGACTTTTAACAGGGTGGAACCTCCGCTTTAATGTTTGATACAAACTAAACAATATATTGCGCTTGTGGAACCACAATATCATGTATGCTGCAACTTAACCGTGTGATAAAATTAACCACTTCAGCCCCGGAAGGATTTCCCCCTTTAGGACCAGAGCACTTTTTGTGATTCGGCACAGCGTCGCTTTAACTGACAATTGCGCGGTCATGCGACGTTCTACCCAAACAAAATTTGCTTCCTTTTTTTCCCCACAAATAGAGCTTTCTTTTGGTGGTATTTGATCCCCTCTGCGTCATTTCTGATTGCCACTATAAACAAAAAAAACGACGATTTTGTAAAAAAAATATATATATATTTTTCTTACTTTTTGCTAATATACAAATCCAAAAAAAATATGAAAAAACTTTTTTTCCATCAGTTTTGGTCGATTTATATTCTTCCTTATATTTTTGGTAAAAAAAAAATCGCAATCTGCGTTTATTGATTGGTTTGCGCAAAAGTTGTCGCGTTTACGAACGATGAGAATTAATTTCTGGAGTTTTTCATTTTTTTTATTTTTTTACTAGTAATGGCAGCGATCTGTGATTTTTAGTGGTACTGCAATATTGCGGCTGACATGTCGGACCATTTTGACACTTTTTTGGGACCATTGGCATTTATACAGCGATCAGTGCAATTAAAATGCAATGATTACTGTGTAAATGCATTGGCAGTGAAGGGGTTAACCTGGAGGGGGCGCTCTAAGGGTTAAATGTGTTCCCTAGGCGTGTTCTAATTGTATGGGGGCTGGGCTGGCAGGGGGAGGGGAGTGATCATGGCTTTCATATACAGGAAGCCTGTGATCACAACCCTTCCCACTCTATGAGAACGGAGAACCATGTTTACATACACGGACCTCTGTTCTCTCACTGCGGGGGGGGCCATCGTGGGTAGCCAGCGGCGATCGAGACCGCCCTACCCGTTCCCTGCCTCCCGAACACTGTGAGCGCGCGAGTGTGCCTCCGGCGGCGTGCACGCTCACTATACTTATTATTGTAGCCGCCGTCAGGTGGCAGTATTTCGCAATAACGAGTCACTTTGCCACCATCACGCTGCGGCGGGCGGTCGGCAAGTGGTTAACAATAAACAAAAAGTTGCCCCAAAATCAAACCACAAAAATTATAAAAAACATCAAATCTTCCTAATAGTCCAGAAAACATGTGTGCACATAAATCATGATAACAGTCCAAAGAGGTAGTTCACTCCCCTGAATCTCAGTGAAGACTGGTGAAAACAGTGATCTTCTCATATAAAGAAAAACGTGTGCAAATTTCCATCACCATGTGAGCAACCCAACAGAAATATGCGCTTACCGGAAGCAGGTGACTCTTTATTACATGCTCCGGGAAGACGTTCTTTTACCTATTATCGCCTGTTGGATTGATGTACAGATCTTTTGGATATCTGTGCAATAAACACGTATTTTCGTAATTGCACTATTGGCGACCTTCTGTGTTTCGAAATTTGCACACGATTTTCTTTATATGAGAAGATCACTGTTTTCACCAGTCTTCACTGAGATTCAGGGGAGTGAACTACCTCTTTGGACTGTTATCATGATTTATGTGCAAACATGTTTTCTGGACTATTAGGATAATTTGATGTTTTTATAATTTTTGTGGTTTTATTTTGGCGTAACTTTTTGTTTATTGTTACTTTTATCAATATGAGATGTTTAAATTGAATAGAAATGATAAACATGTATAAAAAACAGGTGCATTCAGCTAGTCTGCCACTTGGTGGCTCTGTCCCAGAATAGTGTGTGGTGACAGAGAAATGTAATCAGGAGCTGGGTACTTTTGGCTAGAGCCCTCCTGCAGTGATGTCATGAGTGAGTCAGTGCCCATATTTAACCCAGGCTGGCAGGAGCTGAGTGCAGTCAGGGCAAGGGTGCCAGATACCCCACCAGCAGGAAGATCTAGTCAGCTAAGTGGTGGCTCTGGACAGGGCTGGAGGACAGAGTAAGGTATTCCTGCACTCAGAAGAGCTGGCTGTACTTATCCTGTCTCTTATGGTGGTAGACACTAGAGTGGGCTGCAAAAGACTCTTTAGGCCAGGCCAAGTGTTACCTGAAGTGAGTCTATCCCCTTGGAGGACTTGGGAGACGTGTACTAAAACAGAGGTAAACTGCAGTGATCCTGTGCCAGCAACTACATGCAAAAATTTGCGAGCTGGATACAGATAGCCTAAGACAAGCCCGAGCCCTTTGAGTGAGCTCTAATGACCATGTGAAGGAGAAAGACTGAGTAAGGGAATATGGCTTAATAGAAGTGTGTTGTGTGCTGCTTTCACATGTGACTGCTGCAGGTCGTCCACTATATGTGATTGACAAAGCACTGCCAAGTCACCCCAGATAGTATGTTTATGTGATGTGACTATAAATGCCATCTTGAAGCAACATCAGTAAAATGCAGCAACTTTCCTACCCAACAGCAGACATTTCTTTCTTGGGGATACAAAGGCTAATTGATAGGAATGAGATGGGCACAATATGGTGGAGAGTTAAAGTAGAACTATGGTCAAAATGAAGAAATCAATATGTTATGCACCTATACAGTCTGTTAAACATGTCACTGATTGTTTTGCAAAAAGCAGTAAGGATGTTGAGATCTCTACCTTGTCTCCAGCTCTCAAGTGCACTTCCTTTAGTGAGGTAACAACTACTTCCTGGTTTTTGAATTTCCTGTGTTGAACAGAACACATGTTGTCCCCATTTGCGTCTATCTCTCTCTGCAGAAACGTCCTGACATCACTGGGGGAGGGGCTTCTATATCCATGGAAATCTCAGCCATTCATTCTACATACAAGTCCCAGCCACAATCGGCCCGTGAAGCCCCACCCACTCCCACCTATGTCCCGCCTTTGCCCACTCACTGCTCGGCCTATACAGCCAGGTCCTAGGTTGGATTTTGTTCTGCCAATTTACAAATTACCAGAGAAGAGCAGGCAGAGAGAAGCACACAGATTAATAGACAGATGTGTGGAAATTAATCTGTAATGACCTGTACTGTTTTACATAGCACACACCCAGCCAATGATTGGCAGATGGGTGTGTGTTATGTAAAATAGGCTGAGCATCATAGAAGGCTGGAGGTCTGTTGGAGAGACAAGCCACTTCACTGAAAGGAAATGACATCTGACCTCTGCTCTGCTGAACTCCTCCCATCATCTCTAGCAGTGTATAGCAAAGAAGAAATTAATGGGGGATAACAGACCACACTTGTAGCTACATGGTAGGAAAATAATCATTTCAGTTATTATGTTTATTACCATGTGTAACTTTCAGGTATTTATATGAGGATTTACTAAAATATGTATGTTGCCTTTAGTTGTACTTTAAAGCGGAGTTCCACCCTTTCCTTATGTTTATTAAAAGTCAGCAGCTACAAAAAGTGTAGCTGCTGACTTTTAATAAACAGACACTCACCTGTCTCCCGGTCCAGCGATGGAGCCGCACGGAGCTTCGCTTCCCCCTCCCCTCTGCGGCGCCGGCATTGCTACTGTGGGCACCCGGCCGCAACTTCACGGCCGGGCACAGACTGCACATGCGCGAGCGGCGCTGCACTTTGTGATTGGTCCCAAAGTCTTCTAGGACCTGTCCTGTGTCCCAGAAGACTTCGGGAGGGAGGGGGAAGGAGACCTTCCACTTCTGATCGCCTAAGGCGACCGGAACAGAAGTACCTGAAAAAATCGGGTATCCCCACCCCCCTCCTCCCCAAAAGCTCAGTTTCAGCATCCGGAGCTGGGGAGGAGGACTTAAAGTGGAAGTTCCAATACACAGCCTTTTGCAAGCCCTCTAACATATTTATTATTAAAATAATTATAATAATAATCTGCTCTTGTAAACCATGCTAACCACTAAAACTTTCATTTTCCCATACTGCATTAGAGGCATGAAGGGATGACCCTTATTAGTTTCTATGGCTATGCTAGGGATAGCCATAGGGCATTTCTTGCATTTGGGGCAGAATAATAGAAATATCCCAATAAAGTAAAGAAGCAGGGATTATTCTTTAAGATTCTATCCTTTAGGGTTATGCATATGAGACTCCTATGCATAGCATAGTAATTAAAGGTTATTTTGTGAGTACAAGGACTGCAGACTATGTCACTTGTACACTATGGCAGATGTAGACTCTATTTAACCATCCCCTTTATGCCATGCCCAATATTCAGTGCAAGCTGGATATACCCATTTTCACAAGTTACTCAACTTCCAAAGATGGGAGATTTGCCACACTCTTAATCCTAGTGACAAAGTTGTTACCAGACAGGCAGTAGGGGAAAATCAGTAGTGGACACAGCAACGGGAGTTCCAAATTCCCCATCTTACTGTCAGCATCCTTTTTGGTGACAGCATTGACACAGAACCCAAAACCGCAAAAAGAGTAAACAGGTGTACTAAGCCTTCTTTGCTGTATCCAAAATGTAAAAAAAAAAAGTTTTAGCTGGAGATACATTATAATAACAATATTAACATTTACCCTTAAAGAGACCCTGTCGCCAGAGCTTTAATTTCAACAAAAATCTTCTCATAAGATTATATGTGTATTTAAAATGGTTGCCAAGTCATGACAACCACTTTAGACTAAAGGTAAGCCTATATTCAGTTTAGGAGATATTTCTTGTATTTGCATGTGCCGACATAATCGGCATATGTGCAGTGAAGTGTGCCGTAAATGACGGCTCCCGTGCGCATGCGCAGGAGTGACATAAGCACGGCTCCTGCCAATCACAGTGCTGGAGTCCGCGATGTGATTGGTCGGAGCCCAGGATCTCGGAAGACGACGGACACAGCATGTCGTCGCCGGTCACAGCGGTGCTTGGGGACCCCTGCTACAGCGTCGATCTAAGGTAAGCATTTCATAATGAGCTAGTATGCGATGCATACTAGCTCATTATGCCTTTCTCTTTCAGGTGTTTTTTTTTTTACTTCACAACCACTTTAACATATTTTAGGCATGTTATAAACCTGTAAATGCCTCACATCTGTAGACATCCAGAAACCTTGAAACTGCTGCAGTGCTCCGCCATCTTTCACGTGATGTCAGCAGTCCTAGCAGACTCAGAGCTGTCACTCAACTGACACTTTATAGTATTACACTTCTCTTCTCCTCCAGCAACTTCACAAAAGTTTATATAGGAAGGTGAAGGGAGAGGCGGAGGAGCTGGGCCAACACAGAGAAGAGTAGAAGGCTATTTCATGCAAGGGGGTTGTACTAGGGAATTGACTCTTCCTAGAGTTGTGATATTATCTAGTATATTCGTTTATGCAGAAAATCAGACAGCAATTTAAAATTCTAATTGTTTCCACATTTTAACCTGCAATTTTATTAAACCGGTGACTGGGGTTTTTTTTAGGTACCATGATGTGCTTATTTTGCCAATAATAACAGCCTGGCTTTGCCACATTACTACCCAAACTGACAGAAGTTTTTTGATTATACACAACTAGCTATTTACTTCAATTAACCATTAAATGTACTGCCCAGTAATGGCCCAAATAGGGTGACATATTGTGTCTAGAAAGACATATGCATGTCTAGTTTGACAATAAAATGTTGTCTGTGCTTGTGGAGATTCCTAACAGGAAGTAAATTCACAGCAACTGCCGTATTTATTGGCATATAACACACACAGGCGTATAACATGCACCTTAATTTTAAGAGGGAGGTTTCAGGAAAAAAAAAAAAATTTAAATAATGAACTTTGAAGCAAAATAAGGGTCAGTGCCCATCAATGCAGCCTTAATAGTGCCCATCTGCAGCCTCACCACTGCCCATCAATGCAGCCTCACCATTGCCCATCGATGGAGCCTGATCAGTGCCCATCAATGCAGCCTGATCAGTGCCCATCTGCAGCCTCACCATTGTCCATCAAGCAGCCTGATCAGTGCCCATCTGCAACCTCACCATTGCCCATCAATGCAGCCTGATCAGTGCCCATCTGCAGCCTCGCCATTGCCCATCAATGCAGCCTGATCAGTGCCCATCTGAAGCCTTGCAAATGCCCATCAATGCAGCCTGATCAGTGCCCATCTGCAGGCTAGCCATTGGCCATCAATGCAGCCTGATCAGTGCCCATCTGCAGCCTCACCATTGCCCATCAATGCAGCCTGATCATTGACCATCTGCAGGCTCACCATTGCCCATCAATGCAGCCTGATCAGTGCCCATCTTCACCTTCACCATTGCCCATTAATGCAGCCTGACCAGTGCCCATATTAACCCTCACCATTGTCCATTAATGCAGCCTGATCAGTGTCCATCTGCAGCTTCGCCATTGCCCATCAATGCAGCCTGATCAGTGCCCATCTGCAACCTCACCATTGCCCATTAATGCAGCCTGATCAGTGCCCATCAGCAGCCTCACCATTGCCCATTAATGCAGCCTGATCAGTGCCCATCTGCAGCCTCACCATTGCCCATTAATGCAGGCTAATCATTGCCCATCTGCAGCCTTACCATTGCCCATTAATGCAGCCTGATCAGTGCTAATCTGCAGCCTCGCCATTGCCCATTAATGCAGCCTGATCAGTGCCCATGTGCGGCCATGCCATTGCGCATTAATGCAGCCTGATCAGTGCCCATCTGCAGCCTTGCCATTTCCCATAATTGCAGCCTGATCAGTGCCTATTCGCAGCCTCGCCATTGCCCATCAATGCAGCCTGATCAGTGCCCATCTGCAGACTCGCTATTGCCCATTAATGCAGCCTGATCAGTGCCCATCTGCAGCCTCGCCATTGCCCATCAATGCAGCCTGATCAGTGCCCATCTGCAGTCTCGCCATTGCTCATCAATGCAGCCTGATCAGTGCCCATCTGCAGCCTTGCTATTGCCCATCAATGCAGCCTCACCAGTGCCTGCTTATACAGGGGGGTCTCCTGTTTAGTCGGCACTCTCAGTCACACACAGTCCTGCCTCCTAGACCGGCTCCTATGATAGACAAAACACTGGTCCAATGCCAGGACATATGACATATATACTAGGAGCCAGTCCAGAAGGCCGGAGTGTGTGTCACTGTGAGCGCCAAGTAAACAGGAGATCCCGGCTCTGTGTAATCCAGCAGCACTCGCCCCCCTCCCCCCACTTCCCTTCCAAGGTTGCTCAGGTAAAATACTGGTATATAACACGCACACATGATTTGCCCTCTATTTTCAGAGGGAAAAAGTGCATGTTATACCCCGATAAATACGGCGTATAATCTGTTCATGCAAATAGATGTCTGATAAACAAAGTTATTCTTTACGTCAGCTTACAAAACCAAGTGCAACTTCTTGTAATAATCTTCTGGCTATTTTGTTGCACTGCTCTATTTCCTCACCAAGACAGAGCTTCATTAGTCCCCGAGTGTAGGAGGGGTGCAACAGCAATAATTCACACAGTCAGGTGCAATATAAAACTTGTATTCAAGTAATGCAGCAACAGTTCACATCAAGCCAGGTGGAAAGACTGCCCAGCCGGGTGCACTCACGGGTTCCAGCAAAGTGAACAGAGCAGAATTCAGCTGGACTGACAGCATCTGAAGACGGGGCAGAATGTGGCCTGGCTATCTCATGCCCAATCAGGAAGATGTCTAGAAGAGCAGCAACTCTTTGCTTTCCCTGCTTGTCAGGAGCCTTCCCCTACCACTAGAACTGTCCCTAACAGACAGGGTACATATAGAAGCAAGGGCCTTAAATAGGCTCTGCCTGACCAAAAATGGCTGCTTGAGTCACGTGGGGTGGCAGCATCCAATATGATAGCTTCCCCAGTGACCCAGGAAACCATAGGGGGTACTGAATTAAAATTTGCAGAGGTCCAGTCTATAACGACTTTCTCCATAAGTCCAAATCTAATTTTTGTTCTATGACTCAAGTCCTTCACATCACAATGTGGCCCCCCTTTTTACATTTGTGTCTTCAGTCCCCTCTTTCAAATCACAGACCCCCCCATTTCCTATCAGAACCCCCTCTTATCACATCACAGCCACCCCCCCCTTCACACCAGAGCCCCCTCCTCACATCAAAGCCCCCCTAACATCACAATCCCCCTTGCAATCACAACCCTCCACATCACAGCTCCCCCCTCCTCACATCACAGCCTCCCATATCACTTTCGCATCAAAGCCCCCCTATATTACAGCTCCTCTTGACTTCCTCTCCAACAACAGTGCTGCTGCAGAAGAGCACCTAAGGTTAGGACTAAGCAGACATGTAGTCCGTGAAACGCGTCAACCATGCTGT
Source organism: Glandirana rugosa (assembly GCA_018402905.1). NCBI lineage: Eukaryota > Metazoa > Chordata > Amphibia > Anura > Ranidae > Glandirana > Glandirana rugosa. The sequence continues at coordinate 875,637 of BLSH010438155.1, forward strand.
CCCTTTGTGGTTTTTGTCCTTGTTGTCTCCCTGGTATGTATTGAAATTCACTTCATTAAAATTCAACTATCATCTCAAGCTCCAGAGTGCGGTCACTCCCTTTGTTTCTTTCTGCATCCCGGATCACGGACCAGACCTGCACCTGTATACATGATTTGGAATCAATCCACATACACCTGGAGCGGCTCAACCTCTTTTCCTTTACAAGTGTTGCAGAAGAGCACCGCAAAACTAGGACATCAGTCTAATTATACACAGGCTAATGGTTCATCAACTTAGGTGCCTATCTGTTGGACCATATAGGCCTAGACACGCGTTCTTTATGTGTCTTAACTCATGCTATGTTGCAACAGACAAGAATCTTGACTGATTGGAAACATCTTACAACTGGTAGGCAACACTTGTCTGTCCACAGTCAGTCTCCTGTGTTGGGAATGCCTGTTCTGATGATATTGGGACCCAAACAGGCTCTCTCCCTGTCACTTACTTATCACTTGACTATAAGTTCTTGTATCCTAGCAATCTGCGCAAGACGGTTTGTGTTCAGAGGCAAATTTCCCCAGAGGAGGACCAGAGTATTCTCTAGTGGGTCCACTATGTCTTACTGTGTAAGCACACATATCTGACTCCCCTCTCTCTTTCCATTTGCTTTTTAGTCATTGTAGGCAGCAGAAGCAGGCTCACAGATCAGTCGCTAAAATCCTGGATCTCATTAACTGTGTCCCATTTGGTTTTTTATATAACATGAAGGTGCAGGGAATCAAAGGAAGTTTCCATTGCTTCCCAGCAGGCACATGATCTGAGAGTAGGCCTGCTTCTTATGCCTGCATTGACTGCAAGAGTAGTCTATCTACAGTATTTAATATTCCCTGACCTCT
>BLSH010438155.1:876524-890338 GCA_018402905.1 Glandirana rugosa
TTGTATTCTCTGTCCTATTCATGTCGGTCATCTCAACTCGCTTGGAGACCTTCAAGCCCAAGACGACCAGGCAGGCTTGAAGCCTGCCTTGGGCTTGCTAGCGTGCTGTTGCTTGGGGTAACTTTAGTTACCCCTGGGCTTGAAAATCCGTGTTTTTACCGACATTGTTTCAGGACCTTTCGGGATCTCCCGACGTTTTCCTTCATTTTACCCCCATTCCCATCCCGTTCACGGGATGTTTTTTTACCCCTGTCCTTTGAAGATGACTTTAGAACAGTTATATGGCTTCTACCGTTAATTAATACTTTTCAGACACAGTTTGAAGATGATCCACATTCACCTCCATTTTTGCTTTTTTTATGTTTTCATTTTTTTTTTAATATTTAAAGTTATTTCCCTGTCCCCATTTTTTTGTAGGGCACTTGCCCTACCCTTACCCCCATTTTACTTCCTTTTGCAGCCCTCTAGGGCTTTCCAGGACTTTGTTACAGCCATTTTTGTGCCTAAAAGTTCGGGTCCCCATTGATTTCAATGGGGTTCGTTGTCGTGCGATCGTTCGGGTTCCGTCCGAAGTTCGGACGGACCAGCAGAACCCGAACTTCCAGAGGTTCGCTCAACTCTACTGGCTGTACTTATCCTGTCTCTTATGTTGGTAGAGACTAGAGTGGGTTGCAAAAGACTCTTTAGGCCAGGTCAAGTGTTCCCTGAAGCCAGTCTATCCCCTTGGAGGACTTGGGAGAAGTGTACTAAAACAGAGGTAAACTGCAGTGATCCTGTGCCAGCAACTACATGCAAAAAGTTGTGAGCTGGAGACAGATAGCCAAAGACAAGCCTGAGCCCTTTGAGTGAGTACTAATGACCCTGTGAAGGAGAGGGACTCAGTAAGGGAATATGGCTTAATAAAAGTGTGTTGTGTGCTGCTTTCACATGTGACTGCTGCAGGTCGTCCACTATATGTGATTGACAAAGCACTGCCAAGTCACCTAAGATAGTATGTTTATGTGATGTGACTGTAAATGCCATCTTGTAGCAACATCAGTAAAATGCAGCAACTTTCCTATCCAACAGCAGACATTTCTTTCTTGGGGATACAAAGGCTAATTGCTAGGAATAAGATGGGCACAATATGGCGGAGAGTTAAAGTAGAACTATGGTCAAAATGAAGAAATCAATATGTTATGCACCTATACAGTCTGTTAAACATGTCACTGATTGTTTTGCAAAAAGCAGTAAGGATGTTGAGATCTCTACCTTGTCTCCAGCTCTCTAGTGCACTTCCTTTGGTGAGGTAACAACTTTACTTCCTTTTTTTTTTAATTGCCTGTGTTGAACAGAACACATGATGTCCCCATTTGCGTCTATCTCTCTCTGCAGAAACATCCTGACATCACTGGGGGAGGGGCTTCTATATCCATGGAAATCTCAGCCATTCATTCTACATACAAGTCCCGCCCACAATCGGCCAGTGAAGCCCCACCTACTCCCACCTATGTCCCGCCTTTGCCCACTCACTGCTCTGCCCATACAGCCGGCTCCTATGTTGGATTTTGTTCTGCCAGTTTACAAATTACCAGAGGAGAGCAGGCAGAGAGAAGCACACAGATTAATAGACAGATCTGTGTGGAAATGAATCTGTAATGACCTGTACTGTTTTACATAGCACACACCCAGCCAATGATTGGCAGATGGGTGTGTGTTATGTAAAATAGGCTGAGCATCATAGAAGGCTGGAGGTCTGTTGGAGAGACAAGCCACTTCACTGAAAGGAAATGACATCTGACCTCTGCTCTGCTGAACTCCTACCATCATCTCTAGCAGTGTATAGCAAAGAAGAAATGAATGGGGGATAACAGACCACACTTGTAGCTACATGGTAGGAAAATAATCATTTCAGTTATTATGTTTATTACCATGTGTAACGTTCAGGTATTTATATGAGGATTTACTAAAATATGTATGTTGCCTTTAGTTGTACTTTAAAGCGGAGTTCCACCCTTTCCTTGTGTTTATTAAAAGTCAGCAGCTACAAAAAGTGTAGCTGCTGACTTTTAATAAACAGACACTCACCTGTCTCCTGGTCCAGCGATGGAGCCGCACGGAGCCTCGCTTCTCTCCCCCCCCCTCCGCGGCGCCGGCATTGCTACTATGGGCACCCGGCCGCGGCTTCACGGCCGGGTGCACACTGCACATGCACGAGCTGCACTGCGCTTTGTGATTGGTCCCGAAGTCTTCTAGGACCTGTCCTGTGTCCCAGAAGACTTCAGGAGGGAGGGGGAAGGAGACCTTCCACTTCTGATCGCCTAAGGCGACTGGAACAGAAGTACCCGAAAAAATCGGGTATCCCCACCCCCCCCCCCCTCCTCCCCAAAAGCTCAGTTTCAGCATCTGGAGCTGGGGAGGAGGACTTAAAGCGGAAGTTCCACTTTTGGGTGGAACTCCGCTTTAAGGCTTCAAGCAGGAGGGTTGTTCTAGCAGGAAGAAGCGGATAGGGACTAGTGGTCTTGGTGCCAATACACAGCCTTTTGAAAGCCCTCTAACATATTTATTAAAATAATTATAATAATAATCTGCACTTGTAAACCATGCTAACCACTAAAACTTTCATTTTCCCATACTACATTAGAGGCATGAAGGGATGACCCTTATTAGTTTCTATGGCTATGCTAGGGATAGCCATAGGGCATGTCTTGCATTTGGGGCAGAATAATAGAAATATCCCAATAAAGTAAAGAAGCAGGGATTATTCTATAAGATTCTATCCTTTAGGGTTATGCATATGAGACTCCTATGCATAGCATAGTAATTAAAGGTTATTTTGTGAGTACAAGGACTGCAGACTGTGTCACTTGTACACTATGGCAGATGTAGACTTTATTTAACCATCCCCTTTATGCCATGCCCAATATTCAGTGCAAGCTGGATATACCCATTTTCACAAGTTACTCAACTTCCAAAGATGGGAGATTTGCCACACTCTTGGTCCTAGTGACAAAGTTGTTACCAGAGAGGCAGTAGGGGAAAATCAGTAGTGGACACAGCAACGGGAGTTACAAATTCCCCATCTTACTGTCAGCATCCCTTTTGGTGACAGCATTGACACAGAACCCAAAACCGCAAAAAAAGTAAACAGGTGTACTAAGCCTTCTCTGCTGTATCCAAAATGTAAAAAAAAAAAGTTTTAGCTGGAGATACATTATAATAACAATATTAACATTTACCCTTAAAGAGACCCTGTCGCCAGAGCTTTAATTTCAATAAAAATCTTCTCATAAGATTATATGTGTATTTAAAGTGGTTGCCAAGTCATGACAACCACTTTAAACTACAGGTAAGCCTATATTCAGGCTTACCTGTAGGTCCCGGGAATATCTCCTAAACTTGCACAGTTTAGGAGATATTCCTTGTTACATACATTTGCATGTGCCGACATCATCGGCATATGTGCAGTGAAGTGTGCCGTAAATGACGGCTCCCGTGCACATGCGCAGGAGTAACATAAACGCGGCTCCTGCCAATCACAGTGCTGGAGTCTGCGATGTGATTGGTCGGAGCCCAGGATCTCGGAAGACGACGGACACAGCATGTCGTCGCCGGTCACAGCGGTGCTCAGGGACCGCTGCTACAGCGTCGATCTAAGGTAAGCATTTCACAATGAGCTAGAATGCGATGCATACTAGCTCATTATGCCTTTCTCTTGCAGGTGTTTTTTTTTTTTTTTGACTTGACAACCACTTTAACATATTTTAGGCATGTTATATACCTGTAAATGCCTCACATCTGTAGACATCCAGAAACCTTGAAACTGCTGCCGTGCTCTGCCATCTTTCACGTGATGTCAGCAGTCCTAGCAGACTCAGAGCTGTCACTTAACTGACACTTTATAGTATTTCACTTCTCTTCTCCTCCAGCAACTTCATAAAAGGTTATATAGGAAGGTGAAGGGAGAGGTGGAGGAGCTGGGCCAACACAGAGACTAGTTACACACTCCCAGAAGAGTAGAGGGCTATTTCATGCAAGGGGGGAAGGGCGTTGTACTAGGGAATTGACTCTTCCTAGAGTTGTGATATTATCTAGTACATTAATTTATGCAAAAAATCAGACAGCAATTTACAATTCTAATTGTTTCCACACTTTTACTTGCAATTTTATTAAACCGGTGACTGGGTTTTTTTTTTAGGTACCACGATGTGCTTATTTTTCCAATAATAACAGCCTGGCTTTGCCACATTACTACCCAAACTGACAGAAGTTTTAGAGTATTAATTGTTTTGAGAAATTTCATTATACACAACTGGCTATTTACTTCAATTAACCATTAAATGTACTGCCCAGTAATGGCCCACATAGGGTGACATATTGTGTCTAGAAAGTCTAGTTTGACAATAAAATGTTGTCTGTGCCTGCGGAGATTCCTAACAGGAAGTAACTTCACAGCAACTGCCGTATTTATTGGCATATAACACACACAGGCGTGTAACACGCACCTTAATTTTAAGAGGGAGGTTCCAGGAAAAAACTTAAATTTTAAATAATGAACTTTGAAGCAAAATAAGTGTCATTGCCCATCAATGCAGCCTCACCAGTGCCCATCAATGTAGCCTCACCATTGCCCATCGATGGAGCATGATCAGTGCCCATCAATGCAGCCTGATCAGTGCCCATCTGCAGGCTCACCATTGCTCATCAATGCAGCCTGATCAGTGCCCATATTCACCCTCACCATTGCCCATCAATGCAGCCTGATCAGTGCCCGTCTGCAGCCTCGCCATTGCCCATCAATGCAGCCTGATCAGTGCCCATCTGATGCCTTGCAAATGCCCATCAATGCAGCCTGATCAGTGCCCATCTACAGGCTAGCCATTGCCCATCAATGCAGCCTGATCAGTGCCCATCTGCAGCCTCACCATTGCCCATCAATGCAGCCTGATCATTGCCCATCTGCAGGCTCACCATTGCCCATCAGTGCAGCCTGATCAGTGCCCATATTCACCCTCACCATTGTCCATTAATGTAGCCTAATCAGTGTCCATCTGCAGCTTCGCCATTGCCCATCAATGCAGCCTGATCAGTGCGGATCTGCAACCTCACCATTGCCCATTAATGCAGCCTGATCAGTGCCCATCTGCAGCCTCACCACTGCCCATTAATGCAGCCTAATCATTGCCCATCTGCAGCCTTACCATTGCCCATTAATGCAGCCTGATCAGTGCCCACCTGCAGCCTCGTCATTGCCCATTAATGCAGCTTGATCAGTGCCCATGTGCGGCCATGCCATTGCGCATTAATTCAGCCTGATCAGTGCCCATCTGAAGCCTTGCAAATGCCCATCAATGCAGCCTGATCAGTGCCCATCTGCAGGCTAGCAATTGCCCATCAATGCAGCCTGATCAGTGTCCATCTGCAGCCTCACCATTGCCCATCAATGCAGCCTGATCAGTGCCCACCTGCAGCCTCGCCATTGCCCATCAATGCAGCCTGATCAGTGCCCACCTGCAGTCTCGCCATTGCTCATCAATGCAGCCTGATCAGTGCCCATCTGCAGCCTCGCTATTGCCCATCAATGCAGCCTCACCAGTGCCTGATTATACAGGGAGATCTCATGTTTAGTTGGCACTCTCAGTCACACACAGTCCTGCCTCCTAGACCGGCTCCTATGATAGACAAAACACTGGTCCAATGCCAGGACATGTGACGTATATACTAGGAGCCAGTCCAGAAGGCCGGATTGTGTGTGACTGCGAGCGCCAAGTAAACAGGAGATCCCGGCTCTGTGTAATCCAGCAGCACTCGCCCCCCTCCCCCCACTTCCCCGCCAAGGTTGCTCAGGTAAAATACTCATATATAACACGCACACATGATTTGCCCTCTATTTTCAGAGGGAAAAAGTGCATGTTATACCCCAATAAATACGGCGTATAACCTGTTCATGCAAATAGATGTCTGATAAAAAAAGTTATTCTTTATGTCAGCTTACAAAACCAAGTACAAATTCTTGTAATAATCTTCTGGCTATTTTGTTGCACTGCTCTATTTCCTCACCAAGACAGAGCTTCATTAGTCCCAGAGTGTAGGAGGGGTGCAACGGCAATAATTCACACAGTCAGGTGCAATATAAAACTTGTATTCAAGTAATGCAGCAACAGTTCACAACAAACCAGATGGAAAGGCTGCCCAGCCGGGTGCACTCACGGGTTCCAGCAACGTGAACAGAGCAGAATTCAGCTGGACTGACAGCATCTGAAGACAGGGGCAGAATGTGGCCTGGCTATCTCATGCCCAATCAGGAAGATGTCTACAAGAGCAGCAACCCTTTGCTTTCCCTGCTTGTCAGGAGCCTTTCCCTACCACTAGAACTGTCCCTAACAGACAGTGTACATATAGGAGCAAGGGCCTTAAATAGGCTCTGCCTGACCAAAAATGGCTGCTTGAGTCACATGGGGTGACAGCATCCAATATGATAGCTTCCCCAGTGACCCAGGAAACCATAGGGGGTACTGAATTAAAATTTGCAGAGGTCCAGTCTATAACATTTTCTTTCTCCATAGGTCCAAATCGAATTTTTGTTCTATGACTTAAGTCCTTCACATCACAATGTCGCCCCCCCCCTTTTACATTTGTGTCTTCAGTCCCCTCTTTAAAATCACAGACCCCCCCTTTCCTATCAGAACCCCCTCTTCTCACATCACAGCCACCCTTACATCACAGCCCCCCTAACATCACAGTCTCCCCTTTCACACCAGAGCCCCCTCCTCACATCAAAGCCCCCCTAACATCACAATCCCCCTTGCAATCACAACCCTCCACATCACAGCTCCCCCATTCTCACATCACAGCCCCCCCATATCACTACTCCCCCCTTTCGCATCAAAGCCCCCCTATATTACAGCTCCTCTTGACTTCCTCTCCAACAACAGTACTGCTGCAGAAGAGCACCTAAGGTTGTGACTAAGCGGACATGTAGTCCGTGAAATGCGTCAACCATGCTGTCCCTTTGTGGTTTTTGTCCTTGCTGTCTGCCTGGTATGTATTGAAATTCACTTCATTAAAATTCAACTATCATCTCAAGCTCCAGAGTGCGGTCACTCCCTTTGTTTCTTTCTGCATCCCGGATCACGGACCAGACCTGCACCTGTATAATTGATTTGGAATCAATCCACATACACCTGGAGCGGCTCAACCTCTTTTCCTTTACAAGTGTTGCAGAAGAGCACCGCAAAACTAGGACATCAGTCTAATTATACACAGGCTAGTGGTTCTTCAACTCAGACACAGACTCCCTCTGTCACTCCACAGTCTCCAGCTCTCATTGATTTAGGTGCCTATTTGTTGGACCATATAGGCCTAGACACGCTTTGTTTATGTGTCTTCACTCATGCTATGTTGCAACAGACAAGAACCTTGACTGACTGGAAACATCTTACAACTGGTAGGCAACACTTGTCTGTCCACAGTCAGTCTCCTCTGTCGGGAATGCCTGTTCTGATCATTCTGGGACCCAAACAGGCTCTCTCCCTGTCACTTACTTATCACTTGACTATAAGTTCTTGTATCCTAGCAATCTGCGCAAGACGGTTTGTGTTCAGAGGCAAATTTCCCCAGAGGAGGACCAGAGTATTCTCTAGTGGGTCCACTATGTCTTACTGTGTAAGCACACATATCTGACTCCCCTCTCTCCTACCATTTGCTTTTTAGTCATTGTAGCCAGCAGAAGCGGGCTCACAGATCAGTCGCTGAAATCCTGGATCTCATTAACTGCGTCCCATTTGTTTTTTTTATATAACATGAAGGTGCAGGGAATCAAAGGAAGTTTCCATTGCTTCCCAGCAGGCACATGATCTGAGAGTAGGCCTGCTTCTTATGACTGCAAGAGTATTCTATCTACAGTATTTAATATTCCCTGACCTCTTAGACTGTAACCCCATTTGCTCAGAAGTAAGGGCTGTCTTTTTCCTGATGTATCATATTCAGGACTTGTTTGAAGTTAGTAATTTAATTCCTTAATTTGTTAATACAATGCTGATCAAAATGTAGGTGTTTTATAAAACAATAATAGTGATAAGTAACTGTTACGAGATCCAGGGTAGCAAGGGCAATATAACAGGTTGGTAGATCCAGTGGTGAATATCATTTCAAAAAGAATAAAGATATGAAAAGGTTGTCCAGTACATCACGTGGGAAAAATAACAGATAAATAGAAAAAAAACGATAAATTTAATAAAATCAGTGCCTCAGTGTTGGTGGCTAAATAAAATATTTGTCCTGTCCACGCATAACGCTAGTATTAAAATACATCAAATTGTTGGATGTCAGGGAGAAAAAAATGTATACATGTAAGTTCAGTGCGAAATTATATGTAATATAACATTCCCAAAAAAATTCCCCAAGTCTCCTAAATGTTGATTATAGCATCCTATAACAAATATTTCCATACACATTCATAGAGAAGAGCTTAGGGCTTAATAAACATTTGATAGTGGTACATTTCCATATATCACTGAAATCCAAAGAGACTGTGACATGCTGATTATCAAATTGTCTGATAATCTTAAATCTGTCCGATAATAAAAAAATATCAGGATTTCTTTGTATGACTCAATAATCACATCACTAACACATGAAACAAGTTATTTCATTGTTGTAGATTATAATTTAAATATGTTAATAGAGATTCACCGTGGAGTACCATTAAAATCAATGTAGTAACCTTGCAGTGATTCATACATTTTATCTTAAATGTCAATGCAGGGAATATAATGTACTCTGAAAAACAGTTTGACACATTTAATGGAACAACATTTTTTTTTTGGATGTTTATAAGAGTCTGATATACAGTATCTCACAAAAGTGAGTACACCCCTCACATTTTTGTAAATATTTTATTATATCTTTTCATGTGACAACACTGAAGAAATTACACGTCGCTACAATGTAAAGTAGTGAGTGTACAGCTTGTATAACAATGTAAATTTGCTGTCTCCTCAAAATAACTCAACACACAGCCATTAATGTCTAAACCACTGGCAACATAAGTGAGTACACCCCTAAGTGAAAAAGTCCAAATTGGGCCCAAATTGTCAATATTTTGTGTGGTCACCATCATTTTACAGCACTGTCTTAACCCTCTTGGGCATGGAGTTCACCAGAGCTTCACAGGTTGCCACTGAAGTCCTCTTCCACTCCTCCATGACGACATCACAGAGCTGGTTGATGTTAGAGACCTTGCGCTCCTTTACCTTCCATTTGAGGATGCCCACAGATGCTCAATAGGGTTTAGGTCTGGAGACATACTTGGCTAGTCTATCACCTTTAACCTCAGCTTCTTTAGCAAGGCAGTGGTCATCTTGGAGGTGTGTTTGAGGTCATTATCATGTTGGAATACTGCCCTGTGGACTAGTCTCAGAAGGGAGGGGATAATGCTCTGCTTCAGTATGTCACAGTACATGTTGGCATTCATGGTTCCCTTAATGAACTGTAGCTCCCCAGTGTCGGCAGCACTCATGCAGCCCCAGACCATGACACTCCCACCACCATGCTTTACTGTAGGCAAGACACACTTGTCTTTGTCTCCTCACCTGGTTGCTGCCACACACGCTTGACATCATCTGAACCAAATCAATTTAACTTGGTCTCATCAGACCACAGGACATGGTTCCAGTAATCCATGTCCTTAGTTTGTCTTCGGCTTTCTTGTGCATCATCTTTAGAAGAGGCTTCCTTATGGGACGACAGCCACGCAGACCAATTTGATGCAGTGTGCCGCATATGGTGTGAGCACTGACAGGCTGGCCCCCCCACCCCTTCAACCTCTGCAGCAATGCTGGCAGCACTCATAGGTCTATTTCCCAAAGACAACCTCTGGATATGGCGCTGATTACGTGCACTTAACTTCCTTTGTCGACCATGGCTAGGCCTGCTCTGAGTGGAACCTGTCCTGTTAAACTGCTGTATGGTCTTGGCCACCGTGCTGCAGCTCAGTTTCAGGGTCTTCACAATCTTTTTAAGGCCTAGACCATCTTTATGTAGAGCAACAATTCTTTTTTCAGATCCTCAGAGAGTTCTTTGCCATGAGGTGCCATGTTGAGCTTCCAGTGACCAGTATGAGATAGTGATAACAACAAATTTAACACACCTGCTCCTCATTCACACCTTGTAACACTAATGGGTAACATGACATGGAAGGTAAAATAGTTAATTGGGCCCAGTTTGGACATTTTCACTTAGGGGTGTACTCACTTTTGTTGCCAGCGGTTTAGACATTAATGGCTGTGTGTTGAGTTATGTTGAGTAGATAGCAAATTTACACCGTTATACAAGCTGTACATTCACTACTTTACATTGTAGCAAAGTGTCATTTCTTCAGTGTTGTCATATGAAAAGATATAATAAAATATTTACAAAAATGTGAGGGGTGTACTCACTTTTGTGAGATACTGTACATACAGTTGATCTGAAGAAGTGGAGAATGTTCCATGAAACGTGTCAGAACAGTTTTCCAGAGCACAAATATATGCAAAAAAAAAAAAAAAAAACTTTATTATAGCTATATGTGTTTATTTATAAATTTGCCCTGTATTGATGTTAATATATAATGCATAAATGATTGCAAAGTTGCTACATACATTTGGAGGAATTAACTAAGAGTGGCATTTCTCCTAAGATGAGAAAGCAGAGCAAATGCTGATCCTAAAAGAAGTGGAAGCACACCACAGGCCAGTTAAAGCGGAGTTCCACTGTTTTCTAAGTTTATTAAAAGTCAGCAGCTACAAAATGTGTAGCTGCTGACTTTTAATAAACAGACACTCACTTGTCTCCCGGTCCAGCGATGCGGCCACCTGGAGCCTCAGATCTCTCCCCCTCCCCTCCCTTGTGGGCACCCGGCCATCACAGCTAGCGGTTTCAGGGCCAGGTACGCACTGCGCATAAGCGAGTGGCCCAGCGCTCCGTGATTGGTCCCGAAGTCTTCTAGGATCTGTCCTGTGTCCCCCCCCCAAAAGCTCATTTTCACCATCAGGAGCTGGGGAGGAGGTCTTAAAGTGGAAGTTACACTTTTGAGTGGAACTCTGCTATAAGCTAAAACTGCATGCTCCAATTAACCCAGCCAAGAGTTCACATTCCATATTTGAGGCCTGATCTGGTGGGGATCTGTGGCAGTTTTCTATAGTGAATACTGCCACAAACCCATTATTAAAATGGAACTCACCCCCCCCCCCCATGTTGTTTTTTCCCCTCTTACTTCTATTATATTCAAAACATATACTCACCCACACAGCCATTCTTGGTCCTCTTCAGCTAGATGCCGATGAGGCATCATGCTCACCCTCCCCCTCAGCTAATCTGTGTGCCTGATCCTGCAGCCTTCTGGGAGATGTGATCTAAGTATCCCAGGAGGCTGCAGGAACACAGACACAGTATTCTAGTCCTATGCAGGACCATAAAAAAATAGATAAACACATAAAAAGAAGCAAAACAAAACTGCAATTTTACTTGGGGGGGGGGGGTTTAGAGATTCAACAGAATTAATCCTTTGGGAGTTAAACTTCACTTTAATTAGGAGCGGCCCTTGTGCCAGTTTCAATTTCACTCTGAAATAGAAACTTACGTGGGTGGCATAGAGAAACCCGAAAGTGTCATTATAAACATTTTTAATTTTGGATAAAGTATGACCCCTGTCAATTAATTTTTTGTCATCTGTGTCCCATTGGGGGCATTTTCCCTTCACTCCCTGTCCCATAGCCAAAGTAGGAAGTGAAAGGAAATCATTGCAAAGTGACAGAATCCCAGTGTGTATCATTATTGGAAAATTTCCCCTAGTGTTCTGACCCAAAATCAACCCAAAATTTTGGGATTTTCTCTTACTTTCCATGATAACAATAAACAGGACAAATAGAGAGGGTGAATCTCTCTAACAGGGACACATATAGCAATAAAAAATGAACAGGTGTTCTAATCCCTCTCCACTCTATCAAATACTATAAGAAAGTTCTGCCTTTAGTTACAGTTAAATTAGACCTACTTGCTTAGTTAATATCACGCACGCCACAAACACCATTATAATGGCGGAGGCACATTTGTCATTTCTCCCATTGTTTTTAATAGTACCACTTAGTGAACATCAATGGAGATATTTTAATTATAATCATTAACATCATAATAACCTGTTTTATTTGTTTGTGAGTCATAGCAAAAAAAATCCCTTTTATTTTCCATTTACTTATGATTCTCTGGGATAAAGATATGTTTGAGTGAGAATATAGATTTCTTTGTGAATACTGCATTTTTTTCGACCCAAAATCAGTTTTTCACTATGTTCGATATAATGCCTCACTGCACATACTTTTCAAATGAAAGTAGCATAATGGCCTACCAATAAAAAAAAATAAAAATATATATATATATATAACAGCACAGTGGCTAAGTGGTGGGCAGCAGAGTGGCAGCAAGTTGTTAGCACTTATGCCTAGCAGCACTAGGGTTCGAATCCCAACCACAATGCTACCTGCCTGGAGTTTGCATGTTCTCCCAGTGCCTGCATGGGTTTCCTCTGTGTACTCTGGCTTCCTCCCACACTCCAAAGACATGTTGGTAGGTTATTTGAATCGTGTCTAAATTGGTCCCAATATATTTATGAATATGAGTTAGGGACCTTAGATTGTAAGCTCCTTGAGGGCAGGGACTGATGTAAATGTGACATATATGTGAAGCACTGTGTAAATTGATGGTGCTATATAAGTGCCTATAATAAATATATATATAAAAAGACAATTAAATATGAGTGTATCTGCACTTACAGTTTCCTTTTAGTAAATACCTGTCAGAGAAATCCACCTAATGCAGCTCCCTGTGATAGTGTGACAACAATGCTGCCCTGTTCCTGAATTCAGAAAAGAGATGCCACTCTCATATAGGCTGTGTCTGCTTACAATAAAGTGGGATGAAAACATTTTGCAGGAGGCATATGGTTATCAGCATTGCCACTGCTGAATCACAAGCCTGTAGTTCATCAATCAGTACCTGGCCACACCTAGCTCTGCCCACATCTTTAGCCCGGCCCACTTCTTTCTGATAGCACTGCCTCTGTCGTTGTAACCCTCCCACTGTGAGCTGCAGTGTCTGGGAGGGGGAGCAGTTGAGAAAGAAATGAAAGAGCATTTGGCCCAGTCAGGGAAAGAAAAGCCATTTTTTTAAACTTAATGATCAGATTCGATTGCTAAAATTCTTACCTGGAGATCCTGCCAGTAACAGCACTTCCTGCTGTAGGGTGACAATGCTAAGCTATTACCTCTTAATTAGTAACCGTCTGTTGTGTGCACTCCTTTAGTTGTCAGCTGGTCTGCAGGACTGTAGGGGGTATGTACACCCAGTGGCGGCTGGTGAAGTTTTTGGATGGGGGGGCGCCAGGCCCCGCCCTTCCCTTTGACCCCTCCTACTTTTAATAAGCCCTGCCCCTTATAGAATCTACCCACTCCGTCCCCTGTATTCCACATATTGTGTCAGGGGTATACAGCTCAGCATCCCAGGACACAGTATACAGCTCAGCATCACAGGGCACAGTATACAGCTCAGCATCACAGGACACGGTATACAGTTCAGCATCACAGGGCACAGTATACAGCTCAGCATCACAGGACACAGTATACAGCTCAGCATCACAGGACACAGTATACAGCTCAGCATCACAGGACACAGTATACAGCTCAGCATCACAGGGCACAGTATACAGCTCAGCATCACAGGGCACAGTATACAGCTCAGCATCACAGGACACAGTATACAGCTCAGCATCACAGGACACAGTATACAGCTCAGCATCACAG
>BLSH010438155.1:944308-971142 GCA_018402905.1 Glandirana rugosa
GTGTGTCATATATATGTGTGTGTGTATGTCATGTACGGGGGGAGTACAGTGGGCATGTACTGTATGTGTGTATACCTACACTGCCCTCCATACATGTATGTGACATGAGGGGGGCATGTACTGTATGTGTGTGTGTATATATACTGTGTGTATACCTACACTGCCCTCCATACATGTATGTGACATGAGGGGGGCATGTACTGTATGTGTGTGTATATATACTGTGTGTATACCTACACTGCCCTCCATACATGTATGTGACATGAGGGGGGCATGTACTGTATGTGTGTATATATACTGTGTGTATACCTACACTGCCCTCCATACATGTATGTGACATGAGGGGGGCATGTACTGTATGTGTGTATATATACTGTGTGTATACCTACACTGCCCTCCATACATGTATCTGACATGGGGGGGGCATGTACTATATGTGTGTATGTATATACAGTGGATACGGAAAGTATTCAGACCCCCCTAAATTTTTCACTCTTTGTTATATTGCAGCCATTTGCTAAAATCATTTAAGTTAATTTTTTCCCTCATTAATGCACATACAGCACCCCATATTGACAGAAAAACACAGAATTGTTGACACTTTTGCAGATTTATTAAAAAAGAAAAACTGAAATATCACATGGTCCTAAGTATTCAGACCCTTTGCTGTGACACTCATATATTTAACTCAGGTGCTGTCCATTTCTTCTGATCATCCTTGAGATGGTTCTACACCTTCATTTGAGTCCAGCTGTGTTTGATTATACTGATTGGACTTGATTAGGAAAGCCACGCACCTGTCTATATAAGACCTTACAGCTCACAGGAACTGGCTGAAGAGATACAGAATTGTGGCAAGACACAGATCTGGCCAAGGTTACAAAAGAATTTCTGCTGCACTTAAGGTTTCTAAGAGCACAGTGGCCTCCATAATCCTTAAATAGAAGACGTTTGGGATGACCAGAACCCTTCCTAGAGCTGGCCGTCCGGCCAAACTGAGCTATCGGGGGAGAAGAGCCTTGGTGAGAGAGCTAAAGATGAACCCAAAGATCACTGTGGCTGAGCTCCAGAGATGCAGTCGGGAGATGGGAGAAAGTTGTAGAAAGTCAACCATCACTGCAGCCCTCCACCAGTCGGGGCTTTATGGCAGAGTGGCCCGACGGAATCCTCTCCTCAGTGCAAGACACATGAAAGCCCTATTTTATAAACAACAGGTTGCGCTAAAATGATGGTAGGTAGATACATACAGCATGCATCCCATAAATACATGTAAATCATGCAGTCCAAATAAACATAAATGGTGTAGATGAAAGTAGAGATGTAGATGTATCTTCACAGATATAGACCACCGTGTGATAGTTCAAATTCAGTAGTGATACCTCCACCTCACATCTAATAACTGCTTACCAGATGTAAGCGCTTTGGCTGTGCCCCAGCCTGGGTCCCCCCTGGGGATAAATATGACAATCTTGGGGTCCTTATGTAGCAGAGTTGGCTTGGGTGAACCACAGAGGTAGTGGAAAGGGCTAACCGGATCCGCCTCCCGGCGTTTGTAGGATAGCAGTCCAATAAGGTTCTTTACACCCCCAGGCAAACTCACCACGGCACCCAAAGAAAGAGAAGGTACTGATAGTGTGATAACGTTTCAGTGGATTTAATAAAATAAAAGTATTACACTTACATCAGATAAAAACAACAAGGGCATCCAAGAACATTAAGCCCCATGACTATGTCTCGGTAGATGAAACGTACGTTGGGGAAGACGCGCTGACGTCACTGCTATTGAGTGTTTGAAGTCTACAGCCGGCCGGCTTAATGTTCTTGTACGCCCTTGTTTTTATCTGATGTAAGTGCAATACTTTTATTTTATTAAATCCACTGAAACGTTATCACACTATCAGTACCTTCTCTTTATTTGGGTGCCGTGATGAGTTTACCTGGGGGTGTAAAGAACCTTATTGGACAGCTATCCTACAAATGCCGGGAGGCGGATCCGGATAGCCCTTTCCACTACCTCTGTGGTTCGCCCAAGCCAACTTTGCTACATCAGGACCCCAAGATTGTCGTATTTATCCCCAGGGGGGACCCGGGCTGGGGTACAGCCAAAGCACTTATACGCTTACATCTGGTAAGCAGTTATTAGATGTGAGGTGGATGTATCACTACTGAATTTGAACTATCACACGGTGGTCTATATCTGTGAAGATACATCTACATCTCTACTTTCATCTACACCATTTATGTTTATTTGGACTGTATGATTTACATGTATTTATGGGATGCATGCTGTATGTATCTACCTACCGTCATTTTAGCGCAACCTGTTTATAAAATAGTGTGTTTGTAGTACATGGTTAGTACTGTTTGGTTGCAGCTGTGGTTGCTTAGTGCTTTTACACAGTAGTGCGGTGTTATCCTCCTTTGTATTACATGAAAGCCCGCATGGAGTTTGCTAAAAAAAAAAAAAAAAAACACCTGAAGGACTCCAAGATGGTGAGAAATAAGATTCTCTGATCTGATGAGACCAAGATAGAACTTTTTGGCCTTAATTCTAAGCAGTATGTGTGGAGGAAACCAGGCACTGCTCATCACCTGTCCAATACAGTCCCAACAGTGAAGCATGGTGGCAGCATTATGCTGTGGGGGGTGTTTTTCAGCCGCAGGGAAAGGACGACTCGTTGCAATCAAGGGAAAGATGAATGCGGCCAAGTACAGGGATATCCTGGACAAAAACTTTCTCCAGAGTGCTCAGGACCTCAGACTGGGCCGAAGGTTTATCTTCCAACAAGACAATGACCCTAAGCACACAGCTAAAATAACGAATGAGTGGCTTCACAACAACTCCGTTACTGTTCTTGAATGGCCCAGCCAGAGCCCTGACTTAAACCCAATTGAGCATCTCTGGAGAGACCTAAAAATGGCTCTCCTCCAACGTTTACCATCCAACCTGACAGGACTGGAGAGGATCTGCAAGGAGGAATGGCAGAGGATCCCCAAATCCAGGTGTGAAAAACTTGTTGCATCTTTCCCAAAAAGACTCATGGCTGTATTAGATCAAAAGGGTGCTTCTACTAAATACTGAGCAAAGGGTCTGAATACTTAGGACCATGTGATATTTCAGTTTTTCTTTTTTAATAAATCTGCAAAAATGTCAACAATTCTGTGTTTTTCTGTCAATATGGGGTGCTGTGTGTGCATTAATGAGGGAAAAAATGAACTTAAATGATTTTAGCAAATGGCTGCAATATAACAAAGAGTGAAACATTTAAGGGGGTCTGTACTGTATGTGTGTGTATACCGTGTGTACACCTACACTGCCCTCCATACATGTATGTGACATGAGGGGGGGGGCATGTACTATGTGTGTGTATATATACCGTGTAACCACCACACTGCCCTCCATACATGTATGTGATATGGGGGAGGGGTGTATGTGTGTTTTTTTAATTCTATATGTACAATGCCCCCTGTATATATGTGTGAATATATACACACCACATGATGTGCTGAGGGTGCGCAGTATTTAAAAAAACAAAAAAAAAAAAATATATATATATATATATATCACACTGTAGCTTTAATATATTAAAAAAAATATATTTTTTTTTTACATAGAGCTACGGTGCCCTCCTTAGATGTGTTTTTTTATATATTAATATATTAGAGCTACAGTGCCCCTCATAAATGTGTGTATATGAGGAGCACTGTAGCTCTAATATATGTATTTTACATAGCGCTACAGTGCCCTGCATAGATGTAAGGTTATATGCTACAGTGCCCCTCATAGATGTATGATATATAGCCTGTGTATACAACCACCCTCACCTCCATGAGTGAATGTGATATTTTAGTGTGTGTGTGTATGTGATATGAGGAGGGAAGGGTGTCATAGACTGTCCATGTATCTATATACACATGCACTGTGTACAGCCCTCCTCACATCCGTGTGGTATGAGTCCAGGATAAATGGCGTTAAGACGTCGGCTCTCCTTCCCTGTCAACCTCTGTTCCTGGCAGCAGTGTTCTGATGTCCTGCTTGTTATGTTGGATGGATACCAACAAGAGTAATACAGTATAACACAAGGATCACCACTGTCAGCAGTATAGCTGTCATTTTACAAGCCTGAAAATTAACTTTTGAGAATAAGGATCTTCACATGGGTATGTTTAGCTTTGTGAATGGAGCCTTTTTGTGTGCTCATCGTACTGATGGCTTTCTGTGCTGGCTCTTGCAGAAGGCTGTACACTGCAAAAAGGAGCATATACCTGCATCCGACAGCTGTGGCCAGCAGCCTGTACAAGTCAATGATGGACTCAGATGTAGGCACATCCAAGTCAGTACATCTACACAAGGATGCATGAGTGGCCCCGAATAAAAAGGGGTTGATTTACCAAAACGAAAGAGTGTAAAATCTGGTGCAGCTCTGCATAGAGAACACAATCGCTCTGCAGGAGGGATTCCCTCCCCATGGTTGCAGGAAAGAAAATCTCATCATTTAAGGATGGCCATACATACTATAGTCTTTGCAATCACATTTACCAGAACTATGTAATATGAGGGCAAACCTATACAACCCAATCAATCTCTAACCAATTGCACAGGCCCTTACATTAGAGTTGTTAGTTCTAAAGGCAACTATATAGTCTATTGGCAACTTTAAGCAGACCACATACAAACACATTTGCATCTGACGGCTCTATAGAATTTTCTAGTGACTTGTATAGTGAAAGTGTCAATAGATTTGATGAAATAGGCCTTCATGTAGCCTAGCCCCTGACATTAAAAATCTGTGTATAGTCAGGGTTACTCTGACCAACATATGTAAACAAAAACTGCTTTTCTTTCTCGGACATCATGGGACACAGAACAGGCTATATATTCTATACATACTGGGTTATGCGCCACCTATAGGTGGATGGACACTGGTAATCAAATAAAAAAACAAACAGGACGTCCCCCTCCTATATAACCCCTCCCACACTGGGAGCACTTCCGTTTTTTTTTTGCCAGTGTCTTGAAAGTGGATGGTCACTTCTACAGCTCTGTGGAGCTTCTATGCTGTTTGCCACACATGTTCTTTTAGAATCAGGGAAAGCCTTCATACCGGACCCATTTCAAACGGCATTCAGGTAAGATAAATGGTACCTGAGCCTCGCTAAGAAGATAGAAGAAACTGCAAGGTTTTGCCTGTAAGCGACCATATATGGCGCTGGATCGTGCGTGTAGGTAAATCTGGAACACTGAACCAAGGTACACCTGCAGGGTGCTACACAGGTCCAAGGGAGTGGACCCTCAGAATGGGTACCCGGTCCTTGAGACAAAGCCCGCCGCCAGATGGCTCAGCTAGAAAGAAAGCCACCAGCAGGAGAGCCTGCGCCAGTACTAATCTGTCTTTTCACCAGGTAAGTGAATGGACGATCGCAGGAAGTCAAGACAGGGCTGGAGAGCAGGCTAAATATCCTCCGGGTGACATGTTATTCTAGGGGTGGGAGCTGAGTCAGGCTGGGTTCGGGGAAGGTGGGCAAAGCAGTGCATGCCCTAGCAGCCATGGCTTCCAAGAAGCAGGGGGGAGGGAGTGAAGCTGCCTATAATAAGGCTAGAGGCATAGGTGTGATACCACAGCCCTTGCTGAAGCTAGTTGGACCACTGTTGCCATTGCTTCCTCTGAGAGACCAGAAGCGACCGGGCTATCTGAGCCGCTGCGGCTGTCTGGTATGGTAGCTGACCCCTCATCTGTTTCCTCAGTATATTCCGAACGATGACCTGTCGGCAGCCTTTGCTGGGCTTAGGAACCAGGATAGCTGGTATGATTGCATCTACCACTGGGTGAGAAGGGGGACAGGTCTCCTTCCCCCCAACCCTCCGATTCTGGAGTGCGAATGGGTTGATGAGGGAGAGGAGTAGCTACAGGGGATCTGGCTGATTCTTTTGCAGACACATCTGCTTCAGAGAGAACTGAGCCAGAAGAATCCCCAAGGACACCTGCCTTTCAATCTCAGAGCTGCTGATCCAGGTACTTGCACATAAGGTACGTACAGCAGAGTCCCGTGGATGTGTATTCCTCCCTTGGGTCATTAAAATACCACAAGGTGTGCAGGGATTCGCTTTGCACCCTCTCCTTGAGAGGGTGATATATGCTGACTGGGTGCACCCGGACAGATTGTTTGTCCTTCTAATATATCCTATGTAGGAAAGTTTTTTGAAAGGGGGGGTACCAGCTGTCCATGCAGCAGTCACATCCCTAAGTAAATCCCTGGCCTGCCCCTGTTGATGATGCCTAGGTGTTAAGGACTCCATCTTTTTATCTGAAGGGTCCTTATTAAAGGCTTCTTTTTTTCCTTGGCTGGGCATCAATGCTCATTTGTCTGCTGTTCTGAAGCAGCATAGAGGCCGCATTGGCTGCATATGTGCTTTGCTCATCCTGCTTGGGCCCGGTTGCAGTTGAACAGGGGCATGCTTGCAAACTGGCTTAAACGCATGGTTGCTAAAAAAAGCATGTCTGCCTAAATGAATGTTTGCTGGAGCACGGGTTTGCTTAAACCACGTTTGTTAAAATATGTATGTTAAACATGGTTGTTAAAACACATGTCGCATACAGGCTCGTGTTGCATAAACTTGTATCGCATAGAAATGGGTGTTGTGTGGAGACGCCTGGTTACTTAGGCACGTTTTGCATAAACGCATGCCTGCTTGCTTACTACTCAAACCTATTATGGTCCAGAGGCAAAAGGGGAGGTAAGGCCTATTCTAGATCTCAAGTTCCTAAACCAATTTCTTGCGGTATGGATTTTCCACATTGAGTCAATCCGCTCAATGATTGCCTTGCTCCAGGAAGGAGATTTTTTGGCATCAATAGACTTCAAAGATGCATATTTGCCTGCGCCAATTTTGCTACCTCATCAGGTTTTTTTGCGATAGAACAACACTACCAGTTCTGGCTCTGCCATTCAGGACTGCATTAGCTCCCTGAATCTTCATAAAGATTCTGGCTCCAGTGCTGGGCCTTCTAGGGTCACGGGGGGTCCTAATAATGGGATGCCTGGACAACCTCTTGCTCAGAGATCATTCTCGGTGCAGACTCAAGCAGAATGTGACGCTAACAATTCTGGAAAGCTGGGGTTGGGTCATGTTTGTAGGGTATTCCTTACTAGACCCAGTCCAGTCTCTGAAATATCTAGGTCTATAGCTGGATACAGTCCAAACAAGGATATACTCATTGCTGAGAGGATCAGCGACCTCAAAGTTCTGGTGAGCCAGATGAGGGCGATGAGACACTCTTCAGTTCACCTCTGTGTAAGGCTGCTAGGGAGGATGGTAGCCTCTTTGGAGGCAGTTCCCTATGTACAGTGTCACTCCAGGGCGCTTCAGCTCAACATCCGGGCAGAGTGGAACAGACAATTGCAGGCTTCGTATTCCTGCACATCCTTATCTCCCAGGGCTTGATGGAATATCGCCTGGTGGTTAGTAAACCAGAATATTTCTCAGGGCAGATCTTTTCTTCCAGTGTCTTGGAAGATTGTGGCCACAGATGCCAGTCTTGTAGGCTGGGGAGTGGTTATGGGGCACTCCATGGTCCAGGGGAGATAATCCTTGGTTGAGCAGAGATTGCCCATAAACCTCCTAGAGCTACGAGGGAATCTCTGAGGGATTGGCCATCCAGGTTGTAGGGTTACCTGGTAAGGGTACAGGCCGACAAAACCACGGCAATGGCAAGTTTGCAAGACTCTCTGCAGTTCACATCCCAGGTGTGGGAAAATTGGAAGGCGGACTTCTCAGCCTCCAACAGATACACCCGGGAGAGTGGTCACTGCAGCCCGAAGTGTTTTGGGAAATTTGCCTGTGCTAGGGGACGCCAGAGGTTGATCTACTGGCACCCTGATTCAACAAAAAAGTCCAGCTGTTTGTGCCCTGAGCAGGGGATCCTTGGGCTATAGGAGTAGGGGCTCTGGTGATTCCAGATTGCCTTTCCTCCAATCTTTCTGCTACCGCATCCCTTGCGCAAAATTCGGGAGGAGGAGGTGAAAGTCATTCAGGTGGCGCTAGATTGGGCCAGGAGGCCTTGCTACCCAGAGATAATGAGGTTATGGCAGACAGGCACTGGCAGCTTCCGGTTCGATCTGATCTACTCTCTCTCAGGGTTATATATTCCACCCATTTTTACATGCGCTAAGCTGATGGCATGGCGATTGAAGCCACGGTATTGAGAGATCCTGGGGTTTTTGCGCCCTGTGTTATCTACAATGGTGAATGCTAAAAAGTTAGTCACCAGGAAGATTTATCACAGGGTCTGGAAGGCTCACATTGCATGGTGTGAGGCCAGGAAATGGCATCCCCGCAAGTATGTGATTGGTAAAATGCTAGCTTTTCTTCAAGCAGGAGTAGACTTGAAGCTGGTTATGACTACAATCAAAGGACAGGTTTCTGCCTTGTCCATATGTTTTCAGAAGCCTTTGACTTCTCGCTCCTTGATCAGGACCTTTCTTCAAGGGGTAATTCATCTGTTACCACCTGTTAGATTTCCTCCCTGTCCATGGGATTGAATCTGGTTTTGTCAAAGCACAAGTTTCTGCCTTGTCCATATATTTTCAGAGGCCTTGGCTTCTCACTCCTTGATCAGGACTTGTCTACAAGGGGTAACTCAACTATTACCTCCCAGTTAGGTTGCCTCCCTGTCCAGTGGATTTGCATTTGGTTTTGTCAGTGTTGCAGAAGCAGCCTTTTTGAACCTATTATGGCAGCTCTTTCTTGTAAAGAGCCAGACTTGAGGTTGCACCAGGAGAAAGTGGTGTTGCGGCCTCTTCCATCCTTCCTACCGAAGTAGTGTTGACCTTTCATCCCAATTAAGATATTATGTTACCTTTTTTTTTTTTTTTCTCAACCCTCCCCTGAGGAGAGACCATTGCACTCTCTACATGTGGTGCGTGCTGTTAAGATCTATCTGAAGCGACCTGCAGACATCAGTAGGACTGATGCCTTTTTTTTTGTTGCCTGAAGGCCCTTGGAAGGGTCGGGCGGCATCCAAGGCAGCTGTTTTTCACTGTGGATTAGCCAGCTGATTACTCAAATTTATGGTTAAAGGGGGAGAGTTCCCCCATTCAGGGTGAGAGCTCTTTCCACCAGGAGATAGGGACCTTCCGGACTTCTGCCACCAGTCGTCGGTGGCACAGATTATGAGGCCGCTACATGGTCCTCAGTGCATACATTAACAAGATTCTATCAGGTGGATGTTTAGAATAGTGAAGGATTCCGCTTTTTGCCACAGCATATTAAGGACTGCGATTTAATTGGAATTGTCTCCCTCCCCTCAGGTATTGCTCTGGGATGTTCCAGTATGTATAGAATATATACCCTGCTCTGTGTCCCGTGATGTCCGAGAAAGAAAATTGGATTTTTTTTTTATTTTTTTATACATACCTGTAAAATCCATTTCTTCCGAAGGCCATCACGGGGCACAGAGGTCCCTCCCCTCTCTCTCTCTTTGTGGTGTCCATTGCTTGCTACAAAACTGAAGTGCTCCCAGTGTGGGAGGGGTTATATAGGAGGGGGAGCTTCCTGTTTGTTTTTTATTTGATTACCAGTGTCCATTCACCTATAGCTGGCTTATAACCTAGTATGTATAGAATATATAGCCTGCTCTGTGTCCCATGATGTCCTTTGAAAGAAATGGATTTTACAGGTAAGTATGTATTAAAAAAAAAAATCGAATTGTTACGTTCTACTGAAATGACAATGTTATCCGGCATGTGGTTCATGGGAAGATCTTGAAGAATGGGCTAGTAAGGTTTATAACAGACGTTATCAACAAATTTAGCTATAGGGACCTCGACTGGAGTGCAGTGACAGCTTCAGGGGTAGCACCTGGTTTTCAGTATATGGAATGCTGTAGAAGTTTTCAAACTCTGTGGATATGCGGTCAGAGGCTGTAGAAGTATTTTATTGCAGGTATGTATATGCCACAAGACTGTTGAAGTTACTGCCTGTACAAATGAGGCTCCATTCACACCTGAACGTTTTGTAGCTTGAAGCCTGAAGCTACAAAATGCTGGAGGGGGAAAAAAAAAAATCAATGATTCCCTATGAAGATAGTTCACATCTCCACTCCAAAACGCCTGAAGCTCAAAAAAGTTCTGGAGGTATTTTTGTAGCTTGATTTGGGTGTTTTTCTACTTTTTAAATTGGTGACCTTTTGACCTGTGCAAAATCGCGGTAAAAACCGCACGTCTTTCTGCCTGAAAAAGTTACGCTCAGGTGTGAATGCAGCCTAAATTCTGTACAAGCTAGTGCACAGCAGAATGCGGTGCGGGATACCAACATTCCGTGCGCGTTTCCACACCGCATTTAAAACATACTGGTTGTGCTCTGCTGCAGTTGTTAATGTACCCTTAAGGATACCCCAACTGCAGATTGCCAACAGTGCGTTTGATTGAACCACATCACATGATATCGCAGTACTATACAATCTGGTGCAGTGAATTTTTGGAAAGTACTGCATGCACAACTTTTGGGGGATCCAGCGTGATTTCAGCCCATTCAAATGAGTGGGCTGAAATAGCATCGCACATGAACACAGAGTTCCTTTGCGATTCAGATGTGCATCAGCCATTAAAGAATGTGATGCCCAGAGGACTGCAGGTTGAGTACCAGGGTGCTATGCCCTTGGTACTCTGAGTTGGAGGAGAGTTTGTACTTTGTTTTTCCTTTCATATACAGACGGTTGTGCATACATTGTGAACCCGTTTCAATCACCTGTGTACACTAGTCTTTTGACAGTTTGTGTGTAAGACGGCCTTATGTCATAGTAGTAATATGACTGCCACAACTTTTATCCCCAAATTGGCTAATTTTGCAGTGTGGGTTATGTGCGGCAAAGCGGTTGTTCTTTCTGTACACAGAGTGCACTAAATGGTTAGCCCAGATGTACTTGTTGACCTGGAGGTGATTATAAAAATGATCCTAAGACCTTCTTCAGATTCATTCTCTGCAATTGGACTGAGCCCCAGTAGCCCATAATGATGAGTTATGTGTCTGGCAGCATTTCTCAACCTTTTTACCCAGTACAAAGAAAAATTGTCAGGTTTTTGGGGAACCCATGAAAATTCAGATTTGCAGCTCAAAGTACATTAGCACGATTAGCAAGTTGTAGATAATAATTGAACAAATGTACTTTTTTTTTTTTTTTGTGAAATGAAACCTATAATAGAAACAAAAAATAGCAGGCAGCTGTTTATTGCTGAAGACATGTCTCTTCTGCAATAAGGCACAGTTGCCTGCCTTCTCTCAGTCTATCAATGTACACTGAGCTGCACGTATTAGCTGTACCAGAGTGGCTGATTCCTGTGCGCATGCACGGGATCACTTTAACCCCCCCCCCCCCTCCCCATTTTTATGCGTTAAATGTTACATTTTACTGTTATGTTTTTTGTTTTCCCCAACTTGTTTAACAAGTATTGTCAGACTTGTTAAATCCCTCAGTGGACCGATTACACATAGCAATTGGTCCCTTTAAATCTGTGCAGTGGTTGCTGAGCAGCATGATTAGCTTGCCACCTTCTCCCTGCAGCTTTCTGGTCACACTGCTGGCAAAGACACAAATGCTTTATTACCTCTTAATTACAGTGCAGGAGGAGCGAGAGCATGACAATGCACAGCTCCTTGCCCCTTGTCTCACTGAAAACTGCCAGTAGGAACACCTGAAGCCCTCTCTTGTAATTGTGCTTACCTCTGCCACCTTCTTTGTAGTGAAAAAGACTGGCCCAAAACCTGCCAGTTGCCTGCTATTTTGAAGGAAAGACTGGAGTAGTGGCATGTTGACTTGTTTTGAATGATTGATTGTAGCTGAAGCTGAATGCACAAAAACACAAGCTCATAACACAAACCACCAGCTACTACTGCACTCTCTCTCCTCTGAACAGCTAGAGGCTGTGTCCTGGGCTCAGGTGTCTGTTGAAGCAAACAGAAAAAGTAAATATTCCAAGTGGAGATAAGGTTTCTCAGAAAAAATGGAGCAACCCTACTTAACCAGGTTTTTTTTTTTTTTTTTGGGGAAGCCCTAGGGCTCCAGAGCTTTTTAGGGATTAATCGAGCTGTGGCAATTTGATCTCCTCCCTGAAAGTGCCTGCATGGCACCAATACCATTGGTCAGTCAGCAGCGTGGAGCCTCTCCTTTATTAAAGTGGTTGGTTTTAAAGGTAGAAGGTATATAGAAGTATAGCCAAAGCTTTTTTTGGCTATACTTATATTGAGTGCAGTACATTCTGCGCTCCTGTGCCCCGTTTTGATTTCACAGACCCGGTCCAGGCTCTGAAAAGATCCTGACCATATAGTCAGGATCCACCCAGAACCCTGGACTGGAACCTGGCTCAGCTTTTCGGTGATCCGCAGAGCCAACCCCTCCACAGCCCAGCGCTCCATATTTATATATTCACTCCCAAAAGTGAGTACACCCCTCACATTTTTGTAAATATTTTATTCTATCTTTTCATGTGACAACACTGAAGAAATGACACTTTACTACAATGTAAAGTCGTGAGTGTACAGCTTGTATAACAGTGTAAATTTGCTGTCCCCTCAAAATAATTCAAAACACAGCCATTAATGTCTAAACCGCTGGCAACAAAAGTGAGTATACCCCTTAATGAAAATGTGTAAATTGGGCACAATTGGCCATTTTCCCACCCCTGTGTCATGTGACTCAGTGTGTTAAATTTGGTGTTATTGCTCTCACTCTCTCATACTGGTCACTGGAAGTTTAACATGGCACCTCACGGCTAAGAACTCTGAGGATCTGAAAAAAAGAATTGTTGGTCTACATAAAGATGGCCTAGGCCAGTGATGGCTAACCTTGGCACCCCAGATGTTTTGGAACTACATTTCCCATGATGCTCAACTACACTGCAAAGTGCATGAGCATCATGGGAAATGTAGTTCCAAAACATCTGGAGTGCCAAGGTTAGCCATAACTGGCCTAGGCTATAAGAGAGACCCTGAAACTGAGCTGCAGCACGGTGGCCAAGACCATACAGTGGTTTAACAGGACAGGTTCCACTCAGAACAGGCCTCGTCGTGGTCAACCAAAAGAGTTGAGTGCACGTGCTCAGCGTCCTATCCAGAGGTTGTCTTTGGGAAATAGATGTAAGAGTGTTGCCAGCATTGCTGCAGGGGTTGAAGGGGCGAGGGGGTCAGCCTGTCAGTGCTCAGACCACATGCTGTACACTGCATCAAATTAGTCTACATGGCTGTCGTTCCAGAAGGAAGCCTCTTCTAAAGATGATGCACAAGAAAGCCCACAAACCATTTGCTGATTGCTAGCAGACTAAGGAAATGGATTACTGGAACCATGTCCTGTGGTCTCATGAGACCAAGATAAGCTTATTCGGTTCAGATGGTGTCAAGCGTGTGTGGCGGCAACCAGGTGAAGAGTACAAAGACAAGTGTGTCTTGCCTATAGTCAAGCACGGTGGTGGCAGTGTCCTTGTCAGGGGCTGCATGAGTGCTGCCGGCACTGGGGAGCTATAGTTCATTGAGGGAACCAAGAATGGCAACATGTACTGTGACATACTGAAGCAGAGCATGATCCCCTCCCTTCGGAGACTGGGCTGCAGGGCAGTATTTCAACATAACAACCCCAAACACACCTCCCAAGATGACTACTGCCTTGCTAAAAAAGCTGAGAGTAAAGGTGATGGACTAGCTAAGCATGTCTCCAGACCTAAACCCTGTGGGGCATCCTCAAATGGAAGGTGAAGGAGCGCAAGGTCCCTAACATCCACCAGCTCCGTGGTGACATCATGGAAGAGGACTCCAATGGCAACCTGTGAAGCTCTGGTGAACTCCATGCCCAAGAGGGTTAACGCAGTGCTGGGAAATTAATGGTGGCCACACAAAACATTGACACTTTGGGCCTAATTTGGATTTTTTCACTTAGGGGTTTACTCACTTTTGTTGCCAGTGGTTTAGACATTAATGGCTTTGTGTTAAGTTATTTTGAGGGGACAGCAAAATTTACACTGTTAGGGATGGTTCACACCTAGGCAATCCGACTTCGGGGGCGACTTTGCTAGGTGATTTGAACATGACTTCAAGGCGACTTCAGAAAAAAGAGATATACCTGTGCTCAGATCCCAATAGCTTGTACATGTAATGAACTACCAGGTGCTAAAGGGGTGTGACCAGATGTTAACACTACAAATACCAAGGCGACTTTGGGCGACTTGCAATGCGACCTCCATGCCAGGTGACTTTGCCTGTGGCCAATCAGAGAAGAGGGAGGGGGGGTTGCATTAAAAAAATGATTTTCTTTTTCTCGTAAAGTCACTTCAATATAAATGAGGGATCCGACTTGGAGGCGACTTCCATTGAATTTGGGCACGAGTCAGATAGAAGTCGTGTTGAAGTAGTACAGGAACCTTTTCTGAGGAAGCCTTGAAGTCAGAGTGACTTAGTGTATATTAAGACTGCTCCCATTCATTTCAATGGGATTTCTCATGTCAAGCGACTTTCTCTTCACTTCCTGTCCCATAGCTAAGCAGGAAGTACTCAAGTCGCTCTGACTTCAAGGCGACTTCAGAAAAGGTTCCTGTACTACTTCTATCTGACTTGTGCTCATAGAATTCAATATAGAAGTCGGATCCCCCATTTATATTGAAATAAAGCAAATTCCTTGTCCCCCCCCCCCCCCCCCGGTCATCAGAACTAGCGTTCCCATTGGAAGATTTACCTTCTATTACTTTTCTGGGGACAACCCAAAATTTGGTATTTTCTTTTACTTTAAATGATGAGGACAAATGGAGAAGGTGAATCTCCTTAAAGTGGTTGTCAACTCTCATTATGACATCCGGTCCTAAAGCTGGAAATCCTTCCGGTCCTTAAGTGGTTAAATCAAATCCACCCTGACCAAAATCAAAATCTATGAAAAAAATTGATTATAATATAATATAATTTTTTTTTTTTTCTTTCAACATTTTCGGTCTTTTTTCATTTATATCGCAAAAAATAAAAAAGCCCAGTGATAATCAAATACCACCAAAAGAAAGTTCTATTTGTGTGGGAAAAAAATCAAACATATTTTGTTTGGGTACAGCCTTGCATGATGGCGCAATCGCCAGTCAAAGTAGCGCAGTGCTGAATAGCAAAAATGGCCTGGTCATGAAGGGAGTAAAATCTTCCAGAGCTCAAGTGGCAAGTGAACACAATCTGTTTTGCTGTCCCTAAGGGGCATTCTTCACACTGACAGCCAATGTCATGGTTCAAACATAAGGACATGCGGGGCACTAGATTCAGATTTTTCTAAAGGTTAGTAAAATTGTCACATGGCGGTACGCTGGCTCCAGTTTGACAGCATTCCACAAAATGGGGACACCCCTTAGAAAAAGGGTAAGGACCCAGAGTTGAAAATCCACATACACACAATCCTATGAGAACGCCGAACAGACATTGAAGGTAATCTATTGATAACATTGATTCATAGCAGAATGAAGCCAATGCATTTCGGAGGCCAAACACTCCCCCTTTTATTTAGGGCTTAAGGATTTTGACTGCTTACATGGAGCAGATGCCAAATAAATCTGATTTACTGCACAGGAGGGCAGGTTTCGTCAGTGTTCGCAAATGCAGCGAAGGAGCGCCAATATAATAGGGCATTATTCCCACTGACCATCAATGTAAGAGGACACCACACCAACCGGGAATGTAACTGAATGTTCTATACCCTGACCCTCAGTCTGAGGGAGCGTCACGCTCATTTCCATGTAGTGGGACATCTTTCTTCTGGCATACTACCATGTTTGCTGTTTGTGTTTCTTTTCTGAACGTTACTTACATTAGTGATGCTGTTGGGGGATGTTACAAATAATCCACTCTGGGTGTTAGATCTGTGGGATAAACCACATTATTTTAAGTGTTATGTTCAAAACCTGACTGATCATTATACTATAATTTTCAGCAGGGCTTCTCTGGGACCTGACAAGTGGGTTCTTCTGTGGTAAAAAAGGTTTAGAGAAGCTGAAATGATTGGTGATAATAAATAAAGTCTTTTAATGGTTGCATAGCCAATTCATGCAATAAAAAAAAAAAAAAATGTGATAACGAAGTGCTATTTAAATAAATATTTTAATAAAAACAGTTTTACTTTTGCAGCTTGATAAATTGAGGCTCTGTTATCAAAGGGAATATCTTGCAGCTCTGCTACAATTTTTTTGTTGCAGCGTATCATCTGACCACTACCATTATCCTTTCAGAATTTTCATGATCATATCATCAAAGGTCTATGCCTTTTTTCAGCTGAGATTAATACTTTTCCATTAATAAACAGTGTTATTTCAACAAGACCTCTCACTTAAAGTGGTTCTAAAGTCAGAAGGTTTTTAAACTCCATGCATTATATGCATCTCGGCTGTCCGGGACTCCCCTCATCATTGGCTCCTGCTGCTGTCAATGAGGAGAGAGAGGGCGGGGCTGAGCTGTGGCTCTGTGTCTGAGTGGACACACAGAGCAGCGGCTCAGCTCGGGTGCCCCCATGGCAAGCTCAGCAGGAGGGAGGGGCCAGGAGCGCCCATCAGTGAACAGAGAAGAGGAGGATCGGTGCTGCTCTGTGCAAAACCACTGCACAGAGCAGTTAAGTATAACCCGTTTTTTTCCATTTAAAAATAACCGTTTAGTATCACTTTAAGGACTAGGCCTATTGTGGAACTTTGGGGTTTATTTTCTAAAACTGGAGAGTGCAAAAATCAGACTCACTTCTGCATAGAAACAAATCTGCCTTAAGCAGCCTATTTGTTTTATTGCACAGAAACAGTACCTGACCCTTTTTTTGATAGAAGCACCCTGCAACGCAACACATGGCATGTGTGGTGCACTGCCTGCTATTTTAACTACCAAAATTAATGACACCGCACCATAATGTGCAAATCTAAATTGGCTCTAAGAAGATTATTAGGAAGATCAACTAGAAATTTCGTCACCAGGTGGCCTTGCGTAGGAAGCATCGTTGATCTTAATATATTTTGTACAATGTTTAAAAGCACAGATAACAACAACAACAACAACAACAACAACAACTGGTTAAAAACATGTTTGTGTGCACTATGACCACTTGGCGACCACCTAACTGGAAAATACCGGGGTTATGGCTGCAGATAGATACCATAATTCTGGTATTTAAAAAAATTCCTCAAGTGCCGGTCTTTCTGTTAAGTCATCTGCTGAGGATCTAAACGGACGTGTTCGTTTTTACATTTGAGGACATCTGATCCTATCTGCTAAAAACAGAAGGCTTGGGATCCGTCGGGTGTAAACTGACACATGTCACGTTCCATAGAGAAGAATGGAGGGACTGTCTGTCAGTTTTTCAGGCGGAGCCGATAGGACCCTCCAGTCTCCTCTGTGGAGCTGCAGATGTCATCGAACATGTGTCCGTTTACACCTGCCAACATCCGATCTGATGGCAGTTGGGTGTAAACGGACAGGCATTCCGTTTACAGTCGATAGAGGAAAGCGGGCTGTGTCTAAGTGGAGCAGACCTTGACCAGCCATCTGCCTGCTCAACGGGAATCGGTGGACAGATTCCTCACGGAGTAGACAGAGTTCCGCTCCATGTGGAAGGGGCATTAACACAGTTTGGGGTCTTGCTGACATTTCTTTTTCTTGGGCTCTTTATTTGCAGAATGTTGGAAGGATGTTGTAGTCAGTTGCATGCAAATTGTGCTCAACTGTGTGCTTCAACCAAATGACCTGTAACATTTATTCAGTAGAGTAAAGGCTATGTATTTCTTTTGTCTACAAATTTCAGAAAAAAAGCTCACCCATAAACATCTGACAACCCAGTTCATGAGCTATAGAAAGTGGAGTAAGTGTATACATTTTACTTCTATTTGCAGATGGACGGTGATAGCTCTACAACAGATACATCCCAATTAGGAATTTCTGCAGACTATATTGGAGGAAGTCATTACGTAATTCAGCCACACGATGGTAAGTCTTCAAACCAAATAGTATTCAGATAATAATGTTACAATCTACAGTGATGGTATCCGCAAACTGTAAATTTATTTAAAGTGTTTTTGTTAAACCACCACTACATGGTTATATAATCCACTCTCTTTTATTAATGTAGTGTCCCCTTGTGGCTGTCTATTATGGAAATAACACTGTATATACCTTGTATACCGAGCACTCATCAGTGCTTATTGAGCCGTCGCTTCTCTACCCGACATATGCAGTGGGTGGGGATGAGGATTCCCCTCTGACGTCAGTCAGAGGAGGAGAGAGAGGCGGCCCCGCCCGCTGCATATGTTGGGCAGAGAGAGGAGAAAAGCGACAGCTCAATCAGCGCTGATGAGTGCTCGGTATACAAGGTATATACAGTGTTATTTTCATAATGGACAGTCACAGGGGACATTACAGTAATAAAGAGCCATATACTACTAATGAGAAAAGGTATTTAGCATGTTTATATTAAATTGTATTTCTGTGTTCTGTGGGAGACAAGATATAGCAAATAGATCAAGAAATCAGTGCAGCGCCACATATGAAAGCATGTACAAAAGTCTGTGAACACAATCCAATATGGAATGAAAACCGCCTCTGTGAAATGGGTGCTGTCAGAAGTGAGTCCAGCCCTTCCACCACAGACAATACCAGCCTCTCACTTCATACACTTAACCTGAAAAGGTCACTCAGTGTCTTCTATAGCTTAGATCAGACCTCCAGCGATCACACAATACAGTATATATCAAATGTTCCACTGGGCATTGTCAGAGTTCAGAGTCCCAGTCATGTTAGTATCAGAGTCCAGCCCTGCAGGCACATACTGTATTGTGTGATCACTGGAGGTCTGATCTAAGACATGGAAAATGCTGAGTGACCTTTTCAGGTCGAGTGTATGAGGTGAGCGGCTTGTATTGTCTGTGGTGAATGGGCTGGACTCACTCCTGACACCGTCTGACATCAAGAACCCATTTCACGGAGGCCGTTTCTTTTTACATTCTTTCATATGTGGCGCTGCACTGATTTCTTAATCTGTTTACTATTGAGGTTTATTTGAATTATCCTTGTAGTGTTCAGCTGCCAATTATCTATGCGTTTTTAATTCTATTTATGATCTGCGCTGAGTATTTCTGTTACTAAACCCTGCGTTCATTATAGCTTTAATAACACTTTAAAAAGGGTTTGCAGGTCTACCCAGCCTTTCTCCATTCACTTTCCAGTAGTTTACAAATGCATATTCCTACTAATATTGATAACTAATGTAATCTTTTAAAAGGGTTTATTTGACTTGTTCAGTTTCTGATTGTTTCAGGAGACACAGAAGACAGCTTAAATGACCCAGATGACACAAATGGCTCTAAAGAGACTTTCAGAGAACAAGATATTTATTTGCCAATTGCCAATGTGGCACGGATAATGAAAAATGCCATACCACAAACAGGAAAAGTAATGTCTACAGATTCCACTTTTTCTAATCTACCGTACAGCCTAATTTTGCACCCTCAGTCAATGCTAAGCTTCAGATAGAAGAGGTGCGGAGTTGTTTAGACTACTTCCTCTGGAAACCACCTAGAGAAGAAAGCCATTTGTTATTTTCCCATTTCACCACCTCCTTGGGCAGAATTTGTTTTAAAATTCAAGTAAACTTTTTTGTCGCATGTGATCAGCTTATTGTAGTTTACAATATATACACTGAGCAAAATTATAAATACAACACTTTTGTGTTTGCCCCTATTTATCATGAGCTGGACTCAAAGATCTACATTTTTTTTTCTATGTACATAAAAAGCATATTTCTCTCAAATATTGTTAATAAATCTGTCTAAATCTGGGTTAATGAGCACTTCCCCTTTGCCAAGATAATCCATCCACCTCACAGGTATGGCATATCAAGATGCTGATTAAACAGCAGGATTATTGCACAGGTGTGCCTTAGGTTGGCCACAATAAAAGACCACTCTAAAATGTGCAGTTTTATCACACAGCACAGGGCCACAGATGTCGCAAGTTTTGAGGGAGCGTACAATTAGCCTGCTGACTGCTGGAATGTCCACCAGAGTTGTTGCCCTTGAATTGAATGTTCATTTCTCTACCATAAGCCATCTCCAAAGGCGTTTCAGAGAATTTGGCAGTACATCAATGAGCCTCACAACCGCAGACCACATGTAACCACACCAGCCCAGGACCTCCACATCCAGCATCTTCATCTTCAAGATCGCCTGAGACCAGCCACCTGGACAGCTGCTGCAACAATCGGTTTGCATAACCAAAGAATTTCTGCAAAAACTGTCATAAACCGTCTCAGGGAAGCTCATCTGCATGCTCGTCATCCTCATCGGGGTCTCAACCTGATTGCAGTTCGTCATCGTAACCGACTTGAGTTGGCAAATGCTCACATTCGATGGCGTCTGGCACTTTGGAGAGGTGTTCACTTCACTGATGTATCCTGGTTTTCACTGTACAGGGCAGATGGCAGACAGGGTGTATGGTGTCATGTGGGTGAGCGGTTTGCTGATGTCAATGTTGTGGATAGAGTGGCTGTGGGGTTATAGTATGGGCAGGTGTATGCTATGGACAACAAACACAGGTGCATTTTATTGATGTCATTTTGAATGCACAGAAATAATGTGACGAGATCCTGAGGCCCATTGTTGTGCCATTCATCCACAACCATCACCTCATGTTAGAATTGATAATGCACGGCCCCATGTTGCAAGGATCTGTACACAATTCCTGGAAGCTGAAAACATCCCAGTTCTTGCATGACCAGCATACTCACCGGACATGTCATCCATTGAGCATGTTTGGCATGCTCTGGATCGGCATATACGACAGCCATTGAGGAGGAATGGACCAACATTCCACAGGCCACAAACAACAACCTGATCAAATCTGTGAAGGAGATGTGCTGCACTGCGTGAGGCAAATGGTGGTCAAACCAGATACTGACTGGTTTTTGGATCCCCCCAATACAGTAAAACTGCACATTTTAGAGTGCCCTTTTATTGTGTGCAATAATCATGCTGTCTAATCAGCATCTTGATATGCCACACCTGTGAGGTGGATGGATTACCTCGGCAAAGGAGAAGTGCTCACTAACACAGATTTAGGCCCCTTTCACACTTATGCAACTTGTCCTGCGACTTGGGACTGCAAAGTTGCATGACAAGTTGTTCCTCATGATTTCCAATGACAGCCATTCATATATGTACGACTTTAAAGTAGTCCCTGCATTACTTTGGTCCAACTTTGATGCAACTTGAGGTCCATAGACTTCAATGTTAAACCCTCAAAGCCGCATGCAAATCACACCTGAATATAGATGCAATTTCTGTACGACTTTCATTGCAACAAAGGCGGACCAAAGTCGTACTGATCCCAAATTGCGGTAAAATCGTGTCGCACAAGTGTGAAAGGGGCTGCCCTTTTTACACTGCAGCAACTTGAAAGTCGCACGATTTCACCGCAATTTCAGGGAATGCCTGTGTAAACTTGAGGTCTATGGACCTCAACTGGCATCAAAGTCGGACCAAAGTAGTACAGGGGCCCATTTCACACTTGTGTGATGTGATTTTGGCGCTATTTCGGATCGGTCCGACTTTGTTGCAACTTTGGCACAATGAAAACATATTACAAAGTCTTATAGAAATTGCATCTATATTATTCAGGTGCGATTTTCATGCGACTTTGGGGGTTTAACATTGAAGTCTATGGACCTCAAGTTGCATCAAAGTTGGGCCAAAGTAATGCAGGGACTATGTTGAAGTTGGCACGACTTTAAGTCGTACAGATATGAATGGTACTCATTGGAAATAATGGGGTACTACTTGTCATGCAACTTTTGCAGTCCCAAGTTGCACACGTGTGAAAGGGGTCTTAGACAGATTTGTGAGCAATATTTGAGAGAAATGAGCCTTTTGTGTACATAGAAAAAAGTCATAGATCTTTGAGTTCAGCTCATGATAAATAAGGGCAAACACAAAAGTGTTGCGTTTTATCATTTTGCTCAGTGTACATTTCATAACACAGGCGTTTGTATTTGTTCCTGTCCAGCACTGCACAGTTGTTTACGATCAATTTTTTTTTCTTCTTCCCTTTTGTAGCATGTGGCTTTACAGAAACGTTGTCTAGATTTGGGATTTGTTATCTGAAACACATCAGTGCCTTAAGACCCCTTTCACACTGAGGCGTTTTACAGGCGCTATTTAGCTAAAAATAGCGCCTGTAAAGCGCCTCAAAAGTCACTCCCCATCCACCCTAATGTGAAAGCCGGAGTGTTTTTACACTGGGGCGGTGCGGTTGCAGAACGTTACAAAAAGTCCTACAATCCGCATCTTTGGAGTGGTGCGGTGAGCGCTAATATACCGCTCCTCCACCACTCCTGACCATTGAAAACAATGGGGCAGCGCTTCGGAAGCAGCTGCACACCGCTTCAGAAGCGCGGAGAGCGGGCACTTTTAACCCCTTTGTGGGGGGTTAAAAGCATACCGCTCCCGCCGCTGTAACAGCGGTAAATCCCTGCTCTGACTAGCGGGGATTTTCCGCTAACGCCCCACCACTTCCAGTGTGAAAGTGCCTTAAGTCCTGGAAGGTAAAGGTAGTTTTAAAAGTAATTTTAGTATTTGTAGGTGCAGAAAACAGATCTGGGATTAAAATTTCCTAACCTATGGATAATAAGTCCCATATGTACACAAGCTATTTATCAGTGTTGTGCTCATTTAATTTGGCCTGTCAGCTGTCAGTGTATCATTATTGTTCTTCCTCTTCTTCCTCCCCCCCCCCATTTACTCCCACTGATTTCCTAGATGGAATGGTTGAGAGAAACTTCCATTTTGGAATTCTGTTATGGAACATAATTGTATTCAGTTAATGTTAGGGGAAAGTCAAAGTGATCTGTAGTGTTTTTCTTATCTCTCTTGAAAGAGCTATGTCCCATAGCTGTCTCTTGCTCAGTAGCTCTGTTATCAGCCTGATAAATTATCACATATTCTGGAAGACAGGATAGAGAATTTAGAGAAGGAGGAGGTTGCTAAAATTAGATTAGCAGTCAGCTAAACAATACAGACACAGCTCTGCATGTGTGGGAAGGTGGTGTGTGCCTTTCCTCCAATCGGCTTTCGCACAGTCTCTGTGTCTAGCAATCATCTCCTCCTACATAGGAAAGAGGAAGCGAAAAATGTAACAGAATGTGCATTTTCTAAACGGTATATCAAGCTGAAGACAGCATATATACATGTAAGACTTGTATAGGGAGATTTGTTTCATCCCAGTGTATCATCTGAGGCAGTTCACTTTCACTGGGTATATGGAGGGTTTACATCCACTCGAAGGCTTAAATGGAAACTCACTATTGATACAATAGCAACTTTGAGAGATCCCCACCAAGGGTACAGTGTATGGTGGGTTGAATCTAATTATTCGGGTGAGCTTCCACTTTTTCAGAAGCTGTGAAAGTTATGAAACACCTTTTTGTATCTTTATGGTCATGCTATGATAACATTTTTTTACCAGCAGCAAAATTAAAAATCAATAAAAACCTATTCAATTTTCACTGAAGTGGGTAGAAATCTGTTTGCTACACAGAAAATGCACCAGATGGGATTTTTAATAGTTGCCTGTTTTGGATAGAGAGATTTTGAGAGATGCCATTGCGGACTAAAAAATGAAGGCTCTGGCTGTTTTCTATTCACTTAGTTACTGACCCAGAATAAGTCTACAAGGAAAAAAGTGTTGGTGTCAGAAATGCACATGCTTTTGTTCCCGGTCAGTGACTCTCATACTAGTAGGATGATAATTATGACCCCAGGGCTTGAGTGGTGTTATGGTGAGATATATGCTGTCTGTACCCAAATCCTTTAAAGATTCTTGGTAGTATATGTACTTTTTGCTGGGAAAGGGTGTAAAGTCAGTTGGAACCACTACTGTCCATTGTAGCTATCCATTAGACAGGACAGCAAATATGTTGGCTTTTTCCATACTGGTGTCATGCCATGATTCACCAATGAAATCTGAATGCACCATGCCAGGCTGACACATCTGGA
This sequence comes from Glandirana rugosa, assembly GCA_018402905.1. Classification (NCBI taxonomy): domain Eukaryota; kingdom Metazoa; phylum Chordata; class Amphibia; order Anura; family Ranidae; genus Glandirana; species Glandirana rugosa. The sequence goes on from BLSH010438155.1 coordinate 968,333, forward strand.
ACAGATATCTGGTTCCTGTTCTCTTCATCTAATAACCAATTGAAGACAATGCTTTTTCTAACACTTTTTGTTTTACATGAAACAATCATGTTTTCTTTGCTAGAAAATTTACTTAGAAGCCCCAAACATGTATTTTTTTTTTAAAACAGAGGCCCAAGAGAATAAATTGGTGGGTTTTGCAATTTTTTTATGTCACACGGTATGTGCGCAGCGGTTTTTCCAACACACTTTTTGGGGAAAAATACAGTTTATAAAAAATATTTAGTGCAAAAAAACACAATACATAACATAAAATATGATGTTGCACAGCGTAAATCAATACCAAACATATCATGCTTTAGAATTGCTACGGCGACAAATGATGTAAATTTTACTATACTTAGCTGACACTTTAAAAGCCTTTACAGGTTACCACATTAGATTTTTACAGAGGAGGTCTGGTGCTAGAATTGCTGCCCATGATCTGACGTTTGCGGTGATACCTCACGTGTGGGATTTCTTCTCTTTGTGTGTATGCGGGACCTATGCATGCGTTCACGTTTGCGTGCAGGGGAGCGGACACGTAATTTTTTTTTTTCCCCAATTATTTATATCTGTACTGTTGCTTTAATTTTTTTTTTGTTTTCTATTCACTTTTATAATTGTCACAGGGAATGGAAACATTCTTGTGACAGCAATGGGCATTTACTCTTTACGGAGGGATCTGGGGTCAATAAGACACTAAATCCCTCCTCTTCACTTCAAAGCATTCAAAAACGCTAAATCTGTTTTTTTTTTTGTTTTGTTTTTTTTCTTTAAATGGTGCCGATAAGCCAGAGGTGATGTCAGGTCATCGCTTCCGGGTTACCATAGCGAAGACCTGATCAAAGTCGATCCCGACTTTGTTTGGGTGTCTGACTAGCTGGCGGCCGTGCCGGCTGGTAGCTCAGGTCTCCAGTGGGATGGGGAGCCCGAGTAAGCCCTGGAAGGTGGTGGGAGGGAGATCGTCCCCTCCCGCAGCTTGTAATAGCAATCAAGTGGCTAGTTAGCTGCTTTGATTGCTATTACAAAAGAGCCAACCACCAGCTCTTAAAAAAAAAAAAAAAAAAAAAAATGGTACCGGAGTAATGCTTGCAGCTGAAGACCAATGACATACCAGGTACGTGACTGGTTGGCAAGTGGTTCAAGCAGAACTAAACCCCCCCCCTATTTTTACAGCCAAAGAAGCTGCCAGTCTTAGCCTCGGTTTGATCTGCAGTTGCCATGGTGCTGCACATGTGAACAGTTCTGGCACCAGCTTTTTAAGGGCTTGACGGGCAAATTGAGAGCACAAGCAAATGTCACTGTTATCATTCACAGCGGTGCCTTGACTGTAACGGTTTTAACAAATGGTTAAATTGATGGTTTATTTACACTGTAAGTGGGTTAATGTTGGAAATTTTATAATGTTCCAACTGACCTTACACTCTGCTGTGTACGGAAAAGACAACACAATATTGTGGGATTTATGACCCCAGAATTACCACTGTGGCTGACAATGGTAAAGCTCAGTTTTGATGGGATATAGTGTAAATTAAATGCACATTTGAATACTTTTTTTTTGTTTTCAGATAGCAAAAGATGCCAAGGAATGTGTACAAGAATGTGTGAGTGAATTTATAAGCTTTATAACATCTGAAGCTAGCGAAAGGTGTCATCAGGAAAAACGGAAAACCATCAATGGAGAAGACATCTTGTTTGCCATGTCTACCCTAGGCTTTGATAGCTATGTGGAACCATTAAAATTGTACCTCCAGAAATTCAGAGAGGTTGGTATGGCTGTTTTTTCTTTACTGCTCTACCGAATTTGGCTTGTTTTCTTATTTTTATGAGGCATGGATTACCCCCTGATAATGCAACATAATACTTAACACGACATACATTTTACGGGGTGATCTGAGGTGGCCATAGGTGGACAAATCTTTCACTATACCAATGCTGGAATTCTTAGACCTTGTATGAAGAGCACAGTAGCACAATCTCCAATTATCTTTTTCATTAGCTTGGCCAGATAAAATGTATGCACACTAATAGGATTGTTCCTCTCAACAGAACACCTTTTCCAGGAACTATCGGGGTGCAGTGCTCTTTTTCAACATTTAAAGTGATTGTAAAGGCAGAAGGTTTTTCAATCTTAATGCATTCTATGCATTAAGATATAAAAAGCCTTCCCGTGTGCAGCAGCCCCCCTAATACTTACCTGAGCCCCATCTAGATCCAGTGATGTTGGAGTGTCTCGGCTGCCCGGGACTCCCCCCTCGTTGTCTAAGACAGCAGTGTGGCACCATTCGCTCTCGCTGCAGGCAATCAAAGTCAGTCAGTCAGTGAAGACAAAAAGGGGTTGGACCCTGGCCCCCTGTCTGAATGGACACAGGGAGCTGTAGTTCGGCTCGGGTGCCCCATAGCAAGCTGCTTGCTGTGTGGGCACTCAATGGGAGGGACGGGCCAGGTGTCCCAAAGAGGGACCCAAGAAGAGGAGGATCTGGGCTGTGCTGTGCATATGCACTGCAACAGAGCAGGTAAGTAATAACATGTTTGTTTTTTTTAACTAAAAAAAAAAAAAAAACAAGAGCCTTTAGTCTCTTGACCATGGGCCAATTCTGGCACTTCGCCCCTACATGTAAAAATCATTTTTTTTTTTTCTGGAAAATTACTCAGAGCTCCCAAACATTATATATGTTTTTATCAGAGATCCTAGGGAATAAATTGGCGGTCATTGCTACTCTTTGTCACACGGTATTCGCGCAGCTATTTTTCAAACGCTTTTTTTGCGGGGGGGGGGGGGGGGCCCA
>BLSH010438155.1:1009453-1021278 GCA_018402905.1 Glandirana rugosa
AAGAAGTCACGATATCTCCGTCCGTCCTCCTGGGTCCTATGGACCTTTGTGTGTCTGTCGGTCTCTATATAGGTCGTTGAGTTCCGTCGTCGGTACAACTCTAGGGTGTAGTGAGTCGTGTCTCCGTCCCTAACACTCTGTTCGACCCCGGTGTCCACCCCCTGCAAGCAGCAGGTCTTTTACAATTTTATAGCGTATACTCCCAAAAAAATGCCGCCGCTAAAGTGTTCGGGTTTGGCTTGAAGAAAAGGTGGCAACCCTACTCTAGAGAGTGGTTAAATACTGCTGGTTTGGGCTGTGTGGCGAATTGATGAAACAGCAGGCAGGCTGAGGCTTGTAGTTCCACAGGAACTCTCAGGAGGTTGCTTAGAGTGGCCACTTCCTGGTATGAGAGGAACGCCCTCTCCCATGCTATGGTTCCTGCTTCCCTGCAGTGATTACAGCACCTGTGGCCCCAGCTTGTCTCACAATCCCTGCCTCTGTGCTGAGTGATGTGGGATCTCAACATGGCTGCTGCCTTGAGTTGCTGGATATATCTCTGGCTGTCTGTGTGTTTCCAGGTATCCTGGGTCCTCCTGCCTGCCTCTATAGCACTGAAGAACGCATGGAAAGGTTTGCTATTTTTAATTTTTTTGTGTTTTTTTTTTTAAAAGAGTGCATTCTTCTCTACACTGAGAGAAGACCCAGATACGGGATAAACGCCCGCAGGGAAGTACTAAAGAGCCGCATCACCCTCAAAGAAGGAAGCGCTCAAAGCGCGATAAGTCGGGTCAGAGGAGTGATCGGCGGCGGGATCAATTCCCTGTGATCACCCTCACCTCCAGATCACCCTCACCGGTGCCTCATTGCAGTGCCTGGAACCCAGACCAATTGCTGTTGCTACACCAGAATGCGACCACTAAGCGCTAGCATGTGCATAAGCAAAGGTACAGATCCTCTTCATCTTCTGGAAGGGCCTCGGCCCAGGAAGAGGAGAGGGCCTGCTGGGCATGTGGGGCAAACTCCCTACCAGGGAGTTGTGTATGCTTTACTTGTTTGAAGGAAGCCGTGTGTGATAATGCAAGGTGCATGTGGCTGTAGCTCAGAGAGTAAATGCACTAGTTGTGTTAATGTGAATCTATGCAACTGTAAGTTCAAATCCCATGTGTGCTGTGCTTTGATTGAAGCTACAGGTGACTGGCCTGTTGGCTGCAAGAGGTACGTAGTACCCAGTATAACTTCCATCCTCATCCGCTTCAGAATCAGAGCACATGCGACATATCGCTACAGTTCAGATTAAGAATCAAAGGATTCTGAGTCAGATCTGTAACCAGACACTCATGCATTTGATTTTTCCGTGATTCCTTCTTTGGGCCTGATTTGCACCCGTGCGTTTTTGATCCATCGTGCGGATTTGCACTACAGTTTATTTGGCGTCGTTTCCTATGGAACACGTGTTGTGGTGTGGGTCTGCGGGATGCGGAGATGCATGGGTGTGAGTTGGGCCTAAGACCCCTTTCTCTCTGAGGCGCTTTTTAGGCGCTTTCACGCGAAAACCTATTTCTATTAAAATCAATTAATGCTTTCACACTGGGGCCGTGCGCTGGCAGGGTGGTGGAAATACACTCCTCTCCACTGAAATGAATGAAAAGCTCTTCAAAAGCGCTCAGTGTTTTGCAGACATGAAAAGGTCACTCCTGTCCTTCCCATTCATTTTTTGAAATACAGGAAATAATGGAAGATGAATGGGCAAAGCCCGATAAAAGATTGAACGTCCACAGCAGGGTCTCAAAGTTGTACCCTTTCCGCTCTAAGGATGCAGAGCTTTGAGATTCCACGCCTAAGGTGGATGCCTCATTACAGAGACTAGCTTGGCATATCTCTTTGCCTCTAGATGACTCAGTATCCTTCAAGATCCGATGGATTGTAGGATAGATACAGATCTCAAAAGAATGTACATGGTAGCAGGAGCGGCCTGCAGACCGGCTATTGCACTTACCTCAGTGGCGGCAGCCTGAAAGGTGTGCATTGCGTGGTTAGAGGCCAGTTCTTTGGGTTAGGTGATGGGAGACAAAGGTTCCTCCCCCTCGCCCATTAAGATCACGGTGTATTTTCTAGCAGAAGTAGCTGTGGACCAGGTCAGGATGACAGTTGATGGCTCATTCTGTGACGGCACGCAGAGTCCTAGGGCTGAAGCATTGGTCAGCGGATAGTGCTTCCAAGCACAGCCTTTGCTCAGTCCCTTTCCATGGGAAATTTATTGGCAAGACCTTGGAGATCTAAAGAGGGTTTCGGGGAAGCTTCCGCGTACCAACCGTGGCGACCGTTCTTTAGGCAGTGCAAGGGGCAGGGTCCAGCCTTTCCCAAAGCCAAGGCGAACCAGCCAGCAAAAGCTTCAGACAGGTTCTTCTAAAGGGGCCCCCATCCTGACTTCCCAAGTGGGAGCAGACTGTCTTACTTTGGAGAGGTCTGGGCGGAAGAAGTTCAAGATGCCTGGGTCTTGGACATCATTCAAAGAGTATATCGTCTAGAATTCAAGGAAAGACCTCCCTAGTCTCATTCTGTGGAGACCCGGATTCCTACTGGTCCAGAGAAAAGGGGCTTTATTTATTAATGTAGGTAAATAATTTATTGGCATCTCAAGCAATCCTGCCAGTTCTGGAGCATGAGAAGGGAGAAGGATTCTATTCTCCTCTGTTCTTGGTGACAAGATCCTCAGGAGGATTCAGGCCGGTCCTGTACTTAAAAGCCCTGAATGCCTTCATGAAAGTCCCTCCATTCAGAATGAAGTCCTATCAAGCCATCATTGTCCATTGTGAAGAAGGGAGATTTGCTAGCGTCAATAGACCTAGCGGATGCCTACCTACATGTGCCCATAAGTGCATCACACCATCGCTTCAATTTCCAATTTTGTTGTCTGCCATTCGGGCTCTGCACAGATCCAAGAACATTTTCAAAAGTTTTGGCAGTGGTCATTGCTATCTTAATCAGAGGCATTCAAATTCTTCATTATCTGGACCACATTCTCCTCCGGGCCACATCAAAGTCCCTCCTTCAACAGCACGTGCTGATAACCTACAGCACGATCAGATGTTTCGGTTGGTTAATCAACCATCGCAAAAGTCGGTTGCAACCGGCTCAAGTCCTAGGGTATCTAGGAATGCAATTGGACACTACCCAAGTTCGTGTATTTCTGCCTCTCGGGAAGATTGTGGAAATTCAGACCACATCGGAATTTGGAATGACCAGGCCATTTCTGATGGCCAAGGAGTGTATGCAGTACCTGGGCCTATTGTGTTCCATGATACAGGTAGTACCCTGAGCCAGATGACGGAAGGGGAGATTTCAATACAGTTTTCTCCATCAATGGGATTGCCACTCGTTTACCCAGATCTACCATTCAGTACCAAAAAAAAACAGTCTCTGATAGGGTGGAAGATATCTCAGAATCTATATCGCAGGGTGCCTCTCGACCCTCCAGTTCCAGTAGTGCTGACTACAGATGCCAGCCTAGTAGACCGGGGAGCTCATTCCTTAGGCCAACAAGTACAGGGCAAATGAGAGGCATCTCTATCTCAGCATTCAAACCTGTTAGAATTAGAGGCCATTCAGCACGTTCTAGTAGCCTTCCAATCGATTTTGCAAAGGGGGCAATCAAAGTCCTTCCCGATAACAAACCATGTGCCCTCAAGGGGGCACCAGGAGCCTCCCACTGCTCAGTCGCATGCCAGATTTTTCCCTAACAGCAGCATACCTTCCGGGTCCACAAAACAAGCTGGTGGAAAAACTGAGTTGGAGATTCTTGGATCTGAACGAACGGGGCTTGAATCCCAGATACCTGTTCAAAATCTACAAGGTCTGGGGGACATCGGTCATAGATTGGGTGGCATTGGAGGAAAACTCTCAGATTACGTGTTACATCTCCTGAAGGTGGCACCCGCAAGCTCAAGGCCAGGATGCTCTATCCATTCCATGGGACTTTCGCCTAGTCTGGGTTTCCTCCTCTCTTGCTAATCCTCAGAGGTTTAATGAGGATTCAACAGGAGGAGGTGACAATAATAGCGGTGTGGCCCTTCTGGCCCAGAAGACCATGGTGTTCACTAGCATAGAAAATGAAGATGTGTCAGCCCAATTCCTCTACCTTCTCACAAAGATTTTCTGCTGCAGAACAAGCAGTTTAACCCGAAGCCGGGGAATCTGAAGTTGATGGCGTGGAGGTTGGGAGGAGATCTATAGAGTATTTAGTCGAAAGAAGACTACCAATAATTATTTATTATAGGATATATAAAGCCTGTTGTCACTTCTCTGCAGGAAAGAGCTGGGATCTGAGGTCACCCTCAGTCTCTAACATATTGGAATGTCTCCAGGAAGGTCTGGGCAAGGGTTTAGCGTATAGCTCCTTAGAAAATTCAAGTCTGCCCTGTCAGCTATGTTGAACAAAGATGGGCCTTGGATCCTCTTGTGATGCGTTTCCTAAAGGCAGCAATAAAGATCGGAAGATTTATTGGAGACCTGAAGTGGGTCCTGCCTTTAGTTCTAAAAACCTTAGTAGCACCTCCTATTGGTCCGGTGTCGTCATGCTCTTTGTCTCAGTGCAATTTTTTGATGACAATGGCATCAGCCAGATGGGTGTCTGAACTGTGCGCTTTCTCAGCTAGGGAGCCATATTGCCCAATACTCCATGATGAAATAGTACTCAGGCCGGTCCCAAGCTTTCTTCCAAAAGTAGCTTCAGCTTTGCATATGAATTGGGAATCAGTCTTATCAGCTTTCCCGGATAGTTACTCGAAAGACGATTGGACTAGGCTGGATCTAATGCAGGTCTTATCAATATACCTATAGCGAACTAAGGATTTCTGGAAACAAGATCAGCTCTTCATCTTTCCCGAGGCCTCCAGGTAAGGCTTGGCAATGCCACCTAGAATGGTGTCTTCATAGATCGTAAAAACGATCCAGTTGGCATATAGAGAGTCGGGCTATCCTCAGCCAATGAAGGTCAAAGCGCATTCTATGAGAGGCAGGGCAGATTCCTGTGCATCATACGCTAAGGTGTCAGCGTAAGCAGTGTGCAGGGCAGCTAGCTGAAGTGCAACTAATACTTTCATTCAGCACTACAGAGTGAATGTAACTCTGACGGCATCGGAAGCTTTTGGGTCTATTGCTCTGTCGGCGGCTGTCGGCCATTAAAATAATTGATATCTGTTTTATGATTCTGGTTATTTGTGTCTTTCCCTCCCCTTATGTGGTTGATTGCTTAATTACGTCCCACAGTAGGCTGACATGAGGAGGTCCAGGAATAGGGAAAATTGTTTTCATACTTACCGTAATTTTCTTTTCCTGGATCCTCCTCATGTCAGCCGAGGAATTCCCACCCAAAGTCCGTCGCGAGGTGGGTAAACTGAACACTGCATATGGGCAGACAGCCGCCTCGTATAGGCTTGGAAAGAGGTTGTCCTGAAGGGGTCAGAGGGGGCGGAGCTGACCCATAGTAGGCTGACATGAGGAGGATCCAGGAAAGGAAAATTACGGTAAGTATGAAAACTATTTTCCCTAATACTAGTAAGCACATAGGTGAATATACATACTCAAAGTGTGTTTAAAATTATGGTTTATAAGGTATGCACGGCACATTTCTTAAATATGCCTTCCGGTCGGATGGAGTAGCTGGTTTGTCCCCCTCCTATTTGCGGGCTATTATGCAAAATCCCATTCGTTTTGGCCTTTTTTCAACCATAGTTTTTTTTTGTTGTTATTTTTCAACAATATACGAGTTCCTTGCTCATGCAATTTGGTTAACATCTATTGGTTGATCAGCTCACAGATAGGAATTGGACGTTTCAGTCCAAAAAAAAGCATTGGACCTGCTTCTTTGAAATGATGCTGAAAAACAGTTAAGATTCTCAAAAGCTAGATTCCTCTTACACGGAAATTCAACCTCATCCATATTCACAAGAAAACTTAACCAAACGTTGAAAACCCCACATATCTACAAATTAAGAGATAACAATGGCCACCTGGTCACTCACCTACAGAAAGTACAGGAGATCTTAGATTTCTATAAAAATCTACTATCTCACCCCAATCCGCTATAGACTGGCTCAACAGCATTGAACTACTGAATCCAACTCCCTCACAAGCTGCTTCTCCTAATGCACCCTGCACAAAACAAGAGATTTAAAGTATCATTACCTCACTCAAAACAGGTACAGCTCCCGGACCCGATGGGTATTCCACTACCTATTACAAAAAAATGAACCCCCGTAATTTTTTCCCACCTCTGTGAACTCTTTAATTATATACTCTCAGGAAACAATTTTCCAAAATAAATGTTGTTAGCCAACATGTCCCTAATCCCCAAGCCCCACAAAGACCATTCTCTTCCACAAAATTTCTGACACATCTTGGTTTTGAACAATGACCTAAAAATGTTTGGCCGCCTTTTAGCAGACCGTCTAGCTAAAGTTATCACAAATCTGGTCCATCACAACCAAACAGGATTTATGCCTAACAGATTAGTTACCGATAACATAAGATTAGTCACCAACATAGTCCAAGACGCAAATATATTTTCCCGCCTTCTCAGCCTTGATATTAACAAGGCCTTTGACAGCGTCAGCTGGCCCTATACGGATACAATACTTGGAAGATTTGGTATATCTGATTAATTTCTCCACTGCTTCAAAGCCCTTTACAAAGACCCACAAACGAGAATTAAAATTCCAGGAGTTAAGTCTGAATTTTTTACCTTGAATAAGGGGACAAGACAGGGCTGTCACCTGTCCCCTCTTGTTTTTGCCCTTGCCCTAGAACCTTTGGCCTGTGCGATAAGGAATAACCCCAATATCATTGGCTACACCAAAAACCAAAAGGAATATAAGATATGCTTATACGCTGATGACGCTATCCTCACTCTCCCAGAGCCACACACAACACTTCCTCACTTACTTAAAGAACTGAATCTCTTTCACTCAATATCCGGGCTGAGTGTTAACCAAGCTAAATGTTCATTTCTTCAGGTTAATCTCTCCCCAGATATATTATCCAGCATTAAAAATCAGTATAACTTCACGTGGTGTACCCAATCCATGCGCTATCTGGGTATACAAATTGCCTCCCAGTTCTATTCTTTGTACCAACACAATTTCCCTCATCTATTTTCCCAAATCAGGAACCTGTTTAAACGATGGTCTTCCTTCCATATCTCCTTTTCAGGCAGACTATGTGTGGTCAAAAATGACCATCCTCCCTAAAATTCTTTTTTATTTCAGCATTATATTCATTAATATTCCGAAATACCAAATTTTATCCATTCAGAAGGATATACATATATATGGGCAGGTAGGAAGCCCAGATGCAACTCTGACCTACTTCATAGACCTCAACAGGAAGGGGGTGCAGGATTGCCAAACATCTGGTTATATTATATTGTCACGAGACTAAAACCTCGTACACACGGGAGGACGATAATATACAACAGGTCGTATGAACGACCGTTGTATGCGAAATCGATCGTTCGTATGCACAATTAGAACAGCCGACATACGACGGTCGTACAAGGGCAGTTGTATGAGCAAACTAGAAAACTTGGTCGTACCAACAAGCGGTCATACGACCATTGTATCGTGTGTACAGAGCAGTTGGTACAACAAGTTGTATTGTGCAAAACACGCATGCTCCGAAGTCAGGAACGGCCGGATGCTAATTACAAGCACCTGAACGTTCTTTCTGTGGTCGTACGATCGTGTAGTGCAGTCAGTATGCAAGTTACATTATCCAACATGCGATCGTCATCCCATGTGTACGAGGCTTTACTCATATCACACAGTGGTTCTCCAATACTACCAATATCCCTTGGCTAACCTTTGAAACAAACTCAATCCTTCCACATTATATTCAAGGGTTCGTATGGTCTCCTAAAACCAAAACGAGACAATTCCATCATCTTAATAATATTGTCTCACACCTACTACAACTTTGGCTTAAAATTAAAGACTCATTCAAACTTATTTCCCCATCCCCGCCTTTAGCCTCGTTTTTAGGAGATCCAGATATCCATTGGCACTTCTCACCTACCAAACATGGAGATCTCTAAACCTTTTAACTTTAAAAGCTTTTGTAGAGAATGACACCTTCCTTCTATTTAGCAAACTTGCAGAGAAATATAACCTACACCCAACATTGGAAACACAATACAATCTCATCAAATAATTTTATTCTAACTTTTATTCCCTCACACCTACCTCTCTGTTTACAATCTTTGAATACATCTGTATTAACCACTTCCTTACCGGCGTATAGTAATTATACGTCGGCAAGGAGCACTCCCCATGCTAAGTGGACAAAGCCCAACCCTGATCACGGTAAAGAGCCAATGATGTTGGCTCTTTACCACGTGACCGGCTGTGTCCAATCACAGCTGGTCACAGAATGACGAGAATCCGCGGTAACGAGCTGTTACCGGGTTCTCATCTTCACACACCGATCGTGTGTGAGGAGGAGAAATCGGTAACAGCTCGTTACAGCTTACTGTCAGCACCAAGCACACTGATTGCCCCCTTCCAATAAAGAGTACCTGTCACCTGCCCATCAGAGTACCCGAGTACCTGTCACCTGCCCATCAGAGTACCTGTCACCTGCCCATCAGAGTACCCGAGTACCTGTCACCTGCCCATCAAAGTACCCGAGTACCTGTCACCTGCCCATCAGAGTACCCGAGTACCTGTCACCTGCCCATCACAGTACCCGAGTACCTGTCACCAGTCCATCACAGTACCTGTCATCAACCCATCTGAGTACGCAAGTACCTGTCACCAACCCATCTGAATACCCGAGTACCTGTCACCAACCCATCAGAGTATCCGAGCACCTGTCATCAACCCATCTGAGTACCCGAGTACCTGTCACCAGCCCATCAAAGTACCCGAGTACCTGTCACCAGCCCATCTAAGTACCAAAGTACCTGTCACCAGCCCATCACAGTACCCGAGTACCTGTCACCAGCCCATCACAGTACCCAATTACCTGTCACCATCCCATGAGAGTACCCGTGTACTTGTCACCAGCCCATCAGAGTACCCGTGTACCTGTCACCAGCCCATCAGAGTATCCGAGCACCTGTCATCAACCCATCTGAGTACCCGAATACCTGTCACCAGCCCATCTGAGTACCCGAGTACCTGTCACCAGCCCATCACAGTACCAGAGTACCTGTCATCAACCCATCTGAGTACCCGAGTACCTGTCACCAGCCCATGAGAATACCTGAGTTCTTGTCACCAGCCCATCAGAGTACCCGAGTACTTGTCACCAACCCATCAGAGTACCCGAGTACCTGTCACCAACCCTTCTGAGTACCCGAGTACCTGTCACCAGCTCATGAGAGTACCCGAGTACCAGTAACCAGTCCATCTGAGTACCTGTCATTAGCCTATCTGAGTACCCTAGTACCTCTCACTAGCTTATATGAGTACCCGAGTACCTGTCACTAGCCCATCTGAGTACCCAAGTACCTGGCACCAGACCATCTGAGTACCCGGCACCAGACCATCTGAGTACCCAAGTACCTGGCACCAGACCATCTGAGTACCCGGCACCAGACCATCTGAGTACCCAAGTACCTGGCACCATACCAGCTGAGTACCCGAGTACCTGTCACCAGCCCATCAGAGTACCCAAGAACTTTTTACCAGCCCATCAGAGTACCCGAGTACCTTTTACCAGCCCATCAGAGTACCAGAGTACCTTTTACTAATCCATCAGAGTACCCGAGTACCTATCTCCAGCCCATGCCTCATAAAATATACATTGGGGTGTTTGCTTTCCAAAATGGGATAGTTTTGTGGGTAATTCCACTGTCCTTGTGCTCTAGGACCTTCAAAAGTGTGATAGGTAGGAATGAAATTAGATGTGTAATTTATGCTCCTAGAACGCCTGAAGGTACTACTTCAATGTTGGACCTCTCTATGTGGCCGGGCTGTGTAAAAGTCTCACACATGTGGTATCGCCATACTCGGGACAAGTAGTAGAATATATTTTGGGGGGTCATTTTTGCTATGTACATGCTATGTGTTAGAAATATCATATAAATTGACAACTTTGTGTAAAAAAAAAAATAAAATGGATTTTTTGTATAACTTACCGTAAAATCCTTTTCTCTGAGTTCACTGACAGACGCAGCCTTCTTATGACACATGGGGTTATGCTCATCCTACTAGGAGTAGACTAGGCAAAAACAAACAAAAGCGTAGGTTGGCCCCTCCCAGGGGGCCGTCCTCACCTCAGCATATAATCCCCCTGCTCTGCATAGCACATCAGTTCGTAACAAGCTGTACAAAACCAACGCAGAGGGGTGGGTGCTGCGTCTGTCAGTGAACTCAGAGAAAAGGATTTTACGGTAAGTTATACAAAAAATCCATTTTTCTCTTCCTTTCACTGACAGACGCAGCCTTCTTATGACACATGGGGACGTCCCAAAGCTGTGCCAATCAAGAGGGGTGGTCAAGAACCATAACAAATGTACCCAACAGAAAGACGCCCTCTCAGGCGGCGCTAACCGCGCCTAAACTGCCGCTTGTAATACCTTGCGGCCAAAAGCAGCATCCGAGGATGCTACAACATCAACTTTGTAAAACTTAGTAAACGTGTGCACTGAGGCCCAAGTAGCAGCCTTGCACACCTGGGACACCGAAGCTTGGTGTCTAAACGCCCAGGACGTACTAACTGCCCTGGTGGAATGAGCCGTGACGGGAAACGGGGGAACCTTGCCCCGAATCTCATATGCATGAGTCACGGACCTCCGTATCCAACGTGATACGGTAGCTGACGAAGCCGCCAAACCTTTGCGCGACCCTTCTGTCAGCAAAAATAAAGAAGAATAAAGATCAAATTCCTAAAAGAAGCTGTAGAACTTAAATATACCCGCAAAGCCCTCACCACATCCAAAGAATGCAGCTCGACCTCTTTCGGATGTGATGGGTGCGGACACAATGAGGGAAGAACAATATCCTCATTTAAATGAAAAGAAGATACCACCTTCGGAAGAAATGAAGGTGAAGGCCGCAGAACTGCCTTGTCCTTATGGAGGACCAAGTAGGGTGACCTGCAGGACAAAGCTGCCAGCTCCGACACCCGCCTGGCGGATGTGATAGCCACCAGAAAAGCCACCTTCTGCGACAATAAGCTTAGGGGAATGTCCCTGATCTTTTCATATGGCGGTTTCTGTAACACAGAAAGCACCAAATTCAAATCCCACGGTGCCAAGGGCGACCGTACCCGAGGGGCAACATGACGTACTCCCTGTACAAATGTACAGATCAATGAGTGAGACGCCAATGGTCGTTGAAAAAGAACCGCCAGGGCCGAAATCTGCCCTTTAAGCGTACTTAACGTCAGGTTCTTGTCCAGTCCTTGCTGCAAAAAAGACAGCACTCTGGATACTCTATAAGAGCGGGGATTCCATCCTCCCGCCTCGCACCAGGTAATATAGGCCTTCCAGGTCCTATGATAGATCTTATGTGAGGTGCTCTTACGAGCTTTCACCATAGTAGGGATTACAGAGTCCGAGACACCCCTATCCCTCAATACCTGGGCCTCAATAGCCAAGCCGTCAAAGCCAGCGAGGGTAAAGCAGGGTGCAAGATGGGCCCCTGAGACAGCAGGTCTTCGCGAAGTGGAAGACGCCATGGAACATCTGTCACCATCCGTACTATATCGGCGTACCACGGACGCCGCGGCCAATCCGGAGCTACCAGGATTGTCGGGATTCCCTCTGCTTCTATCCTGCGCAAAACGCGCGGTAGAATCTTCAGAGGAGGAAAGATGTATAGTAGCTGATACCGACCCCAGGG
>BLSH010438155.1:1024382-1036609 GCA_018402905.1 Glandirana rugosa
GGCAAGCTGAGACGTGGCTGGCAGGCCTCGCGACACAAGCCGCCTAGTGGCGGTAACTTTCTATCTCGTGGCGAGCAAGCACCGGCTGGCGCGTCCACATTACCGTCGCAGGTAAACAACACCTGCGCGGTCGGCCACGAACGAGCGGTGCTCTATCTTTCAATGGCGGTGATCCGCCGAACACAGCGCTCCGGACGGTCGGTGCAGAGTCGAACGGTCAGTGCAATAGCGCCATACTGCGGCTGGGGGGATTGGGAGGGGGGAGGGGGGGGGACGGAGGCTTAACCTCACAAGGGTACTACCCCAAAATGTCCCTCTACTGAGCCCCCACCGGCCGGCTTACCACAAAAAGCTGCCCAGACGCCCACTCTCCACGCCCTAAGGCGGCAGAGGGGTCCACTCACCAATCCTCGACGGGCGCAGCGGTAGCCACCTGAGCAGACTTACCATCCCCTAGGGGAGGCATGCTGCTGGCCAGGTCCTTTGGACAGGCGTACCTAGTCACTGGGCTCTAGTGGGGTTTAGCAACTGGCCGCCCGCACGTAATGGGCTCTATGCGGTGGTCACCCCGAAGGGCGGTCGCATAGTGTCGGCCGGACTGGGGAAAGATTTGGATTCGAGATATCCTCTATACCACCAGCCAGCTACTTGATAGCAGTCTTCATCAGACGAATCTTCAGGAGACCGCAGATCCCAAAGTGAACCAGGTCTACTCCTTGCACTAGGCAAAAGAAAACTGATGTGCTATGCAGAGCAGGGGGATTATATGCTGAGGTGAGGACGGCCCCCTGGGAGGGGCCAACCTACGCTTTTGTTTGTTTTTGCCTAGTCTACTCCTAGTAGGATGAGCATAACCCCATGTGTCATAAGAAGGCTGCGTCTGTCAGTGAACGGAAGAGAAAATCAGTTTTCATTTTCTTTCCACATTTTCCGAAGACTTGTGGAAAAAAAGGAACCGTACAAAAGACTCATAATGCCTCATGGAATATACACTGGGGTGTTTGCTTTTCAAAATGGGGTCATTTTGTGGGTAATTCCACTGTCCTGGTGCTCCAGGACCTTCAAAAATGTAATAGGTCATTAGGATATTTTATGTGTGATTTATACTCCTAGAACGCATGATGGTGCTCCCTCCAAGTTGGACCTCTCTATGTGGCCAGGCTGTGTAAAAGTCTCACATGTGGTATCGCCATACTCCGGACGAACAGAATGTATTTTGGGGTGTAATTTTTGCTATGTACATGCTATGTGTTAGAAATATCTTATAAATTGACCACTTTGTGTAAAAAATAATAGAGTTTTTATCTTCTTTCCGTGTTTTTCAAAGACTTAACCGTACAAAAGACTCATAATGCCTCATAGAATATACCTTGGGGTGTTTGCTTTCCAAAATGGGGTCATTTTGTGGGCAATTCCATTGTCCTGGTGCTCCAGGGCCTTCAAAAGTCTAATAGGTGGTTGAGAAATGAGATCTGTAATTTATGAACGCCTAAAGGTGCTGCTTCAATGTTGGGCCTCTGTATGTGGCCAGGCTGTGTAAAAGTCTCGCACATGTGGTATCGTCATACTCTGGAGGAGTAGCAAAATGTGTTTTGTGGTGTCATTTTTGCTATGTACATGCTATGTGTTGGAAATATCTTATAAATGGACAGCTTTGTGTAAAAAAACTAAATGCATTTTCATTTTTTTTCCACATTTTCTAAAGACTTCTGGAAAAAAATGACATGTTCAAAAGACTCATTATGCCTCATAGATTATACGTTGGGGTGTTTGCTTTCCAAAATGGAATTTTGTGGGCAATTCCATTGTCCTGGTGTTCCAGGGCCTTCAAAAGTGTAAAAGGTGGCTGAGAAATGAGATCTGTAATTTATGCTCGTAGAACGCCTGAAGGTTCTACTTCAATGTTAGGCCTTTGTATGTGGCCAGGCTGTGTAAAAGCCTCACACATGGGGTATCGCCATACCCATACTATATAGTGGAATGTTCGTTTGACTAGGTGGCATCGTCTGCACATTCCCCACTCAATTCCAGCCGATATACAGCTGCATGTGTATATGTTTACATAGGATTAGTGCTTTGATTCGTGTGCAGTATTCCCTGCTTGATTGAGTGTTGTAATGATTGGCTCGTGTCTCATAAGAGTGAGGAGGTGATTATACAGCTGAGCGCTCAGAATCGAGCGGGGAATGTGCAGACGATGCCACCTAGTGGAACGAACGTTCCACTATATAGTATGTGTTGGATCGCTGTGTGGCCAGCCCTTGTGATCAAGTTGGATGTGACTAAACGCGTCAGAGGCGTGGCCACACGGCGACCCGAGACGGAGTGAGGAACTGGCAGCAGGTGACGCCGACTCGTGAGAGGAGGGAGGCTAGAGGCTGCTGTCTGGTAACCCACATTTTGAGAGTTACAAATGACCGATGTTTTTATGATTTATGTAAGCGCACATTTTGTTTGAATTAAAGTCATATTTTATCAAATGATACGCTATGAGGGCTTTTTATGCTTGTACCCTATGAACGAGCGGAGTTTGATACAAAGCTTTGACTTCCGGGATGCAGGCTTAAAGTGGAGTCCCCTGGCTGATGTTTTTTAATACAAACAGGCTGATTGATTTCATTGTTCTGGTGAGCCCCAGTGTGTTCATATGCACGTGGTGATAGATAGAGGTGGAGGATTGAACCAGCCTTCAGCTGACAAGTCTATCTGCACCTGAGTGGATTGTTTACAGCACCAGCACTTTTATTTATGAACACTTTTTAGCACTTTCATAATTTTTATTAAGCGCTAACACTTTGTGAACTTTGAGTGACTTTTTATTTGATTATTATTTTTATAGCAGCAGCATATGCACTGTGTTTTATATTATTATTGCACATTGATTGATTTATATGTATATTTCAAATCACTGTTTATTTAGCGCAGTGTTTTAAGTTTTATAGTGTCTAGTTAAAGCGGTAGTAAACCCTAAAATCTATTTTTACCTACAGGTAAGCCTATAATAAGGCTTACCTGTAGGTAAAAAGAATATCTCCTAAACCTGCATGGTTCAGGAGATATTCGCCCTGCATGCAGCCGCTGACATTAGCGGCGCATGCGCTCTGACGATCCGGCCGAGGCGGCCGGCATCTCAGAGCTGGCTGCCGGTGCGAAGAGCTCCCGCGCGCATGCGCGGGAGTGACGTCACGCGGCTCCGGCCACTCACAGCGCCGGAGCCGCGTACCCGGAAGACAGAAGAGGACAAAGATGTCAGCGTCCTTAGCGCTGACCGACTCGGGCATCGGGGGCCTCGTTCTAAGGTAAGTATTTCATAATATGTTAGTATGCGATGCATACTAACATATTATGCGATTTTCTTGCAGGCTTTTTTTTAATTTTTATTTCGGTCAGCGGGTTTACTACCGCTTTAAAGCTTGTAGGAGGCATTTTTATTCGCCCCTGATTGTCCTATGAGGCTGCAGGACCCCTGGCCCTCTGTCTGGGCAGTGCCGATTGGCCCTGTGCTGATCACATGCACTCTCCCAAGGAAAAAAAAAAACCTCTCTAGCAATACACATCAAACTGAGCATGTGCTGCTTGCCCCCAAGGCTCTGTTCTATCAGCAGATAGATTGGAGACTGTGGAAGGGAAGTATCAGAGAAGCCAGGATCAAACAGCCTTTTTTCATAAGGAGGAGGATTAACCGCTTCCACAGTGAGTATAACAAGCATGCTTTACTGCATAGAGACTGATTTTACTGTTTCGGGTTTAGTAACACTTTAATAAAGGTTCTCCAGTATCCATTCAGACTAGCAGGATAAGTATTTGTACAAGAAGAAGCTCAGGATTGTATATGCCCATGTGCTCCACTTGGATAACCTATAAATCGGTTACCCCTCACACCACAGGACTAACCACGTTTATAGCCTGTGCCACATCCTCTTCTATTTTCTTCTAAAATCTTCATTTTTTTCCCACTTAAAAGGTAACTCCACTTTTGGCTACCTGGAAGCATTCTGCACACAGTTGGTGTACCCCCCCCGTCCAGAAATGTTATTCCCGGCTTACTGATTTTCCCAGAAGTCTGCACTACGATACAAGCCAGATTCAGTGCATCCTCTGCAACAAAAATGTAATTTTTGGTGAGATACTTCCAAAGGGAAATCACATCTAAAGAAATGCAGATCCTGCTACTTTCCACATTAGAGCCCTGCAAGTGCAGCAGTTGATATATCACTATAAAGTTGCCCCAATTCACATTCACTTTGCTCATGGACACACACAGCTCTTTCTTTAGAGCAGGGGTAGGCAATATTGAAGAGATCACTGGGGTGCAGCACCCTTTAAAAAAAAAATATATATATCCTAGCAAGCACCCAATAAAAAGTGAATACTGCAGTGATATGCAATTAGCGGACCTCCAGATGTTGCAGAACTACAAGTCCCATGAGGCATAGCAAGACCCTGACAGCCACAAGCATGACACCCAGAGGCAGAGGCATGATGGGACTTGTAGTTTTGCAACAGCTGGAGGTCCGCTAATTGCATATCTCTGAAATACGGTATGAAGAAAACCTAGAGGAATGTACTAAAACTGTCACTGAAAAATTATAAACTTATAATAAGCCTTCTTTAACAGTTCGCTTCAGTGAGAAACTCTGTATTCACCATTTTTTTTCCATGTCTGGGGAGTCATTGGCCACCCCTACAAGTCTGATGCCCAGAGTTCATCATGGAAACAGAACATCTGGTACTGCAGGCTGATTTTCTTGACTAGTTTAAAGCCTGCCTATCTGCTGTAATTTCTGGCCAGTGTAAATAGGATGTAAAGCAGTGTAGAGGTCAGTAAGATGAAGGGCAGCGTACAAGAGGGCACTCACTTGGGGGGGGGGGGGATCAGGAGGATATAAAAATTGGGGGGTTAGGAGGGTAAGGTATTTGGGTCAGAAGTGAATGGTACTGTCCTGTCAGGAAGGTACAGTACTGGAAGGTCAGGAGGGCACGGTACAGGAGAGCTCGGGTGTTGAGAGAGCATGGCACTGGGGGGGGGATCAGGAGGGTATGGTATGGGAGGGGGGTCAGGAGGGCATGTTGCTGGGGGGTTAGAAGTAAGTGGTACTATGATGTCAGGAGGGCATGGTGCTAAGGAATCAGGAGGACTGAGGTGTCAGGAGAGCATGGTGCTGGGACATCAGGAGGGCTGGGTTGTTAGGAGGGCACATCATTTATTTTTTAATGCAGAGTGACACAGGGAAGGTGCAGTGGCAAACATACATGTCCTGGCACTGTTTCCTGCCGTAAATCATCGCTCACCTTTCTGCTTGGTATCACCCAAAAGCCCCTTGAATCAGGGAGGAAGAAGGCCACTGGGTATGAGTGTGGAAGAACAACAGCTGGCGCGGGTTCGGAGAAGAGCCATATCCCGCCCAAGCTATTCCAGAGGCTTTCCACCACCCTGCAACCACAAATATGCAGGGGGCTGGCTCTGCAGCCTAGGATTCGGTGGGCGTGCGCCTGCGCTGCTCTAGAGCACTGAAGAGAAGACCAGGATGGCAACACTGGGATGTATTTGCGAACAACCTGTAGCCTGTCGGCAGTCGACATTTGTTTAAATCCTTGTAATGTACACAGATCACCTAGAGGAGAAATGTATTTTCTCAGCAAAAGTGGAGTTTGCACATTGTTAGTCCATTTCACACCTGACACGTTACCTCAACAACAAAGCCAACTCTGCATAGTCTTGAACTTTATTTGGTCAGTTGGGCTGCCTTGATAAAACTTTGATTGCCTAATATGTATTAAGGTTTTGTTTATTTATTATTAAAACATATGATGGAAACAAAAACAAAGTATTTCAACACAGTGATCACGTAAACAATATAAAGCAAGTTTATTCAATACAATTATGGCATAATATTTCAAGCATTAACTTTGCAAACAAGTAAAAGAATCTTAAAAACATATATTGGTCATATGAAGTATAACAAATCAAAATCACAACAGTATATAAATATTTGTGAGCTTGATAAAAGCATATTTTTCTCTGAAATGCATGGTCATTGAAAGTGCCAATTGGTAAATGATAACTACATATACCCTGTATAAAAGTAAAAATAAAATGTGTAAGGCAACATACAGCAACAAGAAAGAATATGGTTTACTATATGCCTCCAAATACCCTGATTCAATGATCTGATGCTTACATACATTGGCTGCTTTCTAGATGGTGAAGAATTGTTCTCTATATGCCCATAGCAGCAAATCACACAATAAACCCCAACTCTAACCTATTTTATAGTTTACTGCAGAGTACAGAAAAGTTGGAACCCCTGAATTTGTATTTCTGTCTGCATGTCCTAGTGGAGATTCCCTCTCTCTTCCAGGAAGTGTCAGATGGAACAAAAAGTTAAAGAAACTCTCCCCATAGGTTCTAATCCATCATACTGTATATATTACACACACACACACACACACACACACACACACACACACACACACACACACACACACACACACACACACACATACATACACACAATAGCAATGGAGTTGGGTTTCAACTTTCATAGCTGCTATGATGGAATATGGTTGCAAGCAACTCCAGTTTTTAAGTCAGCTACTGTATTTCTGGATTTTTCTGTGCAAATTGAATACCTAGGTCTTTCTTGAAGAAATGATGGCCATTAAGTAATAAAGTTCAAGTCAACCGTAACTGATATATCAGATCACCCAACCAGTACGCTCCCCCACCACAAGATGTCTTGAATGTTGAATGACACCTCAATATACTGTAAGGCTCCATGCACACTGTATCTGATAAACGACAGTTTTTGGTCGTTTGGGCGTATTTTTTTAACAGCCCAAAAACGCCACTTTATGTTATCCTATGTGTCCATGCACACATGGACATTAATTGTGGTTTATCAGCAGTGGCGTTTTTGGGTTGTTATCTGAACGCCCTGAATTGGCGTTCAAGTGTCGTCCTTTTGACCACAAAAAACGCTGGACGCCGCTAAACGCCGGGAAACAGCTGTTTATTGGCGTCTGGCACTTTTTGCAGTCAATGGAAGCTAATGAAGAAAAAAAAAATGCCCAAAAATACCGGTAAACGTTGCTTACAAAACGCTGCAAAAGAACGTTTTGTAAGCAGCGGCTCCTGCCTGACGCCGAGAGAGCCCAGATAGCGTTCAGTGTGCATGGAGCTTAAGTGTCCTGGACCCGCCACCTAGGGGAAGGGGGCATCACCACAGCAACCAGCACTCAATGTAATGATGAGGAAGCCATCATTACCACTCTCTGCTGTGAAGTTCTAAAGACACTGTGCATTACTTTACTGGCTTGAAGACTTCAGAGAAAGGCAAGTATAACAAAATCTAAAACATGTTTAGATGAGAGACTGAAGCCTGGCGTTAGGCTTTAAGATATACCTTTACCTCAGTTCTAGGTGGAAATATAGAGCAGATCCAGGACTTCCGGGGGAACTTCTGCTCAGATTGCTGTGGCGATCTGTCCGGAAGTGGGGGAGCAAGTGCCTGTTAAAAAAACAGGTAACCGCTCCCCCCAAAAAATGATGTCCCAAATGTTGAGGAGGAGGAAGAGCAGAACTTCTCATTTTGGGTGAAGTTACTTAACGCCCCAGTAACCCATATGTGCGGTGGCAAAATGTTGGGCTTTAATGCCCACACTGTATACATACGTCGCTGGGTAGGCAACATTAATGTGCCGGGGCGTGCTCCTAACTCAAAGACCGAGCTGCCGAAATTGGCTCTTGGTCCCGAGAAGACATTGGTAGCCGGTGGGACTGGCTTCCGTTCAAGCCACAGTTGTCACATGATCGCCAATCCTTCCCGCCCCCGAGCGTTTTTTAAGGGGAACACCAATGCAGGCAGGAAGGGGTTAAAATTATCCTAAAACCACCTGCCAGCATGCTGTATTTTCCCATCTACACCTGCCGTCTTCATATTCAAGTTCCTTACTTCCCATGTTCCTTTGAACAAACACACATCACAATCATCGTCACAACCAGAAGACCACAAATTCCTAACTTTACTATGAATTTACAACTGAAATTGCACATTGAAATGGTCAATTATCTTAAATGTATAGCTCCGTTTTGCAGTCTAGGAAGTGTGTGTGTGTGTTTGTTTAAAAACAGCTGCCACACTGATTGTACATTATGGTTTAACACTGTCAGTTGCAATTGCGTACCTACATAGAACACAACTACACGGTGTTACTGCATGATTACTTGATGAATAATTCCTTGACATGATTACTTAAAGTCAGATGATTGGCCAATTGTAAAGTGCTGTAAAATAAAAAGCCCACATTTGTGAGCTTAATAACATTTATACAAGTGCAAAGCAAGCTTGATGCTAAACCTATAGTAGCAAACAACATTCCCTCAGCATAAGGAATAAAAAGATGGCTTTGTAAACACTGACACATAAGGCTCACCAGCAAGGCTTGCATTCATGACTACAAAACAGAGGCAGCACTGCACACAGAAGCTGCATGATACACAATGCAACTAGTACAATATAGAAATATGTACTGCGGTCACTAAGCCACTTCAACTGTAGCACTAACAACAAGAGTACAAGCTTCTGTACAGATGGACCACTGGCAATTTAAACAGCAGTGAAAAGTGCATATTTAAGAAAAAAAAAAAAATAGATCTGACATTTTTACCCATCGATGAGGAGTCTGTAAAGTAACATGTAGGAGTCCCCATCATCCCACAGTCCTTCATATCACCTTGGTGGGCTAACACTTTCCTATCCAGTAGCACACGGACACAAGGCAAGCATTTTGCACATCAGTGGCAAGAGATCCCGGATTTCCCATGTAGCTGATGCCAGCCAAGTGAAATGGGGAAAGAGGATCCATATGAAGCAACTAACCGCTTTTCTATTAACCTGAAAATGTTTACCATAGCCGCACCGGCCAGGATCTGCCAAATCTGTCTTTTAAACCAAACATTGAGCACATGATCTCATTGTAGCAAATCTATATTGCTATGATATATACTTTACAAATGTTTACAAAACTCGGAAGCAAAAATACATTTTCCGTAGCCAATATAAATGGCTACGTTATAAACAATAACTTCTGTGTAAATATAAAATATACATTTACAGACCTCACGTACAACTTTATTATTGCAGAGATTTCCTATATAATGTTCAAGATCTGCCCTAAACTGACTGTAGAGATGATACGATAGTATGTGTGTTAGATGTCCAACGGAATGTCTCATGCTCAGGCATATAAATGGAAACTAATTATATAATCTATATGCCAAAATGATTCACATTAAAATCACACAACAAGTATCAATATACAATATTTAACCACTTAAGCCCCGGAAGGATTTCACACTTTAGGACCAGAGCACTTTTTGCGATTCAGCACTGCGTCGCTTTAACGGACAATTGCGCGGTCGTGCGAGGTTGTACCCAAACAAAATTTGCGTCCTTTTTTTCCCACAAATAGAGCTTTCTTTTGGTGGTATTTGATCATCGCTGTGTCATTTCTGATCGCCACTATAAACAAAAGAAGAGCGACAATTTTGCAAAAAAACCCCAAATTTCTTACTTTTTGCTAAAATAAAAATCCAAAAAAATATTTTTTTTCACCGGCTTTGGCCGATTTATATCCTTACTCATATTTGTGATAAAAAAAAA
The DNA here is from genome assembly GCA_018402905.1 of Glandirana rugosa. Lineage (NCBI taxonomy): Eukaryota > Metazoa > Chordata > Amphibia > Anura > Ranidae > Glandirana > Glandirana rugosa. The sequence goes on from BLSH010438155.1 coordinate 1,034,048, forward strand.
ATCGCAATCGGCGTTTATTGATTGGTTTGCGCAAAAGTGGGCGCGTTTATGATGAGAATTCATTTCTGGGGTTTTTATTTTTTACTAGTAATGGCGGTGATCTGCAATTTTTAGCGGTACTGCTATATTGGGGCAGACATGTCGGACCATTTTGACACTTTTTTGGGACCATTGGCATTTATACAGCGATCAGTGCTACAAAAATGCACTGATTACTGTGTAAATGCCATTGGCAGTGAAGGGGTTAACCTGCAGGGGGCGCTCTAAGGGTTAACTGTGTTCCCTGGGAGTGTTCTAACTGTGTGTGGGCTGCCCTAGCAGGGGAAGGGAAGTGATCACAGCTTCCATGTAGAGGGAGGCTGTGATCACAGCCCTTCCCCCTCTCACAGAACGGAGGTCCGTGTTTACTTACACGGACCTCCGTTCTTTCAGTGCGGGGGGCATCGAGGGTAGCCGGCGGCGATCGAGTCCGCCGCACCCGCTCCCTGGCCCCCCCGAACACAGTGAGCGTGCGGGCGCGCCTCTGGCGGCTCACAGTGCGCGATCTCACAGCCGCCGTCATATGACGTCGGTTTGCGATATCGAGCCACGGTCGGCATTTCTTAAGCTTAAAGGAGTTGCAAAGTCTCAAGGTTTTTCACCTTAATGCATTCTATGCATTAAGATCAAAAACATCCTGTGTTGCAACAGCCCTCCACCCCCCCCCCCCCCCTTACTTACCTGAACCTGATCGTTCCAGCGTCGAGGATGAGCCTAGCAGCTACACTCGCTCTCTCGGGTCCTGATTGGATAGATTGATAGCAGCAGGGGCTATTGGCTCCAGTGATGCCGGGGGCAGGGGCAAGTCCTGCTATCTGTGTCAATGGACGCAGCAGCAGGACTCGGGAGCGTGCCCACACGGGTGCCCCCAGGGAAAGCGCCTCTCCGAGGGAGCACCCGGTGAAGAGGAGGAGACAGGAGTGCCGCTGGGGTACCCCAGAAAAGGAGGATCAGGGTGACTCTGTGCAAAACCCTTGCACAGAGCAGGTAAATATAACAGGTTATTTAAAAAAAAAAAAAAAAAAAAAAACGAACCTTTACAATCACTTTTTCTCAATTTGTTTTGGAATATTTGAATATCTATAGGCCTGTACATATATGGGCTTCATTGTGCAAAAGACTAGTATGTACAGATAGCTTTTAGCCCCCGTTCACACCTGTGCAATTTGTCATGCGATTTGATAGTTTCAAATTGAATGACAAGTCGCACCCCATTGTCGGCAATGGAACCTTTCAAACTGCCGCAACCTATGTCGCAGCGACTTTGAAAAAGGTTCCTGAACTACTTTTTGCAGATTTCATTGCAACTTGCATAGACTGTTAAACAAAGTCGCAAGCCGCAGTAAAATCGTAGGTGCAGATTGCACTGATCTGTGGCTTTGAAATCGCGTTTAAGTAGCGCGATTTCAAAGCCGCACCAGTGTGAACCGGGGCTTACACAGTAATTGCAAAGCTTTCAGCAAGTTTCCAGTAGATTTGTTAAAACCTTTAGGGCAAACTTCAGGAATGTTAAATAGTGCTCAAGGCAGAAAGAAGAAAACCTTGGTGGGGGTGGTCAGCATCTGTAAACATCATACATGCACGTTATGACACATTTACTTCTGGGTGTGCTCTCCTCCATGTTAGGTGTGAGCTCCCCACACCATCTAGGTCCACCCCAGTGCCATGCTATCATCTTGATCTTCCAGGTCAGCTGTCATGTTGCTTTGCCCATTCGGCCTGTGCATGTACACTTGAGTTACATTATTTTGGCAAGACAATACACTACTGTGCATTTGCCGCAATCAGCGTACAGATTTTAAAGAACTGCTAGCAGGTATGTAGGATTATTTTTGGTTGGGGGGGGAGGGAGGGAAGAAGAGACTTAAATTTGTTTCTACCAATAGACCCTACCCTGCTGTGTTTTTTTTTTTTTTTTTTTAAGGGTTACTTATGCTTTAATAGGGTGCTGACCATCTCATTTAACAAGCTTCTAGTAGGCTAACAGGTGAATTTTAACAAGCTTAAAGTGGTTCTAAAGTCAGAAGGTTTTTTTTACCTTAATGCATAATATGCATTAAGGTAAAAAACCTTGTGTGTTCTGCTCCCACCCCCTTATACGTACCTGAGCCCAATGTCGATCCAGCACTGTGCACAAGAGCAAGAGCAAGATTGATGCTCTCTCTCTCTCCTCACTGGCTTAGGTATAGCAGTGAGAGCCATTGTGTCAATCACAGCAGAGAGAAGGGGGTGGGGCTGAGCCGCACTGTGCATCAATGGACAGAGTGCAGCATGAGTACCCCCATAGGAGCAGTCAGCAGGGGGAAGGAGCCCACTGCACAGAGCAGCCCCGAACTGCCTCTTCTGGGGTCCCCTAGTGGCGCTCTCAGCTCCCCCTCTTTTTTGTGCCCCCATAGCAAGCCACTTGCCATGGGGGCACAACTGCAGGCTTGCTCCTGAGCCAATCTGTGTGTGTCCATAAACACAACAGCCCCGCTCGGCCCCACTCCCGCACCCTGGTGAGGGGGGGGGGGGGGGGGGGGG
>BLSH010438155.1:1042775-1070392 GCA_018402905.1 Glandirana rugosa
ACCACTTTCCAGACCCCCTATTTTGTATAGTTCTCGCTGAAGTCCTTGAATTATACATGTCAGACCTCCAGTTCCTGAAGTCGCTCTTGATATGTTTTATCCCCCAGACCTTTCACCATTTTTGTTACCCGTCTCTGAACTCGTTCTATTTTATGAATATCTTTTTGTAAGTGTGGTCTCCAGAACTGGACACAGTATTCTATGAGACCTTCCCATGAGAAGCATCTAAAATGGAGAAAACAGACACGACCAAGTTAAAGTCCCATGGAGACAAGGGGGGCCACACATGCATCCTGTACAAAGGCTTTCAACAAGGAATGAGACATGATAGGAGCCAGAAACATACCCCACACCAGACTGCAGAAAAGCCAAAATGCACCCAACAACATACTGTTGAGGATGAAACTTACAAGCCTCACAGAAGGCGAAGTAAACCTTTCATGTAGGATAGTACATCCCCCCCTGGAGGGCAATTTCTAGTTTAGAGGAGCGTAGGGATAGAAAACACAGAAACACCCCTATCCCTCAGAATTTGGGTTTAAACAGCCATGCTGTTAAAACCAGTGACACTAAAGCAGGATGGAAGAATGGACACTGCAACAGTAAATCTAGTCATTCTGGAAGAGTCCGCAGATTGTCTTTCAAGGTTTGTGATGTCTGTATTCTTCTTGGCCAGGCAGGCACTATTGCCAGAATTCCCTCCACCACAATAGGTGAGGAAGAAGCTGCAGTGGAGGGAAGGCATAGATCAGGGAAAACTGATCCTAAGTCACCAGAACATCTTTTGCTTGAGGATCCCTGGTGTGGAAAACAAACCTATCCAGTTTGCTGTAGAATCTGGATGTCAAGACCTCCATATCTGGCACCGCAGACAAATCTCTGCAAACACTTTTGGATCAAATGGCCATTCTACTGATTAATCTATTGATGGATAAGAAAATCCTCCTGACAATTTTCCATGGCAGTAATGTGCATAGCGAGAGGGCTGGAATGTGATGTTCTGCCCAAGACAAGATCAGGTCTGCAACTTCATGTCCCTTCCTTGACAGGTCGATGTATACTACTACAGTCATGGCATTGTCCAACTGCACCCTGATGGGGAGCCCCTGAAGGTAGAAGATTTGAGGTTCTCCAGAACTCCATCCCAGCACAACAGGCAACAAGCATCATGATCTTCCAATTCATGGAAGGGAGGGATTTCCCAGTATCAAGCATCTGTGTGGATATCCACCAGTCCAGAGTCTACCTGATTTTGGAAGTCAGAAGCATATGTAGATTCAAGGACTCCTGATGTCTATCCCATACCGGCAGAATACTGAGTTCTAGAGCTCAGGAATGAGACTAGGCATAGGGGATTGCATCAAAAGCAGATACCATTTTCACCAGAACCTTGATGCAGATCTGAATTGAGGGACTTTTTCAGAGACTCAACCTGGGCATTTTTTGTGGATGCAGCACCTTTGCCTGCTCAATGTTAAGCACTAAGATTAGGTTTTCCACATGTTGTGTTGCAAGCAATACAGACTTCTGGATGTTCAGCACCCAGTTGAACATCTCTAGGACTTTTAGTAATGTCTGCTGAACACGTGAAGTCAGTTTTTGAGTCAAATGCTCCCTGAGTAGCAGGTCATCCAGGTATCTCCCAATGGGAATATCTCTAGTCCTCACCAACCCGAGAACTGGAGCCCACGCTCTTGGTACTGTGGACAGGTCAAAAGGTAATCTCACAAATGGAGAGTATTAATCTTCCACTGCAAATGGCAGAAACCGCTGTAGAGGCTGGAAAACTTGGATATAAAGATAGACAGCCTTGATATTCACAGCGACTAGGGAGTCCCCTATTAAAACAATCACAGATCAGGTGGACTCAATCCTGAATTTCTGTACTTGCAGGAACTTGAGATCTAGAATAGGCCAGACATCTCCGTTTTTGGCTTGGAAACCATTAACAGGTTGCAATAAATGTTGTGAGACCTTTCTCCAGCAGGCACAGGAGTGACAACCCCCTGGTACAACAGTGTTTCCAAGATCACTAATAAAACACTCTTTATTGTGGATCTGAAGATATCCTTGAATGGAGGGGGAAGAAGCAAAGCTTCAGTATCCAGTCTCTGGATACCACGCTGTGGACCCAGTCATCTGTTACTTCCTGACTCCAGGTGGCTATGAAGGCCCATAAGCCTGCCTCTCCCATTCAATTGCAGGGCGCGCCTTCACTGTGAGGATTTGCCTCCAGAAAGAGGATTTGGGAATCCAGTTTTTCTCACTAAGCTCGGATGGAGGCTTCTGCTTGGAATCCGAGACTTGTTGCTTATGAAAGGAACCCTTCTTGAATTTTGAAGGTTCCACTGGTGCCAGCTTTGCCTTCTCCTTAGGGGAACTAGTGATAGCCCTCAAAGGGCAGCCACTCAATTTGCTTCTTGCAGAGAAGTTCTACCAACCAACACTTGAGCAATATGACCTGTCTCATTTAGAAAGCCCTGTTGCTCAGTCTAGACAGCCGATGTATGGATTGTTCCTAGGAATCAACCCGGAAGCTCAAGGCTCTTTCGATTGTCTAACAGGAGCTGCCTGAAGACAGGTCAGAGTCTTAGGAACAGGGCAAATGCTTCACCTAGACTTTAAGGGCTTGCAAAATTCCCACTACAGTTAACGCAGGCTGCAGAATCACTGCTACCAGAGAGGACACCTAGAAGAGAGCTTCTATTCTCTTATCTCGGGCATCTTTAAAAGACTGAGGGTTTGCAGAGGGTCCTCCCTACCTCAGAGGAATTTGGTAGCCCGTCCCATCACCCCCCCCCCCACTTATGTGAAGCGCTTGCTAAAGTGGCAGTCCAGCTGAGAGGGGTGTCGGCCCTGAGTGGCAGTCACCCACTGTAGACAATATCCCAGTGCTTACCGTACCTGTAGTAGGAAAGTATCAAATGCTGTGTAAGATCAGTGCCCGAAATGCACATGTACAGTACAGGGGACCAGCTGAAAATGACGAGCTGGCCATAGAGTACTCTGCTACTGCTGTATGGCACCTCAAGCACTGCAGAAACAAATCAAACCAAAAGCACATTGACAAGTCGTAGGGAACACAGAGAGGAAGCTGCCACATCAATTAAAGGCACTCATGCTTGGCAGGGCCTTCACAGGCTCAACTTCCCTCCAACAGGATCACTGCCCTGGACCTGTTATTTATTGAATTAATAAATGCAAAAATGATATCCAACAACCAGTCCTTGAAGTGCAAAGTCATTAAAGTGCAGACATATTGAATTGAGATAATATACAGTCTTCTGCATAAAAGCCCAAAATACTGCTGTATATACCATGTCAAGCTTGTGTGTATCATACAATCATGGGAAACACTAGGCAAGGGGAAAAAAAAGGGATTTTATTATAACTTACCGTAAAATCCTTTTCTCCGAGTTCACTGACAGACGCAGCTCTTCATGACTATGTGGGGTTTTATGTCCGTTACTACTAGGAGTTAACTAGGCAGGGAAAAGAAACAGCTGGCCCCTCCCCTGGGGGCCGTCCTCCTTTCCTACATCAAACGCCCTTCCTGTATAGCTCTTCAGTTCGTACACAAGCCGTATAGAAACAGAGCACAGAGGGGTGGGTGCTGCGTCTGTCAGTGAACTCGGAAAAAAGGATTTTACAGTAAGTTTTAATAAAATCCCTTTTTCTCCTTACGTTCACTGACAGACGCAGCTCTTCATGACTATGTGGGGACGTCCCAAAGCTGTGTCAAAAAGAGGGGTGGGTAAACGCTAACAACTGTACCCAAGTGAACCTCTGAAGGGGCGCCAGTCGTGCCTACACTGCCGCCTGCAAAACTTTGCGGCCAGAAGCAGCATCCGAGGATGCGAACACATCAACTTTGTAAAACTTAGTAAAAGTGTGAACCGAGGCCCACGTGGCCGCCTTGCACACCTGGGACACCGAAGCCTGGTGTCTGAAGGCCCAGGAAGTACTAACCGCCCGGGTAGAGTGAGCCGTGACTGGAAAAGGGGGAACTTTTCCCCGAACAGAATACGCATGAGTCACGTTTTTTCTAATCCAATGAGAAATCGTAGCCGAAGAGGCCGCAAGTCCTTTGCGAGGCCCTTCTGGAAGAACAAACAAGGTGTCAGCTTTCCGAAAGGGAGCTGTAGCAGCCAAATACACCCGTAAGGCCGTCACTACGTCCAAGGCGTGCAACTCAAACTCCTTTGGGTGCGATGGACGAGGGCACAACGAAGGCAGGACAATATCTTCATTGATGTGAAAGGAAGAGACTACCTTCGGAAGGAAGGAGGGAGAAGGTCGCAGGACCGCCTTATCCCTATGCAGTACCAAATAGGGGGACTTGCACGATAGTGCAGCTAATTCCGACACCCGTCTAGCAGAAGTGATGGCTACCAAAAAGGCCACCTTCTGCGACAGAAGCTGTAAGGAAATCTCCCTGAGCTTCTCATAAGGTGGTTTCTGAAGAACAGAAAGCACCAGATTCAAATCCCACAGGGCCATCGGAAACCTTACCCGAGGCGCCACATGGCGCACACCCTGTACAAAGGCATGAATCAGAGAATGGGAGGCCAAAGGCCTCTGAAATAGAATGGCTAAGGCTGAAATCTGGCCCTTGATAGTACTCAAGGCCAATTTTTTGTTCAGGCCCCTCTGTAAAAAGGTCAGGACCCTGGATACGACACAAGAGCGGGGGTTAAAGCCCTCCGCCTCACACCAAGCAATGTATGCCTTCCAGGTGCAGTGATAGATCTTGCGAGGGGTACACTTGCAAGCTTTTAGCAAAGTAGGGATTATGGAGTCGGCGACTCCCCTGTCCCTCAGCACCTGGGACTCAATAGCCAAGCCGTCAAAGCCAGCGAGGGTAAAGCAGGGTGCAATATGGGTCCTTGAGACAGAAGATCGTCTCGCATGGGGAGCCGCCAGGGAGCGTCCGCCACCATTTGCACCACGTCGGCGTACCAAGTGCGCCGGGGCCAATCTGGGGCCACCAGAATTGTTGGAATCCCCTCCGTCATTATTCTGCGTACCAATTTTGGAAGCAGTTGAATCGGAGGGAAAGCGTACAGAAGACAATAATGGCTCCAGGGGACCACTAGAGCGTCCGTGGCCACTGCCAACGGATCCCTCGTTCTGGACACAAAGGCTCTCACTTTGTGATTGAACCGGGACGCCATGAGATCTACATCCGGCGTCCCCCATCTGAGACAAATCTGATCGAACACCTCCGGGTGAAGGGACCACTCCCCTCGGTCCAATGTCTGGGGACTGAGAAAGTCCGCCTGCCAGTTCTCCACACCTGGAATGTAAACCGCCAAAAGAGCCGGAATGTGAAGTTCCGCCCAACGCAGTATTAGAGCTGCCTCTACTGCCGCCGCTGGGCTCCTTGTGCCCCCCTGATGATTCACATACGCCACCGCCGTGGCATTGTCTGATTGAATCCGAATCGGGCGGCCTTGCAATCTCATTGTCCAATGAAGGAGACACAGTCTGATTGCTCTCAGCTCCAGCACATTGATGGGCAGACGAGCCTCCTGTGCTGACCAACGGCCCTGGGCCGAAAGCTGGCCCAGGACTCCGCCCCAGCCCGTGAGGCTGGCGTCCGTGGTGATAATCATCCACTGAAGAGGCAGGAACGACTTCCCCTGCGTTAGAGCCGAATCCCGGAGCCACCAGAGCAGGGACGCCCTGGCCTGGGGACTCAGTCGGATCGGGCGATCCAACGACCGGTGGGACTTGTCCCACCGAGTCAGAATTGCTCGTTGGAGAGGACGAGTGTGACTCTGGGCAAAAGGTATCGCCTCGAACGATGAGACCATGAGCCCCAGTACCCTCATACAGAACCGTAATGACGACTGACGGTGCGACAAGAGGGTGCGCACAGCCGACTGTAAACCCTGCAGCTTTTCTGAAGGGAGAAACACCTTTGCCTGTTCCGTGTCCAAAATGAGGCCCAGATACTCCAAACGGTGGGAGGGGGCCACTGATGACTTTTTCAGGTTTAGTAACCAACCGAAGTCCATTAGGGATGCCATCGTGATGCTCACATTCTCCTCCAGGGCCGAGACCCAGTCCGTTCGCAGGAGCAGATCGTCCAGGTATGCCACTATGGCAATGCCTCTCTGTCGCAGCAACGCTAACACCGGAGCTAACAACTTTGTGAAGACCCGGGGTGCGGAGGTCAGGCCGAAGGCAAGAGCCACGAATTGAAAATGGCTTGCACCCCGGGCCGCCCGCACGGAACGGGCTAGATGTGGCGGGACTGGCTTCGCATCATGTTGGCCAGGTCGGGGAAAGTACAGAGCTCTAGGACTCTCTATGCCCCGACCGGCTTCTTGATAGAAGAATTCATCTTGATTGAAGTGAAAATAAGAAAAATAAAAGAACAAATTGGTCACAATCGGACCGCAGTTTTCCCTTGAAGGGAAGCCAGGTCAACTCCTTGCAAACTAGGCATTGAAACTGAAGAGCTATACAGGAAGGGGGTTTGATGTAGGAAAGGACGATGGCCCCCAGGGGAGGGGCCAGCTGTTTCTTTTCCCTGCCTAGTTAACTCCTAGTAGTAACGGACATAAAACCCCACATAGTCATGAAGAGCTGCGTCTATCAGTGAACGTAAGGAGAAACTAAAAGTTCCAGCTAATAGAAGTAGTTCACCTTATTGTCAAGTGGAATTAAGATTGTCCACTCACATGCTGCTATGTGTGAATAGGATCCCGGATGCATGGCCCAACAACAAGCTCCTGGCCAGGGAAAAAGGGAGCAGATGTAACAACTGGGCAAAAACCGGAGGAGCAGCTAGAAGAGGAGAGCCTCCCGCAGCCGCTGCTGACAACCAGGAAGCCGCCGGACCATGCAGAATGACAGACCCACTAGGAGAACACTTTGGAGAGAAAGGAGGAGGTGGAGAAGGCACCTGGCATAGCTGGTGAGAGAGAAAGGAAGAGGAGGCAAAGGGTAGAAGAGACAGCTGGCGAAAAAGGAGAAGGAGGCAGGGACAGCTGAAACATCATCTGTTGTTAAGGACACGGCGGCCCTGCTCATTAACAACTGATAATTGCCGGCATTCTTTTGTTACATTCCTCTGCATTCCCCCGTTGACAGCTGAAAAAAACTGAACCTATAGGTATCGGTTTCTAGTATCGGAGCATTTGCACAAGCACTGATACTCGTGCAAATGCTTGGTATCGGCACCGATACCAGTATCGGTGCAACCCTACTGCTGGTTGTAAAGACTAATCTGACTGAAGTTCACCATTCCATCAGAGTATGTATGGGGAACAGGTCATCAGTTATGGAAACAGAGCCCACAAGAGAGATAACTAAGGATTAGTAAAGCTGGTAGTTGGTTATTGCTTGTGGAGATTCCTGCCTTTTTTGGCCACTGTCCATTCACCTGAAGGTGGCAGCATAATGTTCATATAACAATCGTTCCTGTGCTTACCTTGAAGCCAGCGCACTTGTATAGCTGGTCCATAACCCTTTTCATTCTTTGCAGAAATCCTGAAAACAACAGCAGGTCGGGAGCTGCAGTCAACGTGAGCGTTTGCCAGCTGAGCAGAGGTTACAGTGCAGGATGTCTTCACACCACTGTAAATCTTCATGAACGCCAGCTGGTTCTGAGCCTCAGGAAGTGAAGTGCGTATGGCTAAGAAGGCTGAGTATTCTAAAATGTTTCCCGTTGGTGAAGAAGGTGTTTCCCATGAAATATGGACACAGTCTGCACTCTGAAATAATTACACGTGTTACATTAGATAACCAGACTAAAATTATTTAGGAAAGCTTTCAAGTCAAGCAAATGAGGTGCAATCTACAGTGGCAGTCTGAGCGGATCAGAAGCCCTACACTACACTACAAAGAGGAAGGTGGGGAGGCTCTCTGAACATTTACAAGACCCAAATGGCTCACAAAGGATGAGATCTGGCACCTAGGCCCTATTCCTGGCAGGCCAAAACGTTTTTCTGCTGAAACTTTTACTAGCTGCCAGGGCAGGAGTTCCATCATTGGAGTAAGTACAAACAAACTTAAATGGCTAAAGCAACACTACTCTACTAGGATAGCCTTATTTTTCTGGTTTTATTGGGCCTAACCTGACTTAGAATACTCTTGACGATGCATAAAAAAGATACGTGAAAATGACTGCATTTCTAGAGCTGATAGGAAAAAAAAAGAAGTGTGGCCAATTGCAACTACACTGAGAAAAAATATGCCTCCTTGCCTCAGTCACAGACCTACTGTGCCTAATGGTACATATCCAGCAAACAGCATTAGGCCCATTCACCCAAGGTATAGTTGGTAATAAATTCCTCAGGTCGTCTCCCTTTTACTCTCCCATTGTGTTCCCAGTGGAATGCTGCATTTCCACAGACCATCTGGACTAATCTGCCATCATAAACTTTACATTTTCTTTATTTACTTTTTACATTTCCTTTTGTATTGTAACCATTAACTCGTGTGATTATACAAGACACAGCAATGACTGAATGTTGTGGGTAGAATCCATGTGTTATGTGAAAAAATGGAGCAAACACTTCAAGTAAAAGTTGACTTCAATTACCAAAAAAAGAAAAAAAGAAGAGAAGTAGGGCAGTTCTCACATGCCAGCGATGTATTCTAGCGCATGCATATGTCTCTTCTTCTGTTGTACTCAGTGAGATAATTGCCTATTATTAGACACCATATTGTAATGTAATGTAAAGGGACTGGGTATGCTTATGTCAAGGTAGGTTTGCTAAACTAATTATTATGTACTTGCAGGCCATTGTGAACCAACAAATCATTTTTCATATGTATTTTCTTAAAGTCTCACCTTTGTGACTTTTACTGATGATGGAGCTCCAGGAAATCCTGGAATGCAAGTCTTAAACTCACTAATTTTACTAAAAGGACCAATTCCATATCCGTTAATTGCAGCAACTCTGAACATGTACGCACTGCCGGGACTAAGTCCATGTTTCTTTAACAAAGTGTAGCAAGGCGCATCAGCATCCTGGAGGAAGAAAACCAAGAGTTTCAGTTGTTAGAATGAGATTGCATATTTGATCCTTTAGTTTACATTTAATAATTTTAAAAGTATAGGATAGGGTAAGGACAGGACTTACATTTTAAGATCTATTGTTATGTATATGTTGTTTTTAAATGTCACTGTGTGGCTGTGTTATGTTATCTTAACCACTTCAATATGGGACACTTGCATCCCCTTCCTGCCCAGACCAATTTTCAACTTTTAGTGCTCTCACACTTTGAATGACAATTACTCAGTCATGCAACATTGTACCCAAACAAAATGTTTATCATTTTTTTCACACAAATAGAGCTTTCTTTTGGTGGCATTTAATCACCTCTGGGTTTTTTATTTTTTGTGACATAAGTGAAAAAAGATCAAACATTTCGAAAAAAAAAACTATATTTTAAGTTTCTATGTTAAAATTTGCAAATAAGTCAAATATGTGTATATTATTTGGTCTGTGTGAAAGTTATAGAGTCTACAAGCTATGGTGCCATAGCACCTGATGTAATAACAGCCAATCTCATTTCTTGAGGCCCTGAAATGTCAGGAAAGTACAAATACCCCCCAAATTACCCGTTTTTGAAAAGTAGACAGTTGGGAAAATGAAGAAATTATTATTTTTTTTTTTTTTACACAAAATTGTCATAACAAGTAGTTATTTCTCACACACAGCATATGCATACTTCCAACTACACCACAAAATACATTCTGCTACTGCTCCTAACTATGGCGATACCACATGTGTGGGATCTTTTCACACCCTGGCCACATACAGGGACATGCAGGGAGCACAGTCAGGCGTTCTAGAAGCAGAAATTTTACATCTAATTTCCTAAAGAACTATTACACTTTTGAAGGCCCTGGAGCACCAGGACAATGGAACTATCCACAAAATGACCCCATTTTGGAAAGCAAACACCCCAACATATATTTTATGAGGTATTATGAGTCTTTTGAACTGTTCATTTTTTTCCACAATTCTTTGCAAAACGCGGGAAAAAAATGAAAAAACTTTAATTTTACACAAAGTGGTCAATTTATAAGATATTTGTAACACATAGCATGTGAATAGCAAAAATTACACCCAAAATTACATTCTGCTACTCGTCTCAAGTTTGCCAATACCATGTGTGAGACTTTTACAAAGCCTGGCCACATACAGAGGTCCAACATGCAGGGAGCACCATTGGGCGTTTTGGGAGCATAAATTACACATAAAATATCCTAACGACCTATTACACTTTTGAAGGCCCTGGGGCACTAGGACAATGGAATTACCCACATTTTGGAAAGCAAACACCCCAACGTATATCAGGCATTATGAGTCTTTTGAATGGTTCATTTTTTTGCACAAGTCTTTGGAAAACGTGGAAAGAAAATGAAAACTTATTTTTTTTTTTTTTTACACAAAGTTGTCAATTTATATGTTATTTCTAACACAGAGCATGTCCATAGCAAAAATTACACCTCAAAATACATTCTGCTATTCGTCCCGAGAATGGCGATACCACATGTGTGAGACTTTTACATAGCCTGGCCACATAGACAGGTCCAACATTGAAGTAGTACCTGCAGGCGTTCTAGGGGCATAAATTAATTTCATTCCTACCTATCACACTTTTGAAGGTCCTGAAGCACCAGGACAATGGAATTACCGGTAAAGTGACCCCATTTTGGAAAGCAAACACCCCAATGTATATTTTATAAGGCATGGGCTACAGATATGTACTCGGGTACTCTGATGGACTGGTAAAAGGTACTCGGGTACTCTCATGGGCTGGTGATAGGTACTCGGGTACTCAGATTAGCTAGTGACAGGTACCAAGGTACTCAGATGGGCTGGTGACGGGTACTCGGGTAATCTGATGGGTTGGTGACAGGTACTTGGGTAATCTGATGGGTTGGTGACAGGTACTTGGGTGAGCTGTGAGAGGTACTCAGATGGGCTGGAGACAGGTCCTCTTTATTACTGGGTGGGGGGTAATCATTGTACTTGGTGTACACAGTAAGCGGTAACAAGCCGTTACTGCAATCTCCTTCTCACACACAATCAGTGTGTGAGGAGGAGGACCCGGTAACCACTTGTTACCGCAGTTTGTTGACAATATGTGACCAGCTGTCATTGGACACAGCCGGTCACGTGGTAAAGAGCTAATTTCATTGGTTCTGAACCACGGTCGGGGATGGGCTGTGTCCGGGTCACAAGCTTCATCACCGATCACGCGCACCCTAGGGGCACGAATGAGTGCCGTGCACGAGTTCAGTGCATGTGACCAGCTGTTACATAGTCAGTTTGAAAAAAGACAAAAGTCCATCTAGTTAAACCAAAAAAAAAAAAAAAATAATAATAATAATTTATATATAACCAAACAATCCCATATACAATCCTTCACCCACAGTTGATCCAGAGGAAGGCAAAAAACCCCAGCAAAGCATGATCCAATTTGCTATAATGGGGGAAAAAAATCCTTCCTGATCCCCCAAGAGGCAATCGGATACACCCTGGATCAACTTTACCTAAAAATGTTAGTACCCAGTTATATTTACATTAAGGAAAGAATCCAGACCCATTTTTAAAGCAATCAACCGTGCTGGCCAAAACCACCTCTGGAGGGAGTCTATTCCACCAGCCGGTCACGTAGTAAAGAGCTATTTTCTATTGGCTCTTTACACTGATGGGACACGCCTCATCCCCGATTGCTGCGATGCGGGCCCCTGGGGGTCCTCAGGAGCGGCAAAAATGGGAGGACATCATATGACGTCCACCCAGGATGGGTGGACGCAATATTACAATATGCCGGTAAGGAAGTGGTTAAAATTCCTATATGTGTAGAGTGCATTTTGGGGTCTATTTATTAAAGCTTAAGAGTGCAAAATCAGACTCACTTCTGCATTAAAACCAATCAGCCTCTAACCTCAGCTTGTTCATAAAACCTGGAAGCCAATTGGTTTCTGTGCAGAAGCGAGTGTGGTTTTACACTCTCCAGCTTTAGTAAATAAACCCCACTGTGTGTGCCTGCATTTTATTGCATGACCTTCGATTGCATAATGGCAATACATTTTTTAATAAAAAAAAAAAAAAAAACACACACAAACAATAGCCACTTTCCATTTAACAGTTGTAGCCTGCCATACAGAAAATATGACTGATAACCACTGTTAATTTTGACATCAAATTATGATTTAATTTTAGTCGTTAGTGCCATCTAAATTGTTTTAGTCGACTAGAATCTCCGGTATAATTTAGTCAACTTAAATCTTCAGTACCCACCTGAACTTCCACTTCCCTTGAAGCTCCGTCTGTCTGTTAAAGCCCCATCCCCCTGACTCTATCTGCAAGCCGTACTGTCTGAGAGACGCAAGCTCCCTCTGTCTGTCTGCTGCCTGGAAGTTCCGGAACAATGTAAACAAAGAGGAACTTCTCCGATTTGTGTCTGTCTGGATGTGACATGGTGAGTGTTTCCCCTCCCAGCAAGGTAGCAATGCTTAGCACTGTGTAAAATAACATTCGCCCCAGACCGTCCAGTTCTCTGCCCTGTGCGCTCCCTCACTCCCATTTATTTCCCCATCCCCACTTGCAGCCTAGCATTACAGCCAATAGCGTTAACAGCTTTTTTTTTTTAACTTTTAAGTTGTACTTCCGTTAGTCAAAAAGGAATGATTTTTTTTTTTTTTATTAAAGCGGAGGTCCGGGCTAAAAAAAAAAATTAAAAGTCAGCAGCTACACATACAGTAGCTGCTGACTTTTAATATTAGGACACTTACCTGTCCTGGACTCCAGCGATGTCGGCACCCGCCGCTGATCTTCGGATCGGGGGACGGGTGCAGCCGCCTCCATCGCGGGTAAGGGAACCCGGACGTGTAAGCAGTACAGCTTCACGCCGGGCACCTTACTGCGCATGCGCGAGCTCTGCCACGCTCTGCTACTGGCCAGGCGGCCAGTAGCAGAGCGAGCAGGGAGGAGGGAGCCGGCTTCTGACGTCAGCGGCCGCGTCCGCCGGCCAGAACTCCCGGAAGTGTGGAAAAGGACACCTGTCTAAAGACAGGTGTCCTCTTCCCCCTCCCCCCCGAAAGGTGCCAAATGTGACACCCGAGGGGGGGAGGAATCCAACCAGCGGAAGTTCCACTTTAGGGTGGAACTCCGCTTTAAGAAGTTATATAATCACAAAGGTCAAATATGTCTCTGTAGTGCATGTTCAAACCTTAATACCATAAATAATAACATATTATATTTTTACTCCAATAAATGCTTAAATCATGCATTACAATTTAACTAAACCCATTCAATTTTTGTCGACTAAATATAAATTGGAATCGATTTTCGCCATAGCTTTCGTCAACTGACTTAATTTGAATATTGTTTTCGTTTAATTTTCGTCACTGAAAACATGCATCTGACGAAAATGATGTTGAAATTATTTTTGTTGACAAAATTAACACTGTTGATAAGTAAGGATGGACTCGGGCGTGTTCAGAACCGAACGTGCCCGAGCCCGCTAGGAAGTGAACCCTGCACTGCCCTAATCACAGGCAGTGAGACATTCCCCGATCGCTGCAGCCACGCATCAGGGAAATGTCTCGCTGTCTGTGATTAGTGCAGTGCAGGGTTCACTTCCTGGCGGGCTTGGGCACGTTCGATTCCGAACAAGCCCGAGCCCATCTTTACTGATAAGCCTTAGGGCCGGTTCACACAGGGGTGACTTGTGCTCCAACTTGTGCCTCCTCAAGTCGCTTGACATCTGAAATCCCATTGAAATGAATAGGAACCATCTTAATGTACACTAATGAAGTTGCTCCGACTTCAAAAAAGGTTCCTGTACTACTTCAAGACGACTTCTATCCGGCTTGTGCCCACAGAATCTAATGGAAGTCGCCTCCAAGTCAGATCCCGCATCTATATTGAAGCGACTTTACAGGAAAAAGAAAATAATTTACCAAGGCAAACCCCTCCCTCCTTTCTCGGATTGGCCACAGGCAAAGTCGCCTGGCATGGAGTCGCGTTGTAAGTCGCCCAAAGTCGGATCGCCCCTGTGTGAACGCGATGTTGGAGAGATACACCTAACTTAAAAGACAAACTGTACACATCTGATGTAGACACACTACCTTGCCTGAAGTGCCCTGGTTCGCTTCTGGAAGCACAAAGAAGTGACTGACAACAGCACTATTGGTTTGGAAGATCCCAACATCATACCACTTCTTCTGGCCATTCTTTACTGCAGAATTTTCTGTAACCTGCCCATTTGCCTGTGAGCAAAGTAAAAATTCTTCAGTTTACCCATTAGAAGTTTTATTATCCATTTCTAGGAAGAGATACAAGCACGTGTTATGCAAATTGGCATATTCTCCAGAATGCAGGAAGCAAAAATTATCAAACTTTTTTTTTTAGTTCTCCAGTGTATCAGTGACCAGTAATTCTGGATTCAATTTAATTAAATTTTGCCATTAAAATTCAAAACAATAGTTCTATATAGTGATGTGCATTTGTCTCTCTCTCTCTCTGTTAACCGGTAAAACTTACTAGCGAACTCTTTGACTGGGACATCACTTTGTTGCTTGTATGTGAAGCCGATGTGGAGCCTGTAGCTATAAAGAAAAATGTCTCAGTAATTATGAAATTTAACAGTTGAACTTGCTTGCATATAAAAAAAAAAGTGTACCAAACTTCAGGCTGAACCAGATATTTTTTTGGTGTACCAAATGCATACATAAAGTGACTGTGGACCCCCTCAGCATTGTTTACAAAATACAGTGCCTTGAAAAAGTATTCATACCCCTTGAAATTTTTTACATTTTGTCTTGTTACAACCAAAAACGTAAATGTATGTCATTTGGATTTTATGTAATAGACAACACAAAGTGGTACATAATTGTGAAGTGGAAGGAAAAGTGTGGCATGGATTTGTATCCAGCCCCCTTTACTCTGACAACCCTAACCAAAATCTAGTGGAACCAATTGCCTTTAGAAGTCACCTAATTAGTAAATCCACCTGTACGTAATTTAATCTCAGTATAAATACAACTGTTCTGTGAAGCCCTCAGAGGTTTGTTAGAGAACCTTAGTGAACAAACAGCATAATAATGGTCAAGGTACACACCAGACAGGTCAGGGATAAAGTTGTGGAGAAGTTTAAAGCAGGGTTAGGTTATAAAAAAAAATATCCAAAGCTTTGAACATCTCACGAAGCACTGTTCAGTCCATCATCCAAAAATGGAGAGTATGGCACAATTGCAAACCTACCATGACATGGCCGTCCATCTAAACTGACAGGATGGGTAAGCAGAGCATTTGATCAGAGAAGCAGCCAAGAGGCCCATGGTAACTCTGGAGGAGTTTCAGAGATCCACAGCTCAGGTGGGAGAATCTGTCCACAGGACAACTGGTTGGCATGCACTCCACAAATCTGGCCTTTATGGAAGAGTGGCAAGAAGAAAGCCATTGTAGAAAAAGCCTTAAGAAGTCCAGCTTGCGAGAAGCCATGTGGGGGACAAAGCAAACATGTGGAAGAAGGTGCTCTGGTCAGATGAGGCCAAAATTGAACTTTCTGGCCTAAAAGCCAAACACTATGTATGGAGGAAAACTAACACTGCACATCACTCTGAACATACCATCTCCACTGTGAAACATGGTGGTGGCAGCATCATGTTGTGGGGATGCTTTTCTTCCGCAGGGACAGGGAAGCTGTCAGAGTTGATGGGAAGATGGATGGAGACAAATACAGGGCAATGGAAGGTTCGCCTTCCAGTTGGACAATGACCGTAAACATACAGCCAGAGCTACAATGGAATGGTTTAGATCAAAGCATATTCATGTGAATGGCCCAGTCAAAGTCCAGACCTAAATCCAATTGAGGATCTGTGGCAAAACTTGAAAATTGCTGTTCACAGACTCTCTCCATCCAACCTGACAGAGCTTGAGCTGGTTTGCCAAGAAGAATGGTGTTTCTCAACCGGGGGTTCTGCGGCAATCTACCTGTCAATCACAAGCCACTGACAGGTAGATTGAATCCCCACTAGTTTCCCCCACTGGTGCTCTTCCCGGCAGGCCCCTCCCCCCTCCTTCTTATCCATCCCAGTTGCTTGTATGTGATAGGATGGACAAGAAATAAGGGGCTGACCAGGAACAGCGTGCGAGAGTTAGGACAGCCACAGCTGCTTCCCTGTGCTCAAATGTAAGAATGTGCCCTGCCTCCATGTAATTGTGTGGTCTGTTTCCTTGCAAATATGTGCCTGGTGTCCTGTTCCCATGTGCCCTGCTCCCATGTGCCCTGCTCCCATGTGCCCTGCTCCCATGTGCCCTGCTCCCATGTGCCCTGCTCCCATGTGCCCTGCTCCCATGTGCCCTGCTCCCATGTGCCCTGCTCCTATGT
Source organism: Glandirana rugosa (assembly GCA_018402905.1). Classification (NCBI taxonomy): domain Eukaryota; kingdom Metazoa; phylum Chordata; class Amphibia; order Anura; family Ranidae; genus Glandirana; species Glandirana rugosa. Next base: position 1,059,150 of record BLSH010438155.1, read on the forward strand.
GCCCTGCTCCTATGTGCCCTGTTCCTTCTTTGTATGTGCCCTGTGTCCTGCTCCTATGTACCCTGCTCCCATGTGCCCCGCTCTCCTGTGATCACGTAGCTGTTGCCACGTATGGTGCCCTCCTGCCTTGTGTACCTTGCCCTGCTGCTGCTGCCCTGTACACTGCTATCAAGTTGGACCCAGAATTGAGCATATGTGCAGAAAAAAAGCAAGTACAAGTTTTACATTAAATAGATACGTTTTAATATTTATGCAATTATTTCATGTTATTTTTAAAAGTAATTGTTATATTTACAGCTCGCAAATCACACCGATGTTCCACGACCTGTCGATATGAAAATTATTTCAGGGGTTCCCCGAGATTTCAGACTTTTTGTCAGGGGTTCCTCGACTGTAAAAAGGTTGAGAAACACTGCTCTAGATGTACAAAGCTGGTAGAGACATACCCAAAAAGACTTGTAACTAATTGCAGTGAAAGGTGGTTCTACAAAAGTATTGACCCAGAGGGGCTGAATATAAATGCACGCCACACTTTTCAGATATTTGTAAAAAATGTTTAAAACCATTTATCATTTTCCTTCCACTCCACAATTATGTGCCACTTTGTGTTGGTCTATCACATAAAATACATTTACGTTTTTGTTTGTATAATGACAAAATGTGGAAAATTTCAAGGGGTATGAATACTCAAGGCACTGTACATGATTCCTGATGGGTTGCCACAAGTTACGTTCACCTCTGGGAACATGTTACATGTTCCGCCCATTTTTAGGGTGGAACATGTAACACGTGCCCACTCCTGCAACGTCTCCCTGATCCGCTGCCTTTAGTGACAGCAAGCGGGGGATATTCTCCCCCCATTTACAGTCACTATTAAAAAATAAATAAAGTTCTGTGAATGGGAAACTATAGACCGCCTTTGTGGCTGTTGGCTTGTAGTTCTCAATGAACTACCAGGGCGCCATTGAGTGCTCTGGGAGTTCACGGTCTCTTCCTGTCAGTGTGTATCTGCCTGCCTCTACGAGGTATGAGCAGATAGATGCACTGACAAGTCTGCAGAAGTCCTGCGTGGCACCCATTATCTGCTGATCATGGATGCAATGCTTTCCAGGCTTTTAGCAAAAAAACTAAAGAAAAAATGCACAAGGGGGAATCTGGCCTATCCAAGAAACAGTTCATATCTGATATTTCAGTTTGAGGTACATTTAATGCCTTATATCTTAGCAATTATATTGTACTTTAATCAGATACAAGATGTATACAGATTGATGACCATAGATAACTGCTCTTTGTAGAACAGCATGAATATGTGTTTTTAATGTTTAGGTGTATCCAGGATTATCATCATTTATTACCAAACCTCCTATAGAGTATATTTGGTTTTCTATATTGATGAACACTAGTCTAGTCTTACAATTATTTATTTCATCGCCTATCCCATGAGCCAGAAAAAAAAAAAAAAAACGAATTACCATTAAAATAAAATTTCTGTGGCGGTGACCATTGCTGCAACAGCCAATGACATATAATAATGTTTCATTTAACATCTGCAGGTGGTATGACAATGTAATGTTCATTAAAATTACAAATTAAGAATGGGAATTGGGAGCAATTCTGTTTGAGGTGACAAAAACAAACATATTATATCAACTTTGATAGCTGATGTGCTGAACACAAAATACTGTTAACTGCAAATACTGATTGGTCATGCAAACATTTTTACTTTGTACCCTTATACACATTTCAATACACATGCAATGTTAATGTCCACCCTGCAATTCAACTGCTTTGACAGAAAAATGGCTGAGAATACAGTATGTGAAACTCATTTCAAACCTTCACGTTGTGTACTGAGTGTAGTTTGTGAAGTTTCATCTCTAACAAGTGCCCCATTTGTACGTGATGTCTCAGTTTTAATGCGCTGCTGGGTTACCATAGATTGTGCACTGGAGACAATGCAGGATGCTGAAACCTCAGGTGTTAAAATTCCTATGTCCAAGGCATGCACATCATTCAAATTAGATGATGTATGAGGACCTAGGACACAAAGTAAATGACAACTCATTAAATGTGTTTTTGGAACCACTTGATCATCAAACCGACCATTTACAAAGCAATGTACAACCTTTTTATATCTATGGTTCACTCCAAGCCATGGTCACAAAAGAATTGTATTGACTCTCTGGATCTGATACCTTTACACTTTTTACTTAGGAATACAGAAAATCTTTTTTTTTTTTTTTTACAACATATGCAAGATAACATTTAAATGGTATGTGTATTCAGTACAGAAACATTACAGAGGACCAATGTTTGCACTTAGAACATACCAATACTTTTTTCTTACCTGCTGTGTTAGGCCCAGATGAGTCTTGTAATTTGCCATTTAATTCTACAGTTCCACTGGAAAGTGCTTGTTTCTCTGTTAAGGTTATCTTCATTCCAATAACACCATGGTCAGTAGCAGTGGACTTTACTAAAGAGCTGGGTGTGGAATTCTAGTTCAGTGACAAAAGAAATGTCATCACATATAAAGGAAATATTTGTCAATAAGTGTAAAAGTGGATTGTAAAAGGTTTGTTTTTTTGTAAAATAACAATCATGTTATACTTAACTGCTCTGTGCAGTTGGTTTTGTACAGAGTGGCCACAATCCTCCTTTTCTGGTGTGTCCTTGGTGGCGCTCCTGGCTCCCCCTCTTCATCAGGTGCCCCCAAGGAGAGGCTCTTTCCTTGGGGGCACCCATGCAGGCACGCTCCCGAGTCCTGATGCTGCGTCCACTGACACAAACCGGACTCCCCGCCCCCCACGTCACTGGATTTGATTGATAGCAGCGGGAGCTATCAATCTATCCAATGAGGACCGAGACAGCAGCTGGAGCAGCTGGCCTCGTGCTCGTCACTGGAATGATAGGGTTCAGGTAAGAAAAAGGGGGGTCTGGGGGCAGCTGCAGTGCTGAAGGTTTTTCACCTTAATGCATAGTATTACAACTTCTTTAAAGTGTCATTAATCGGTTCCCACCCAGACCACTGTACAATGACGACTGGGCAGGACTGCTCTTGTTCTGGGAGGACATCATATAACATCCTCCCATTCTTGCCGTTCATGCATTCCATCCCGGGTCGGTGGTGAGCTGTGTCCCTCGGACACAGCGCATCACTGAACAGGGTAAAGAGCCAATGACATTCGCTCTTTACCATGTGATCTGCTGTGTCCAATCACAGCTGATCACATGTAAACAAATGCCGGGTATCAGCATTTCCTTTCCTCAGCGTTGCACAGTCTGATGAAAGGAAAGCTGATAACCGGCTTTCCTGTGACAGGGGGCATTTACAATGATAAATCAGGGCACTGATCATCAGTGAAGCCCTATCAACGCACATTAGTGAAGAAGAAAAATTACTTAATTGCAAAAATTTATAACAGAAAACAAAGAAACGTTTTTTTTTTCCACATTTTTTCAGTCTTTTTTCTTTTGTTTAGCAAAAAATAAAAAAAATCCAGGGGTGATTAAAAACTACCAAAGTAAAGTGGATGACGAAGACCCGAATCGGCACCACAACCAATTTTTTGACAAAATAGAAAATTTAAACTAGAATTAGGACTTTAAAAAGGTGCCAAAAATTATTTTTGGCACCTTTAAAGCCCTAATTCTAGTTTAAATTTTCTAAAAAGTACCAAAAGAAAACTAATCAGTCTCCAAAATATGGTAAAAATTTTATGTGGGTACACTGTTGCATGACTGCGCAAATGTAATTCTAAGTGCAACAGCGCTGAAAGTTGTTGAATCTGTCAATCACAGGCTGTGCGCTGGAGCTCCCTCCCGTCACCTTATTTCTTTTGGTGTCAGGAAAAAGTGTCAGAAGTGACTCATGCACATAGCAGGAGTAACAAGGCAACAGAGAGGAATTACACTTAATGCTGTGGATTGGGACAAGTACAAACTATAGAGATATATGCTTTGTACATATTTTATGTTTGAGGTTTACAACAACTTTAATGTTTAGTTTTACTTTTGTAAATGCCTGGTTGATCCTGCCTTTATTTTTCATTGATCTACCCTCTCCTCAGTGGAAACAAAATAGCAGGTGATCCTCTATGTACTGCATTGTCACTTGCAATGCGCACGCTCCACCGTCTGCCTTTTAGGAGGCTTCTCGCTTCCTCATTTTTCTACTCAAGCCACTCCCACACGACTTTGCTCATAGTCTTGTGGGGAGGCTCCAACTATTTCTATGGCAGTATCTTGCCCTCCTCCCTCCTATTCGTCCATATGTGCTGATGTTACTGCCATAGGAGTGATTGATGCTTTATACTGAGAGCCGCTTAACATGACACAACTTCTGCAGACTGAGGAGTTCACTGCTTCGCCTATTGAACAGTGTGGTGTGGAGTAGGCAAACAGGGTCACATGACCACAACGTGAAAAAAAAAAAAAATGAAGGCATTTATTTTGTTTCTATGTAATCTACCCTGGATTAATTTTATTTCCACAGTTGAAAAATATGAAAGCATGCTTAATAACATTTTAACGGGTTATTTATTTTGTACATGCATACGATTTTATTGGACCCCATATATACAAACATTGGCACAAAGCCAAATTAGTGGCACGGCACCGACATAAATATGGCCTAATACATATAAATCATTAGAGAAACTTATCAGCCACTTACCTGGCTAACTGGTCCACTACTGCTATTCTGGTGGCAAGTGTCCACTTTATGTTCAGGAGGAAATATGCAGCTTGCAGGAGATACATGGCTAACTGCATCTATAATATTAGCATGGACATGGTCATTCTTGTAAACATTAAATTACATGTAAAACACATGATCTCATGAGTGTAGTTACAGTACAACAGCCAGAAGCTGTGCAGTGGGCTGAATTAAGCCATACTGCAGTACATTGATGTGTCCAATTGGAATGTCAGGACAGGAAGATCTGGCACTCTCAAGCATGAGGCCAACTGCACTAGCAAGTACATGTTTGAAATACTCTCAGAAATGAGCAATAACAGTGTATATATTATATATACATACACAGTACTGTGCAAAAGTTTTAGGCAGATGAGAAGAAATGCAAGAATGCATTTGAAATATATATTTTAATTTTTTTTTTTCAATTTACAAAATGCAAAAGTGAGCGAACAAAAGAACAATCTAAATCAAATCATTATTTAGTGTGACTACCTTTTGGCTTCAAACCAGCATCAGTTCTTACACTTGCATAAAGTCAGTTTCCCTTTATTGGTTGAACTAGATGGATGTGTCTTTTTTCAACCAGACTATGTAACTATGTATTAGAGTCAGGTGTATGATTAACCAATTATACCAAGGGGGTACTAATGGTCATCAATTTCAAATGTAGGTTGAAACACAGTCATTGACAAACAGAAACAGCTGTGTAGGAGGCTAAAAGGGATAATAAAGTCTCCGTTTTTTTTAAAATAACAAACATGTTATGCTAACCTGCTCTGTGTAGTGGTTTTGCACAGAGCAACCCAGATTCTCCTCTTCTCAGGTCCCTCACAAGGACTCCTGGCCCCTCCCTCCTGCGGAGTGCCCCTACAGCAAGCAGCTTGCTATGGGAGCACCCAAGCAGCTGCTCCATGTGTCCATTCAGACACAGAGGCATGGTTCAGCCCTGTCCACTCTCTCTTTTCATTGGCTCACTAACTTTGATTGACAGCAGCAGGAGCCAATGGCGCTGCGCTGCTGTCTCAGCCAATGAAGAGGGAGAGTCCAGGGCAGCCGAGACACCCCATTGCTGGATCGAGATGGGCTCAAGTATTAGGCTTAATGTACACGGAACGCTTTTTCAACCTCTCCTGAACAATGTTTTTGACAGCTAGAAGCCGACGCTTAACCAGTTCCCCACCGGCTGCCAGCGGCAGTGTGGATGCTGTGCGCGAATCGCCGTAAAAAGACGGCAATCTGTGAAAGGCAGCTAGGGGGCGCCTGCGCCCGCCGCACTCCTGAGGAGTGTGCCCGCGGCTCGGGCGGACCCGATGTCCGCCGGCGAGCCGCGATGAGCGGCCACAGGCAAAGAACAGGGAACCGCCAATGTAAACACGGCGGTTCCCCATTCTGACAGTGCGGGCATGGGTGATCTACTGATCCCTGTCACTGGGATCAGTTAGATCTCCCATGCCCATGGTAGCCCAACCCCCCCCCCCCCCCCCACAGTTAGAACACACCCAGGGAACATAGTTAACTTCTTCACTACACCCTGCAGGTTAACCCCTTCACTGCCAATGACATTTACACAGTAACCAGTGGACATTTAAATTTCTGGTCGCTGTATAAATGTCAATGGTCCCATAAAAGTGTAAAAAATGTCCGACATGTCCGCCCCAATATCGCAGTACCGCTATAAATCGCAGATCGCCACCATTACTAGTAAAAAATAAAAAAAAATAGAAACCCCAGAAATGAATTCTCACCATCCGTAAACGCGGCCACTTTTGCGCAAACCAATCAAACGCCGATTACGATTTTTTCTTATCACAAATATGAGGAAGAATATAAATCGGCCAAAACCGGTGAAAAAAAAATTTTTTTTTTATATTTTTTTTTTGGATTTGTATTTTAGCAAAAAGTAAGAAATTTGGGTTTTTTTGCAAAATGGTCGCTCTTCTTTTGTTTATAGCGTTGATCAGAAATGATGCAGAGGTGATCAAATACCACCAAAAGAAAGCTCTTATTTGTGGGGAAAAAAAGGATGCAAATTTCGTTTAGGTACAATGTCGCACGACCGCTCAATTGTCAGTTAAAGCGACGCAGTACCGAATCGCAAAAAGTGCTCTGGTCCTAAACTGGGAAATTCTTCCGGGGGTGAAGTGGTTAAAAAAGGCCGTTTAGCCACGTTCGCGTCTAGGAATGTTTTTTTTTTTTTTCTAAATGAAAAAGCCTGTTGAAACGCTGCTAGACATGAGTTACCTCGTTTAGCAGCGTTTACAAGCTGTTACAGGCATTTGGCGTTTCAAATGCCTCTGAACTTCCTTCTAAACAAATTTTTTTGGGTTCCAAAAAAGCTTCTAAATTCAACTGCCTAGAAACGACTGTAAACGACCATGTGTACATGTACTGATAACAGAGGAGCACCCAACTGCTCCTAAACAGCCGTTTACCAGCAGCAGTGTATATGAGGCCTTAGGGGGGCTGAGGTGGCAGCTGCACACAGGAGGCATTTTATCTTAATGAATAGAACGCATTACGATAAAAAAACCTTCTGACTTTACAACCACTTTAAAATTGGGTGAGAAAAAGATCAACTCTGCTACTGGGTGAGGTTGTGGAAGGCAGTTACATGTCACAAGTTATACACCATGGCAAGACTGAGCAAAGCAACAGGACACAAGGTAGTTATACTGCATCAGCAAAGTCTTCCCCAGGGAAAGATTTCAAAGCAGGTTGGGATTTCAAGGTGTGCTGTTGAAGAAGCACAATGAAACAGGCAACGTTGAGGACCGTAAATGCAGTGGTTAGACAAGGACCTTAAAACTTAATGCAGCAGATGAAAATCACATCATGCTTTTTTCCCTTTCAACATCAAAAGATGTACAGCAGTGACATTTGCACAGAACTGGAGGAAACCTGTGGTATACCCATATACTGTCTGGAGAATTATGGACAGAAGTAATCTTCATGGAAGAATTGCGACCAAAAAGCAATACCTCTGACATGGAAACAAGGCTACGCAACTATGCATGAAAACATAGGAACTGGGTGCATAAAAATAGCAGCAGGTGCTCTGGACTGATGAGTCCAATTTTAAATATTTGGCTGTAGTAAGACCTGCAGAGCGGTAAAGTAATGAGTGTCTACAGGCAACAGTGAAGCATGGTGGAGGTTCCTTGCATGTTTGGGGCTGCATTTCTGCAAATGGAGTTGGAGACTTGGTCAGGATCAATGGTGTTCTCAATGCTGACAACTCCAAACATGCAGCTAATGTCATTAAGAACTATTTTCAGCGTAAAAAAGAACAAGGAGTTCTGGAAGTGATGGATTGGCCCACACAGAGCCCTGATCTCAACATTATGGTATTAGATGAAGAGACAAAACGAACTGAAGCAGCCTACATCCACAAAAGATCTGTGGTTAGTTCTTCAAAAACTGTGTGCAATGGTACCTAGAATAACTGATGCTGTTTTAAACCCAACACCAAATTATTGATTCAATTTGGGTTTCTCTTCTGTTCATCTACTTTCCATTCTGTTAATTGGTAAAAAATATTTCTGTATACAAACCTCACAAATACTTCAAAAAGAAGCTTCAGTAACAAACTATAAAAACACAGTAAAATGCAGTAACAATTCCCATTAAGAGCACCAGTTTGATAAACACAAAATATAATAACCCACCCACATAATTAGGAGGAGGAAGGGGCAGCCACAACTCTCAATGACAGCTTTGTATAATCAACCTGTAATACCCATTCAATATTGTATTACTGACAGGGTCTCGGCAAGAATTCTACATTTTGCAACCAAAAGAGGTGTAGCGTTATAAGTCTATAGAAGTAACGGAGTAGCTTTATATCCACCCAAATCACTTCTATGTGACATTTAACTGTAACAATATAATCAAACTACCAGCTTCTATAATGGTTGGGAGTAAGTGTAGATGCTAGTGCTGCCTCCAAAGTAATAGTTATGTTGGTGGCAGCAAAAAGGGTTAAAGTGCTTGTATATCCAAAGTTTTTTTGGCTAGAGTAGGGAGATTTTTATTTTCATGTGTCCCCACTAAGTAGATTCACCTCCAATATCTATAATAGTGACCACTGCCAACAAGACAGGAAGTCCAACATTTTGGCACTGCAATCAGAACAAAAATAAATAAATTTTAAACTCAGCAGGCAGACCATTATATTTATTTTAATGTGCATCTAAACTCAAAACAATATTGTAATAAAACTGCAGTCCTTTGATGTGGTGGTTGCATTAGGTTTAATTTTTTAGGAAAACTTTTAGTAAGTACAGAAAAAAAGGGATTTTATTAAAACTTACCGTAAAATCCTTTTCTCCGAGTTCACTGACAGACGCAGCTCTTCCTGACTTTGTGGGGTTTTATGTTTGTCCTACTAGGAGTTAACTAGGCAGGGAAAAGAATCAGCTGGCCCCTCCCCTGGGGGCCGTCCTCTCTTCCTACATTAAACCCCCTCACAGAATAACTCTTCAGTTCGTACACAAGCCGTACCAAAACAGAGCCCAGAGGGGTGGGTGCTGCGTCTGTCAGTGAACTCGGAGAAAAGGATTTTACGGTAAGTTTTAATAAAATCCCTTTTTCGCCTTACGTTCACTGACAGACTCAGCTCTTCATGACTTTGTGGGGACGTCCCCAAGCTGTGTCAAAAAAGAGGGGTGGGTAAACGCAAACAACTGTACCCAACTGAACCTCTGAGGAGGCGCCAGACGCGCCTACACTGCCGCCTGCAGAACTTTGCGGCCAAAAGCAGCATCCGAAGATGCGAACACATCAACTTAGTAAAAGTGTGAACCGAGGCCCAAGTGGCCGCTTTGCACACCTGTGACACCGAGGCCTGGTGTCTGAAAGCCCAGGAAGTACTAACCGCCCGGGTAGAATGAGCCGTGACCGGAAAAGGTGGAACCATGCCCCGAACAGAATACGCATGGGTCACAGTTTTTCTAATCCACTGAGAAATCGTAGCCGAAGAGGCCGCCAGACCTTTGCACGGTCCCTCTGGCACAACAAACAAGGCGTCAGCCTTACGAAAGGGAGCTGTAGCAGTCAAGTACACTCGTAAGGCCCTTACTACGTCCTAAGTATGCAACTCAAACTCCTTGGGGTGCGAAGGACGAGGGCACAATGAAGGCAGAACAATATCTTCATTCATATGAAAAGAAGAGACTACCTTCGGAAGAAAAGAAGGAAGGGGTCGCAAGACCGCCTTATCCTTATGCATTACCAAATAAGGAGACTTGCATGATAGTGCAGCCAATTCCGACACTTGTCTGGCAGAAGTAATTGCGACTAAGAAGGCCACCTTCTGCGACAGAAGTTGTAAGGGAATCTCGCTGATTTTTTCATAAGGTGGTTTTTGAAGAACAGAAAGCACCAGATTCAGATCCCACGGAGCCATCGGGGATCTCACCCGAGGCGCCACATGTCGCACACCTTGTACAAAGGTACGAATCAGAGAGTGCGAAGCCAAAGGTCTTTGAAAAAGTATAGCTAAGGCCGAGATCTGGCCCTTAATAGTACTCAAAGCCAACTGCTTATTCAGACCCTGCTGTAAAAAGGTCAGTACCCTGGAGACTACAAACGAGCGAGGGTTATAGCCCTCCGCCTCGCACCAAGCAATGTAAGCCTTCCAGGTGCGGTGATAAATCTTGCGAGAGGTGCACTTGCGAGCTTTCAACAGAGTGGGGATCACGGAGTCGGCCACTCCTCTATCCCTTAGCACCTGGGACTCAATAGCCAAGCCGTCAAAGCCAGCGAGGGTGGCTCCGGGAGGAAAGTACTCTTGCCTCCCGTGAAATCCTTAATGCAGCAAAAAAAAGAAAAGAAAAAAAAAAAAGAAAATGGGCACAATAGGACCGCAGTTCCCTATAGGGAAGCCAGGTCAACTCCTTGCGAACTAGGCATTGAAACTGAAGAGCTATTCTGTGAGGGGGTTTAATGTAGGAAGAGAGGACGGCCCCCAGGGGAGGGGCCAGCTGATTATTTTCGCTGCCTAGTTAACTCCTAGTAGGACGAACATAAAACCCCACAAAGTCATGAAGAGCTGCGTCTGTCAGTGAACGTAAGGAGAAATAGGAAATTTGATATACCTGTAAATTCCAAATCTCTGAGTTAACTACAGGACACAATGTATTCTTAGACCATGGGTGATATGCCACTATCTTCAGGTGATTGTATCCAAAAGCATTGCTGGGACTGCCCCACAATGTATCCATATAACCCCTCCAATTCCATGAGGCTCCAGTTTTTCTTTAGTAAGAGTAAGAGGGAAGGGACCTGTCATGTACTGTACTCCAAGATATGGAATTTACAGGTACATTAAGATTCCACTTCTCTCAATTGTACAGTACAGGATGCAGGAATTGATTCTTAGATCATATAATGTGCCCAAACAATAATTCAAGGAGTAGACAACAAAATAGTCAAAAGAGCAGTGACTGGCTGCAGTAAAAAATAAGGTCAGTCAGTCAACAGAACCAAACAAGCAGTTGACCACAGAAGCACATATTAACAGATGTTCAAACACCTGGTTAAAAAA
>BLSH010438155.1:1072573-1083888 GCA_018402905.1 Glandirana rugosa
AGGGATAAATCAATAATTCTCCCACTATACAAGTCTCTGGTGAGGCCACACCTGGAATATGCCATCCAATTCTGGGCACCAGTCCTCAGGAAGGATGTCCTGGTATTGGAAGGGGTTCAGAGAAGGGCAACAAAGCTAATTAAGGGATTGGAGGACCTTAGTTATGAGGAAAGATTACAAGCACTGAACTTATTCTCTCTGGAGAAGAGACGCTTGAGAGGGGGTATGATCTCAATGTACAAAAACTGTACTGGTGACCCCACAATAGGGACAAAACTAATCCACGCAAGGGACTACAAAAGGAAACGTGGCCATTCATTAAAATTAGAAGAAAGGCGGTTTAACCTTAAAATGCGTAGCGGGTTATTTACGGTAAGAGCAGTGAGGATGTGGAATTCTCTTCCACAAACAGTGGTTTCAGCTGGGAGAATAGATAGTTTCAAAAAAACTATTAGACGGGCACCTAAGGGACTTTGAGGGATATACAATGTAATACTTACATAAAAACACACACATAGGTTAGACTTGATGGACTTGTGTCTTTTTTCAACCGTACTAACTATATATGGATACACTAGGCAGCAGTCCGAGCAAAGCTTTTGCTAGCGTCCTATCACCTAAACGTAGCAGCACAACCCAAGACTTAAGAATCAATTACGGTTTCCTGTACTGTACAAATAAACTAGAACTAAAGGCAAAACTTTTTTTTTAGTTTTGGATGGAGGGCAGTTTTATTTGCAGTCTGTGCCCGTTAGAGAGATTCACCTTCTCTATTTGTCCTGTTTACCGTTATCATAGAAATTGAAAGTAAAAGAAAACCCCAAATTTTGGGTTGTCCCCAGAAAAGTAAGAGGGGAAATTTTCCAATGAGGACACTAGTTCTAGCGACCTGGGGATCCCCAAGTGATTCCCTTAATTAGCAGGGTCTACCTCTCACTTCCTGTTTGGCTACAGGATAGGAAGTGAAGATAAATCTCTCCAATGGGACAAAGATGGCAAAAATAAACCTTGCAGGGGTTATAACCCTTCACTACTCTATCCAAAATGGGAAAAACATTTTGCCTATAGTTCTACTTTAAGACATATCTGTTGATCTTGCCAGAAATACAGTGCCCTTGACACTTTCTGTGAGCTAAAAAACAGCAAAAACAATGTTATCTTTCTTCTGTTAACCAACAGTCCCATTAATCTCTTCAATAATAGAGATAAACAAAAGGTAAACATGCTCAAAGGCTAAAGAATAGCCAGTGTGACAACAATGACTGACTCCATCAATATACTAAAGAGGTGAGTGTAGCCACAAAGGAACAGAATGTTTTATCTGCAGGATTACCAGGTGAAATAAAGGGAGAAGCTTGAAAAGAAAAAAAAAAAAAAGAAAAAGAAAAGGAAATTAAATGCGGCCACCACATGTAAGGACCAGTAGGCAGCAATATATTACATTTTTGTAAGCCTCTGACTCTGTATCTTGGAATCAGAAATGATCCGTATCTGCTGATTTCTCTGCAACGACAGCATGAATGTCAAAATGATGGCTGCTCCATATTTCAGGATTCTGAAAACGTATTCTGCAACAAATCTACCATCCACTTATCTGAATATTTTAAGTCATGTTAAATAAGTAAAAAAAAAAAAATCCATGTGCATTTATTATTTTTTTACACAGCAGCCTGCAAAGCACTGCACCTGTGATCAGTGGATCACGGGTGCAATGTCAGGCTCCTTCCTGCAGACACTTCATACAGCTCTCTGCCCATACATTCATACAGGCAGACAGTTACTGTAGACAGTGTCAATGGACTATGATGGTGCTGATCAGTGCTCTTGTAGTCCATCAAAAGCTACAAGCAGTTTACTGTGGTGGCAGATGGGACTTGTAGAGGAGGGCCTTAGGTGGTGAAGGGATGGTGGTGCATAGCTACATGTTACATCCCAAATACAGGTTTATTGTGTAGCATGTTGCTAGCGTTGAACCAATCCTTTGAAGTAAGAGATGTACTACTTTTTCCATGTTATTTAAACAGGTTTCTCTGACTGTAACTTACTTTCTTCCACATTTTGTGGGTATGAAAGTCCACTCTGAAGTAAGTGCAATGGAGCTGCATATGGCGAAATGCAAGAACTCGGTGTTGAAAGTTCACTGAGGTGGGCAGGTTTTCCAGCACATGGAGACACTGGTAATTCAGGGCTTAGCTGCAGAAGATATCTTTCAACAGTTGGCAGTTCATCCCATTTTACATGAAAGGAGTTTGTGGTAGCCAGTATTAGCTGAACTTGTGAAGATGCCGGAGGCTTCTCTGAAAAAGACACATAAAAGTGATGGCATCCAGGACTTTAAAGTACATTGCTACAAGATAACCTGTATCAGTCTGGTGTGTCCTACCTGTGTCAATGTACCAAAGGTCTTTGCAACACACTTGGTAATTCCATGCCTTTTTGTAACCATCCCTTCCACTCCAAATGTACAGGCGTTTTCCAACTGTGACTGCGCAGTGTCCTGCTCTGGGTCTTGGCCAGTTAACTTTCTCTTCTGAGCAGTCAGCCATTAACATAGTCCACTCCATGGAGTCTGCTCATCAATGTGAGGCACATTCAGTAAAATAAAAATTAGCTTGCAATTATACACAAAAGCATGCTATACACTGCGTATCTAGCTACCAATAACTATATGAAAATCAATTATACACACCAAGATCTAAGTAGGAAAAAGAGTTTGTGCACTTCCATTGATTCTCTTGAGCAGGCGCGCTGTCAACATTTTCACTTTGTGGAACCCAGCCACCAAATATATACATTCTAAAATAGATCAAACTATGCATTAGGATAGAAAGAAAGAACACTTTTCAAAAGAAATCTGTTTTTCTATCATACAGATTATTCCAAACGGAAAACAGATTAAATTTAAAGACAATGAGAAACAAAAAAGACAAAACACAATACAAAAGATGCAATAAAATTAAACAAACAGCTTTTTTGCTTCTCTTCTCACGTTACATAACCTTATTCACGCTGCATAAACTCCATTTTGAATTAATACTAAACAATAAGCCCCCTTTCAGACCGAGGCAGTTTTCAGGAGCTTTAGCGCTAAAAATGGTCCCTCAATCCTCCCCAGTGTGAAAGCCTGAGTGCTTTCACACTGTGGCAGTGCGCTTGCAGGACGGGAAAAAAAGTCCTACAGGTGGCATTTTTGGGATGGTTTGGGAGTGCTGTATACAGCGCTCCCAACCCGCCCCTGCCCATTGGAATGAATGGACGGCGCTTCTGAAGTGCCGCAACATGGGCGTTTAACTCCTAATTAATCCCTTCTTGGGGGTTAAAAACGCCCCGCTAGCAGCGCTTTACCGCTAATGGACCCACCGCCCCGTGTGAAAGCAGCCTAATAACTAGCTCAAAGTCTGCCTGCTCCAGAATGGGTAGAGTAGAGCTGATTTGCAGAGCGGATGCACTAAGAGGGCTGAGGAACAATGTAACCAAATTGAAATGACTAGGGAGGTATGCACTGAGTGGTGAAGTGAGGTTACTGGGGAAAGATGTACTGTGAACAAGGGCTAATGGGACCGGGGGGATACCTTATAAGTGAAGGCTGAGGTGGCAAGTCAGTGGTGTACTCTGAATGGGGGATAAGGTGGGCAGAGAGGGACGCGCCCTGAGTGGGGAGGAATGAGCTGTGAGGTGAATGGAAAGGAATGCTCTTTGGTTGAGGAAGGAATTCTGTCTGAATGGGGAAGGGGTAAGATGGGAGAGGAATGCACTCTAAAGGGGTGCAGGTGAACACTGGGAGGCATGAGAAGCTGATACGAGCTAAGCCTTGGGCCACAGCTTGCCAGCATCTCTAAACGAGATCGCTGGCTCCACCTGCAGCTAGAAGCAGTAGAAGTGTTCTGCAGAAGATGACCGGGTGGAATAAATGTTAGCTGCAGTAACGTGGACAAGGAAAGAAAAAGGATATTGAGAGGGGAGGACGACTGGAAACAGACAGGGCAACTGTCCAATCAGAGCATGCACAAAGAGTTCTCTAAGATGGCAGCGGTGCCGAGCAAGCGTTTATCACTCACGGCATGACATTTATCATTCACAACATGCTTTGATTGTAACGGTTTTGGGAAACAGTAAAATTATTGGGTGGGGTTCTGTTTTAAGAGTCATCCTGACAAAATATGTGCGTGTATATACAGTTATGAGCCAAACGTGTGAACCCAACCACCACACATATAAACTTGTTAGAGATTCCATTCCAAAACCATAGGCATTAATATGGAGTTGCCATGCCCCCACTAACATCTCCTTTACAGCTATAACAGTCTATACTCTTCCAGAAAGGCTTTCCAGAAGATCTTAAGATATCTGTGGGAAATTGTGCCCATTCTGCCAGAGACACATTTACATGGTCAGGTGCTGATGTTGGAAGACAAAAACAGGCTTGCTGATGGTGTTCCAGTTCATTTGAAGGATGCTCAATTGAGGTCATGGCTCTGTGCACGCCACTCGAGTTCCTCCTCAACAAACTATGTCTTTATAAACCTCGCTATGTGCATCTCAACTCCATAATATGAAGGATGTCCACATACTTTAGGCCATATTGTAGATGTATGAATATGTAACTATATCATGGTCATGTGCCATTTATGTATAATTTCATTAAAGAACATGATATATATTATTAAAGGGACATACCTATTCCCTATCACATTAGCCGTGTGCAGGCTTCTAGGTAAAGGTGATACCCCTTTAGCTTCTGGACTATTCCAGGTCATTGTTTCTATAAAAACAAAATTAAGGATAAAACGTAAAAAAGAAAACAAAAAATTGCAATTATGTAGCCTTATTTACCTAGTTATGTGTGGAGTGCAATAAAATGCTACATTCTGTTACAATTCAGCCTCACTCACCACGACACTGTCAAACCTGCATTTAGAGGACATTTCTACAAGCATGTAATGATTTTTAAAGGTGCCCTGCACACTGCATGTTTACCTGCTTTTAGAAAAAAAATAGGATTTTTTTGACTTGCTGTAAAATCCTTTTCTCTGAGTTCATTGACGGACGCAGCCTCTTATCCTTGACATGTGGGGATGTCCCAAAGCAATGTCAAAACGAGGGGTGGGCAACACAACAATAACTGTACCCAACAAAAGAGTTCTCCGGGAGGTGCCAGACGCGCCTCACAACACCGCCTGCAAAACTTTGCGGCCAACTCTGAGAAATTTTGAGGTCCGAGTGGCCGCCTTGCACACCCGAGAAACTGACGCCTGATGTCGGAAAACCCAGGAAGTACTAATCGCCCTGGTAGAGTGAGCCGTGACCGGAATGGGAGGCTCCTGGCCCCGAACAGCATACGCACGGGTCACCATCTATCGTATCCAACGGGAAATAGTGGCCGAAGAGGCCGCCATCCCCTTGTGCGGACCATCCACCGCGACAAAAAGCACATCTGCCCTCAGAAAAGAGGCCGTGGCCACCAGATCTACCCGCAGAGCCTTAACCACATCCAGGGAGTGCAAAGCAACCTCCTTAGGATGAGACGGTCATGGGCACAGCGAAGGGAGGATAATGTTCTCATTGATGTGAAAAGAAGAGGCCACCTTCGGTAAGAAGGAAGGAGAAGGGTGCAAAACTGCCTTGTCCCTATGTAGGACCAAGTACGGAGACCTACAGGACAGAGCTGCCAGCTCAGACACCCGCCTAGCGGATGTAATAGCCACCAGGAAAGCCACTTTCTGCGAAAGCAGCTGCAGGAAAATTTCCCTAATATTTTCGAAAGGCGACTTCTGAAGCACTGAGAGGACCAGATTAAGGTCCCAAGGTGCCAAAGGCGACCGTACCTGGGGAGCGACATGACGAACTGGACAAAGGTACGAATCAATGAATGCGTCGCCAAAGGACGCTGAAAAAGAATCACCAGGGCAGAAATCTGTCCCTTAAGCGTGCTCAATGCCAACTTGTGACCTAGGCCTTGCTGAAGGAAGGCCAGCACCCGAGTCACTGAGAAAGAACGGGGGTTCCACCCCCCCGCCTCGCACCAGGCAATGTAAGCATTCCAGGTGCGGTGATAAAACTTACGCGAAGTGGCCTTACACGCCTTGAGCATAGTGGGGATCACTGAATCAGAGAGTCCCCTATCCTTAACACCTGGGATTCAATA
The DNA here is from genome assembly GCA_018402905.1 of Glandirana rugosa. Lineage (NCBI taxonomy): Eukaryota > Metazoa > Chordata > Amphibia > Anura > Ranidae > Glandirana > Glandirana rugosa. The sequence goes on from BLSH010438155.1 coordinate 1,078,719, forward strand.
GCCAGGCCGTTAAAGCCAGCGAGGGTAAAGCAGGGTGCAAGATGGGGCCCTGGTAAGCAGATCCTCACAAAGCGGGAGACGCCAGGGAGCATTCACCACCACCGCACTATGTCGGTGTACCCGACATGTCGGCAATATCCGACTGAGCTCAGACAGGAAAAAACTACAACCTCCCCACCCAGGAGAGGCAAAGCCAGATGGCCCAGAGATCAGGAAATGCATCTGGACACGAGACTCCTCCTGGGACCAGCGACCCTGGGTTGCCAACACCCCCAGGATTTCAGCCCGGCAGAGTGGCATCCGTAGCAACCACCGTCCAAAAACAGGGAAGAAAACAACTTCCCCAAATGCAGGGCCGGGGCCCGCAACCACCATAGTAGTGAGGATCCGGCCTGGTGGTCCAACCTGATCAACCGAACCAGGGATGAGGGGGACTTGTCCCACTGCAGAACAACACCTTTTGCTGCCGAGCAGAAGTGTGACACTGCGCAAACGGGACCGCCGCCAGGGAGGAAAGCCAGAGCCCCAGAAGCCACCTACAAGGGGCAGGGGGAACCACTTTAGGGACAGCGGGTACCAACCCGCCAACGAAAGCGTCTGTGCTTGGTCATAGGAAGGAAAAGACCTCCATCCGGACTGAATCTCGGATCAGACCCAGAGCCTCCAAATGGTGTGACTGAGCCGACACCACCGATTTCAGGAGAAGTAGCACCCAGCCAGACTCCCACAGCGTGCGCCTGGCGATTGCCACCTCGGCCCTCAGGGCTGGAGTAGACTCCACCCGCTAGGGCAGGTCGGCCAGATCCACCGTGATGCCCCTCAGCCTCACCGAGCCAGAACCAGGGCCACCAATCCGGCGAGGACCAGAGGCGCAGAAACCAGATAAAACGGGGAGAGCCATAACCGTGTAGTGAAGTGAAGCTCCAATACCGTCAAGGCGCAGGAAACGCCGGCGTAGGGCACACAGGGTGATAAGCAGATGCGCCACTGCCCTGTCAAGATAAACCAGGAAGAGACCCTAGTGCACCACCATCATGGTGGCCAGACGTACATGTACCAGACAGTGAAGGGGCACGGAGCCATACCGCCCGGGCCCAGTTCTCCTCCGACCATAAGCAGGACGGAGTACATCATGGTACGCCCCGAGGACGGGACAAGGGTATCCACCCCTTGATGAAGCCGGTTCCTAGCCAGGCCGGCGGTCTGCCCAGGAGGACCGGAACGAAATCCCATTTTGTACCCAGACAAAAATCACCCAGCGGACCGAAATTCAGAAAAGTCATCGACCACAGGCATCTCCCCACCCAAACTGTGGGTAGGGGCAACCCTTCACGCTGAGAAGGACTTGTCTCCTGCCATGTCGCACTTATGCTGCCAGGGACACTTCCGCCCACCTGTGGGATCCCTGACGGACAGGGAGCCTTAGCCCAATGGCAGAAGGAACTGAGGAAAAGAGACCTCTTCTGGGCCGCCAAGGAGTGACCCGTGCAATGGGGCTCCCTACCTCCTGGCTCCAACGTGGCTCCAAGAGACGCCTAGTTGAGAAGGGAAGACTGCCAGGGCCTGCCTAACCGACAGGACCCTAGTGAAGCAGACATCTAAGCCCTGAAGGAGCCGGCCAGCGTGCCCTACCCATGCAGGAGGAACCCCGCATAAGCGGCTTCGCGGTGCGAAAGCTTAGCCCCTTTTCGAGAGCGTTTACAACACCCGTGTGGAACAAATACCGGGCGAAAGCTGACCCTGTCAGAACCCCCCAGATCTGGCAGCAGACTCGGCGTTCCTGTCAGCCGGGCCTAAAGACGGCGTGCCACTAAAGGACGGTATCAGCATCTGCATAGTTTTCAACATACAGTGCAAACTTGCAACAGGTGGCACCTGGGAATCAAACCCACTACCAACCCAGCTGAGCCCCCAAGATCGTGGTCACCACGATCAGGCGAAACATAGTGGGTACAACCACAGGCCGCCATACAGAAAAAAAGGGGGGCTGAGACAACTCCCAGTCCCAGCAGCTGCACTCCAAGTAGGACACCTGGGGAACCCACAGCCACAGGGCTGGGCTAAGCGGCCCGACAGAGACGGCCCCTCCCTGCAAGGGACCAGCCGTAATCCCCCAAACCGGAACTCGTGGCCCCTGACAACAGGAGAAGGGGGCAACTGCCGGGCAGGCCGGCCCACCTGTGACGCAGGCCAGGCTACCCTCTACCAGAAGTAACCTGTCCGAGAGCACAGGACAGCTGCCACCGGTCATCCACCGACGATCAAGGCGCTGTCTGGTGCCTTCCCGTGCGCCGCAGTAGCCGCGGCATACCCCTCTATACTATTTGGGGAACACCGGTACACACCATCGACATCCCAAGGCGGGCCCCCCGACCTAGGAGGGCCACCGTCAGGGTCCGACTCATCCCAGAGGCAGAGGGGGGGTACGGCTCGCCATACGCCCAAGTCCCTGCCCGGGAAACCCAGGAAAGCCTCGCAGTCCCTAAGCGCCACGGAGTGCCAGTGGAGCGGCACCTGCATCGGCTGCCAATGTAACCCACCCTGGTAACATGGCCCACAAACTGGGACCGTAGTACCATGAGACCAGGCACCCCCCACCAAGACTGTGCAGGACTCCCACAGGAAGGTAACCCCGGGGGGACTTACCACCTGCCACTGCCCACTGCTGCATATGCTGCCTTTTCCCTGCGCGTGCTGCTGCCGAGGCAGGCCTGTGCACACCAAACCTTTCCCACATGTCATGCAGGGACAGGGCTGTGACCAGTATCAGCTACTGTGCGGGGAGGGGGGGGGGTAAACCAGCGCCAGAAGGCCAGGGAACCGCCCCCCACACACATACAGGCTGTACTGAAATGCATGGGCCACCGCAAAATGGCGGCCTCGATCAGCAATAGAGGCCGAACATGCGGCCGGCTACGGGAAAATGGCGGCCGGACCACCGCAAAATGGCGCCGTGGTGGTGGAGAAAAGGGGGAACCAGCCCACCAGCCTAACACCCCAGGGGGGGGGGACCTGCCTGCCCTCCCTGCACCCCGGGGGGAGCGTACTTACCTATTCAGACAGGCGCAGCGGGTTGCCACCCAAGACAGACCTGCCACCCTGCCGATTCGTGGGAGCTGCCGGCCATGTGACACCCGTGACGCGAGCCCGAGGACCCGGTCCTAAGTGCGCTGGCGGGATGTTTAACCCGCCAGCCGCCCCGCACAGAACGAGGCCCAGCACGGCCGACCCCGCGTGCAGCTAACGGTCGGCTCGCGTCCGTTGGCCGCGCTGGGGAGACTACCTGGATCTAGGATATCCAGCCTGTCACCAGCAGACTACTTGATTGCATTCTTCATCAGAAATCTTGAGAAAAAAAGAATGTGGAACCGCAGATCCCAGCAGGGAGCCAGGTCCTACTCCTTGCACTAGGCAGAAAAAAGTTGCTAAGCAGGGCAGGAGGGGTTATGCCAAGTGAGGACTGCCCCCTGGGAGGGGATGTGTCTGCTTTTAGCTGAACTAAGTTCTGCCTAGTCCACTCCTAGTGAAAGGTGCATAAACCCCACATGTCAAGGATAAGAGGCTGTGTCCATTAATGAACGAAAGAGAAAATAAAATTCTGTGCATCCAGGATTTGATTAGACACTTTAGATACGGCTAAATACAGGTCAATGAGTTTAAATGTTTCTAAACGCACCTAAACCTGCTTTACAGCAATAACACCTAAAACGCAGGAAAAGTGATCTGGGAGGAATAAAAGTTGTTCTTAATTCCCAGATGACATCTCCCTGCACTTAAGACGGCCATAGATGGAGCGAAATCTTGATTCCCCCATCAACAGAGTCAGTGGGGGTATCCCTCCCACAGAGCCATTGTGTTCTCCTGATGGGGGAAGCCATCCTGGCCGTGAGAACACAGTGATGGCCAATGGCAATAATCGCATGAAAAATCTGACAGGCTGGTTGTGCCAAAGTTGATCAATTGATTAGCTTGGGTACTGCCAATTAATGGTTTGAATCTCGGCCAGTCCCTTACTGAACTAGCCAAGATTTGAACTGTCTATGACTGGCTTTAGAAAACCTAAACACAGGAATACCACTGTGAATGAGGCCTAAATGTTTAGCTAAAAGCTAAAAAAAAAAAAAAAAATTAGAAGAGGACAACACACTAAGGCTAGCCATACATTATACAATTTTCGTATTCAATTTCCTTTAGATTTACTTTCAACTATGTAGTGCAAGGGCCGGTTTGACTGCATACAAATTCAAAGGGTTTCGGTTTGACCTCATATTATATGGTTTTGGTAAATCTACAAGAAAATTGTATAATGTATGGCCAGCCTTATCAGGACTGCCCTCCCTTGTGCTCCTCCTGCAATGAACCAACGGAGCTACATGCTCTTATTTTTTAGAATGCATTGTGGGATCTGGTAGAACCACTAACTAATAATAAAAAGATATCCACAGATAGGTGCTCTAGTTTAGCAAAGGGTGCATAATAAAACACCTAGCGGGACAGTTATTCAATTACATGCTTACATCTAAAAATTACATTTTTTCAGAAGCCCTTCCTTCTTTGGATGAAGTTAATTTGGAGACTCTACTCGTACACTGTACTCCAGCAAGATCACTCCCTGGAGACATTTTCCTGTATATGGAAAACAAATTTGAATAGAAAGCCTTTCAAAGCTCACCAATATCGAGTTCCCACAGGTCACCAAGACGACATCCGGACATTCCTCCAAAGATATAAAGCTTAGGTTTCCGATTATCCTTTCTGCTGTATATGACAGCTGAGTGGGACTCTCGTGGACATGGAGAACTTCCTTTGGTCTGTGGAATATTCCAGCCAACCACTCCACTTCCTGGACGTAACTCAAGTTCATAAAAATCGTTTAGGTACCTAATGTGTAATACATAAACAAATATATATTTAGGAAAATAAATTGGTAGGCTCCTCAAAAAGCTACAAATTTGATTTAAAAAAATGCACCTGCAAAGCTTGCAATGGCTTTTTTCTTTCCCAATCATGTACATATCTTACTGCTACCTGACCAATCTCTGCTAAGTTAGTATATATCCTCATGCAATGTAGCACTATATATTGGAAGGTTTAGGAAAACACCAGCTTTTATAAGTTAGAATGATACTTGGACAGAGGATGATGTTTTAGCTTATGCAAATAAAAAAAA
>BLSH010438155.1:1155253-1174333 GCA_018402905.1 Glandirana rugosa
TTCATACATGGTATGTCTCACGTTCCTAGTACTCACATATTGTATTACTAACGTTCCGAGTCTTCACAGATTGTATGTCTCACGTCCCAAGTCCTCACACTTTATATGTCGCACGTGACACATCCCCAGTCTCACACCGTCCTCATACTTTACGTGTCTCACTCCCCATTCTTAACCCATTTCATGTATCACGTCCCTAGTCCTCAAACATTACATGTCTTACGTCCCCAGTCCACATCACAACTCGCTTGGGCCTGACATTGCAAGCCCAGGCATGGCTTGAAATCCCACAGGCACCGTGCCTGGGCCTGGGCCTGTAAAGTTTTTAGCAAGCCCAAGCCAAACCCGAACGATTTTTGAAATGTCCGGGTCCGGGTCCGTGCCACGGACACCCTAAAGTTCGGTACGGACCCGAACGTTACAGTCCGGGTTCGCTCAACACTACACCTGACCCCTGCATTCTGTACATTACAAACTCCTGATCCCTGCACTATGTACTTTACCCAATTCTTACCCCTCACTCTGTGCATTTCATACTCCTGCCACACTCTGACCCCTACACAGTGCACGCTGTATATTTCACACTCCTGAACCCTGCACTCTGTATGTTAGACACTTCTGAGCCTTGCAATCATTATGTTATACACTCATGATCCTTGCACTCTGTATGGTACATACTTCTGGGCCTTACACTCTGTGCATTACATATTCCTGACCCCAAGACTCCCCTGCACTCTGTACATTACACACGCCTGACCCTTGTACTCTGTATGTTACACACTCTTCACCCCTACACCATGCATTCTGTATGTTATACACTCCTGATCCTGCACTGTATGCTAGACACTTCTGACCCTTGCAATCTGTACGTTAAACACTTCTGACCTTTGCACGGTGTACATTATATATTCCTGACCCCTTGCACCTTATGTATTACATAATCCTGACCCCTGCACTCTGTACATAATGTAGCCAATGCCCCCCTTAGTGTTGTGGTTCACCTGTTCACACTGCACTCAATCACATCCATACCACACCCGGAGTCATAGAACAGGCTGGTACTTTGTTTTGTTTTATTAGAGGATTAAACTTGGATAGGGATGTTATGGGATGCCCAGAGAATTAGTTGATCATTTACACGGGACCACTATATACAGCTCAGTATATACACCACTTCTTGAACAAAATTTAAGGAGGTCTGCCCCCTGCCAATCCAGATTGGGGATAGGTCAGGGCTCCTTAGAACACTCCAGATGGCTACATCTCCCTCCCAGCTCTCTTCCCAGAAACCTTCCACCAGTTTCTGAAATAAATGAAATGGGAGCTCCTGGTGACCTCATCGATGAATCACTCAATCCTACCTGAGCCACTCCCAGCCCAGAAACAAAAACACCAGTCAGGCCTGGTTACATTTTCCTCACCTACCAAACATCTATCCACACTAGCTCCCACTTACCAGGGGGCGCTACACTCACCCCCCTCCCCCTAAACCTCAGCTGGCCCCTGCTGAGAAAATTGAAAAAGATGCTCCTGGGCCCAGGAGCGGGGCATCCCAGAACAGAAATGGGAGGGGAAAATGGAACAAATTTGGATGGGGTAGTAGAAAAGAATAAATTAAGTAAAAAAATATATTGTCACATCTCTATGTTATTCACACTGTACAATATATTTACACATCCATAACTACAGATCCCTGCAGCTAGCTACGTACACAATTTATATATTCCTGAGCCAGAGCACTTCTCCCAAGAGAAAGTACTCCGCCCGCATGACTGTAGGAAGGCTTCTTGACTCACAGCGAATGGAGATGAGCAGCTGCTTCATCCCTGGAATCCTAAGAGAAGAGAGAAGAACCTAACTACAACTACTGTAACTAACAGGACCATTGAGAGGGGTCACAGGCATCTCAATGAATAACACAAGGGTTCATGAAAAAAACACAGTTCTTCTTCTTTTTTTTTTTTTTTGAGTTCCTGATGGGAGGGGCCCCTCCCCGGCAACAGGTACTCAATGTGGTGAAGGAACAGGAACAAACCTCAACCCAGTGTCTCTCCAGTGAAACAGTCCCTCCCACTGGGCACAGTGTGGCAGGCTGGCGTGTCCTCTACTCCTCCGGCACTCCATGGAGTGTGCTTACATTGGCTGTACCCCATCACAGTCCCTTAAATGTAATAGTGGGGATCAGATGACCTCTTTCCACTGTCGCCCTCCCCCTGAACAGAAATCAAATAACTCCTTGCGGGCTGTCCTGCTTTGATGATTACAACACAGTCCTCCCGGATTGCTCGGCCCAGACTCCAGTCTCTCTTCAACTCCAGGAATCTCTCCCACTGGATCCAGTCCCCGCAAGGGTTTTGGCACATGGAGGTACTCCCAAGTCATATCGTTCTCCCACTCCTCCCTGGAGTTCTCTACTGTCCATGATGGTGTGGCTTCCACAGGTAACAGCACATGGTACAAAGTCACTGAATTAGCTGGATGGTGTAAGTGTCCGCCATAGCGCCAGCCGGTGTGACTGAGCAAGCAGGAACAGAATTTGGCGCCCGTTCCCGCTGGTTGCTATGGGCAACGGCACTCACATTAAGCACAGTTCAGTGAGCAAATTACATAGTCCTTTTGCCAGTTCAATCCTTTACTAATGTAAAAACAGTCACATTTCCTTGGCTCAGTTCATATTTCCGTTGCTAGGGGTAACGACTGGCAGAATTACTTGAGACAAATGAATCCTGGACAAGCCCCCAAATGTAGCCAATGCCCCCCTTAGTGTTGTGGTTCACCTGCTCACCCTGCCCTCAGTCACATCCATACCACACCCAGAGTCACAGAACAGGTTGGTACTCTTTGTTTTGTTTCGTTTTATTAGGGGATTCAATTTGGATGGGGATTGGCGATGTTATGGGATGCCCAGAGAATTAGTTGATCATTTAGATGGGACCACTATATACAGCTCAGTATATAAACCACTTCTTGTCCTCCAGGACTTCACTTGCTCCGGTTACATTTCTTCCTCCAGCACTTCGCTTGCTTCTCTAAACTCCAGTTCCTCTCTCCTGCACATTACTTCTTCCAGGCCCACAAGGAAGTTTACTAGGCCTTCTCTGTTCCTCCAGCCTGACTAGCTCATAGTGAGGCCTGCAATGCTGAGTGCAGGGCCTCAGAACCACCCATTACAGCTAGGGACAGTTGGTGTGTAGGTACATTGATGTGCTAGCCGGCTTGATGGACTACTACTCCCAGGCCATCCTCTTGCTCCAGGCCCTGTCAGCCACCTGAACTCCTCCCAGATTGGGCTGACTCTGAGTATTTAAGGAGGCCTGCCCCCTGCCAATCCAGATTGGGGATTGGTCAGGGCTCTTTAGAACACTCCAGATGGCTAGACCTCCCTCCCAGCTTTCTTCCCAGAAACCTTTCATCATAGTATCATAGTATCATAGTAGTTAAGGCTGAAAAAAGACAACAGTCCATCCAGTTCAACCCGTGTAGGTATACTCTTGTCAGTACCCATATCCCTGTATGTTGTACTTATTGAGATATACATCCAAGAGTTTTTTAAATATATCCATACTCCCCGCAGTCACCACTAGTTGTGGGAGAGAGTTGCACATCCTTATTGCCCTGACAGCGAAGAACCCCTTACGAGTTCTAAGATTAAACCTTTTCTCTTCTAGTTTCAATGTGTGTCCCCTTGTCCTTCTACATTCCCTGAGACTGAACAGTTTATCTTTTATGCTCAGATCCCCATTAAGATATTTATAGATCGCAATCATGTCCCCTCTCAAGCGTCGCTTCTCCAGAGAGAATAAGTTTAGCGCTTGCAAGCGTTCCTCGTAAGTAAGGTCTTACATTCCCCTTATCAGTTTGGTTGCCCTCCTTTGGAATCTCTCCAGCTCCAGTACATCCTTTCTGAGGACCGGTGCCCAAAACTGGACAGAATACTCCAGATGTGGCCTCACCAGGCTATTATAAAGTGGTAGAATTATTGTTTTATCCCTGGAGCATATCCCCTTATTTATGCATGCTAATATTCTACCTGCTCTGGTTGCAGCAGCTTGACATTGCATGCTATTGCTCAGTCTGTCATCTACTAGGACCCCCAGATCCTTCTCCATTCTTGATTCCCCCAGAGGCTCACCCCCTAGTGCGTATTTTGCATTTATGTTTTTTGCCCCCAAGTGCATTACCTTACATTTCTCCACATTAAAACCTCATTTGCCATTTTTCTGCCCACTCCGTTAGTTTGTTCAGGTCATTCTGTAAGATGTCAATATCCTGTTGTGATGTTATCGCCCTGCTTATCTTTGTATCATCAGCAAAAACCAAAACTGAACTATTAATCCCATCCCCCAGATCATTAATGAATAAATTGAATAAAATTGGTCCCAAGACAGATCCTTGGGGTACCCAACTCGTCACTCCAGACCAGTCTGAGTACACATTATTAATTACCACCCTTTGGACACGCCCCTGTAACCAGTTCTCTACCCAAGAACAAACCTTCTGGTCCATGCCTGCAGACCTTAGCTTGTAAATCAAGCATTTGTGGGGAATGGTGTCAAACGCTTTTGCAAAATCCAGGTACACTACATCCACTGACCTCCCCCTATCTAGATGGCCGCTCACTTCCTCTTAGAATGTTAGCAGGTTTGTTTGGCAGGAACGACCCCTCATAAACCCGTGCTGATTACTGCTAATGATGTTACCTTCCTCAGTTACTTTTTGGATATAGTCTCTAATTATCCCCTCCAATAACTTACCCGCTATTGATGTTAGGCTGACTGGCCTGTAATTCCCAGGAATATGTCTCTGCCCTTTTTTAAATATTGGTACCACATTGGCTTTCCTCCAATCAGCTGGTACCAATCCCGTCATTATACTATCTACAAATATTAGGAACAATGGCCTGGCTATACTGTAACCTGACTCAGTTCCCTGAGGACTCTCGGGTGTAAGCCATCTGGTCCTGGTGATTTATTTGCATTAAGTTTCTCTAATCTTTCTTTGACTCCGGCCTCCGTTAGCCACGAGGGTATGTCCTGTGATGTTGTACTAACAGTATAGTTGCGGTCGTTAAACCCCTCCTTTTCCTGCGTAAAAACTGAGGAGAAGAAGGTATTTAATATAGTTGCCTTTTTTGTGTCATCTGTGGCCATCCTCCCATTATCATCTTTTAAGTGTGCAATGTGCTCTGGTTTTGCCTTTTTATTATTAATATATCTAAATAATTTCTTTGGGTTTTTTTTACTTTCCTCTGCTATGTGTTTCTCATAATCCTTTTTAGCCGCCCTGATTGCATTTTTACACTTCTTGTTACATTCCTTGTAGTTTTGGAATTTAGAAGGTGACCCATCCGCTTTATATTTTTTAAAGGCCAAGTTTTTCTCTTTAACCGCTTGCCGACCGCTGGTCGGCAATTGACGGCGACAGAGTGGCTCCTCTGCGCAAATCACCGTCATATGACGGCGGCTGCGAGATCGCGCACAGTGAGCGCGCACGCGCCACCTGAGGCGCGCCCGCACGCTCACTGTGTCCGGGGAGGGCCAGGGAGCGGGTGCGGCGGATTCGATCTCTGCCGGCCACCCGCAATGCCCCCCCCGGAGTGAAAGAATGGAGGTCCGTGTAAGTAAACACGGACCTCCGTTCTGTGAGGGGGGAAGGGCTGTGATCACAGCCTTCCTCTACGTGGAAACTGTGATCACTTCCCTTCCTCTGTTAGGGCAGCCCAAATACAGTTAGAACACGCCCAGGAAACACTGTTAACCCTTAGAGCGCCCCCTGCAGGTTAACCCCTTCACTGCCAATGGCATTTACACAGTAATCAGTGCATTTTTATAGCACTGATCGCTGTATAAATGTCAATGGTCCCAAAAAAAGTGTCAAAATGTTCTGACATGTCCTCTGAAATATCGCAGTACCGCTAAAAATCGCAGATCGCCGCCATTACTAGTAAAAAATAAAAAAAAATAAAAACCCCAGAAATTAATTCTCATCATCCGTAAACGCAACCACTTTTGCGCAAACCAATCAATAAACGCCGATTGCGATTTTTTTTTATCACAAATATGAGGAAGAATATAAATCGGCCAAAACCGATGAAAAAAAATGTTTTTTTATATTTTTTTTTGGATTTGTATTTTAGCAAAAAGTAAGAAATTTGGGTTTTTTTGCAAAATTGTCGCTCTTCTTTTGTTTATAGCGGCGATCAGAAATGACGCAGCGGTGATCAAATACCACCAAAAGAAAGCTCTATTTGTGGGGAAAAAAGGACGCATATATCGTTTGGGTACAACGTGGCACGACCGCGCAATTGTCAGTTAAAGCGACACAGTGCCGAATCGCAAAAAGGGCTCTGGTCCTAAAGGGGGAAATCCTTCCGGGGCTGAAGTAGTTAATGAGGCTTTTCACATTACTGTTTAACCACCCAGGATTGACCTTTGCCCTTTTATATTTATTTCCCACCGGAATGCACTGTGCGATACCCTTATTTAATATGCTCCTAAAGCATTCCCATTTTCTTCCGTGTTCATTCTTTCTAGGGCTGTGTCCCAATTTATGTCCTGCTGTAGTGACCGCAGCCTTTCACCAGTTTCTGGAAAGAAATGGGAGTTCCTGGTGACCTCATCTCTGAATCACTCAATCCTACCTGATCTACTCCCAGCCCAGAAACAAAAACAATCAGGCCTGCACACCAATCAGGCCTGATTACATTTTCCTCACCTACGAAAAATCTATCCACACTAGCCTCCACTTACCAGGGGGCGTTACAATAATACTGACACATGTAAATTAATTAAGTTTGTGAATGAAAGTGAATGCCATGGATGGACGTTTATCAGTTTACAAGTCCCAAAGCATAAGCTGATAAATGTCTGTGTGCATGAGGCCTTAAGCCAGCCATAGATGGCGCAATTATCTTTTCTGAAACCATGGGTTTCCCACTGGGCCATTGTGTTCTCCCATCAGGGGGGGAGCTGTCTCTGCTTGGAAAACACATAATGAATATTGCTATAGCCACTGGCAATAATCGCATTATAAATCCAACAGGCTGCTTGTACCCAAGTTGATTGATGTATCAAAATGGGTACAATAAGCATTTGCATACGTGGTGCGAATCTTGGCTAGTTCCTGCTGAACCAACCAAGATTCGGACCATATATGGCCGGCTTTAGATTTGAGCTTTGGGTTCGGAGAGATGAAGGGGCAGCAATGTAGCCAGCTTGGCATGTTGCCGTGCTTTTAACAGTGACAATTTCCTAACAGGAGAAGAGATCAGAGAGATTATGTCATCTGAGTGTTGCTTTTTCATTGTCTATCTATTCACAGGTTGGAGCAGTCCTAGACCAGACTGTATTGTCTAGCTGCAGGGTAATTTGCAGAGAGGTCTGAATGACACCTGATTAGATGTGTCAAAAACAGAGTGCAATGTATTGCTATAGCTTGCTGGATGTAAGCAAATGTGCATCCACTCAGGCTCATCAGATCATGATTTTATTGATCAAAAACAGAATGCAATGTATTGCTATAGGCTACCAAAAGTAAGCAGATGTCCATTCATTCAGACCGAAAGCAGAAAAGAAGTTTGCGTCCAGGTCTGCTTTCGTGGACCTGACTGGATGTGGGTAGCCAATAGCAAATGCACCATCTGTTTATACCCAGCCACCCATAAGAATTACATGGGTACATTTTTCCTCCAAGGCAAGGTGGTAAGAAAAACGTAATGGACACAGATGTCCAATGGTCCCCTGGCTGGATGCTGTGGTTCACCTGATCACGCTTTTCCACACATCTGGAGACACAGAACAGGCTGGTACTTTTTTTGTTTTTTTATTAGGAGATTTGAACTTGGATGGTGTAGGGATGATTATGGGATGCCCAAGAATTGAACAGCTCTTTACATGGGACCTACTATATACACCTCCGTATATACACTTCCCCATCTTCCTCCAGCACTGACACGTGCTGCACGTTACACTCATTGTTCCTGCACAACACTTGCTTCTCACAGGTGAGACCTAGAAGGATATTTACTAGGCCTCCAAAATGTTCTCTTTGGCCTAGCTAGCACATGGTAACGCCTGCTGTAGTTGAAGCAGGACCTCCGGACAGTCTATTACAGGCAGAGCTAATAGCCGCCAAAGTGTTGCAAAGTACTGTGTGTTAGCTGGGTTGATGGACTACTACTCCCAGCCCGTCTTCTTCCAGACTCTGCCAGCTCCTCCAGCTGCAACGGCCTTCTTCACTACCACAGCAACATAGGAATCCCAAACTGGCTTCTGCATCCTGCCCAGACTGTCTCTTACCCCGATCCGCTCCGTAATGCCTCTAACAGTATCCCAGGGTATGTTGCTCACCGACTCCCGACGCTGGTAGTTCCACACTGAAGATCTATCCTGAATAGTGCTCTCTCCTGCTGTCCTTTCCACTCTGCCTTGTGCCTGCCACCAAGATCACTCTGCTGGCCGCACCCGAGCACTCCAGGCCTGGGGTCACCCTCCCCCCCAGACTGGGGGCACCCCTGGGCCATGACAGCCCACACTACTCTATCACCAGACTTCCACCCAAATTTCTCCTGCCCGATTGGGCTGACCCAGCGTATTTAAGGGGTCCTGCCCCCTGCCAATCCAGACTGGGGATTGGTCAGGGCTCGTTAGAACACCCCTGATGGCTATACTTCCCCTCCCACCCCTTTTTCCAGAAAACACCTGAAGCCTCTGGAAAGAAGTGGGAGGTTCTGATGACACCATCTGTGAATCACCCAGTCCTACCTGAGCCACTCCCAGCCCAGAATCAAAACAATCAGGCCTGCACTTAAGTCAGGCCTGACTTAATTTTGCCTCACCTAGCAAAAATCTACACTAAACACCTACTTAGCTTACAGGGCGCTACAATGATATCCATTACCCTTCTGATCTGACTTAGCAGAGGATTAGTCTAAGATTCACTGTTTAGCTGGAACAACAGGCACCTTTGTTAAATGGGCCTATGGAGGGAGCAACAACATACTGTACTGATATAGTCATCAAGCTTCTCTCTCCTCCTGTCAGCAAGCTTCCTGTCATATGGTCATAGGCTGACAGCACTGTAGTGCTGTTGTACTTGAGTGCTCATATTGCCACTTCCCCCTTTCTCCAGTCTGTATTTACCTGTCCAAGAGAATATAGGATGTTAATATACTGGAAGTAAGATTTCTTAACTACAGTGCCTTGAAAAAGTATTCATACCCCTTGAAATTTTCTACATTTTGTCATGATACAACCAAAAACATAAATTTTATTGGGATTTTATGTGATAGACCAACACAAAGTGGTACATAATTGTGAAGTGGAAGGAAAATGATAAATGGTTTTCAACATTTTTTACAAATAAATATGTGAAAAGCGTGATGTGCATTTGTATTCAGACCCCCTGAGTCAATACTTTGTAGAACCACCTTTCACTGCAATTACAGCTGCAATTTTTTTGGGTATGTCTCTAACAGCTTTGCATATCTAGAGAGTGACATTTTTGGCCATTCTTCTTTGCAAAATAGCTCAAGCTCTTTCAGATTGGATGGAGAGCGTCTGTGAACAGCAATTTTCAAGTCTTGCCACAGATTTCAAATTGGATTTAGGTCTGGACTTTGACTAGACCATTCTAACACATGAATATACCTTGATCTAAACTATTCCATTGTAGCTCTGGTGGTATGTTTAGGGTTGTTTTCCTGCTGGAAGGTGAATCTCCACCCCAGTCTCAAGTCTTTGGCAGACTCTAACAGGTTTTCTTCTAAGATTGCCCTGTATTTGGCTCCATCAACTCTGATCAGCTTCTCTGTCCCTGCTGAGGAAAAGCATCCCCACAACATTAAGCTGCCACCACCATGTTTCAAGGTGGGCATGTTGTTTTCAGAGTGATGTGCAGTGTTAATTTTCCGCCACACATAGGGAAGCTTTTAGACCAAAAAGTTCAATTTTGGTCTCATCTGACCACAGCACCTTCTTCCACATGTTTGCCGTGTCTCCCACATGGCTTCTCACAAACTGGATTTCTTATGGCTTTCTTTCAACACTGGCTTTCTTCTTGCCACTCTTCCATAAAAGGCCGATTTGTGGAGTGCACGACTAATAGTTGTTCTGTGGACAGATTCTCCCACCTGAGCTATGGATCTCTGCAGCTCTTTCAGAGTTACCATGGGCCTCTTGGCTGCTTCTCTGTTTAATGCTCACCTTGCCCTGCCTGTCAGTTTAGGTGGATGGACATGTCTTGGTAGATTTGCAGTTGTGCCATACTCTTTCCATTTTCGGATGATGGATTGAACAGTGCTCCGTGAGATGTTCAAAGCTTGGGATATTTTTTTATAACCTAACCGTGCCTTAAACTTCTCCACAACGTCATCTCTAACCTGTCTGGTGTGTTCCTTGACCTTCATGATGCAGTTTGTTCCCTAAGGTTCTCTAACAAACCTATGAGAGCTTCACAGAACAGCTGTATTTAAACTGAGATTAAATGACACCCAGGTGGACTCTATTTACTAATTGGGTAATTTCTGAAGGCAATTGGTTCCACTAGATTTTAGTTAGGGCATCAGAGTAAAGGGGGCTGAATACAAATACACGCCACTCTTTTCAGATATTTATTTGTAAAAAAATTTGAAAACCATTTATCATTTTCCTTCCACTTCACAATTATGTGCCACTTCGTATTGGTCTATCACATGAAATCCCAATGAAATACATTTACGTTTTTTGTTGTAACATTTATTTTTTTATTTTATTTATTTCAGGTACTTGTATACGCCGTCAATTTATGCAGCGCTTTACATATACAGTGTACATTCACATCAGTGCCTACCCTCAAGGAGCTTACAATCTATGGTCCCTAACTCACATTCATACATACACATATTAAGGCCAATTTAGACAGGATCCAATGAAACTACCAGCATGTCTTTTGGAGTGTGGGAGGAAACCCACGCAGGCACAGGGAGAACATACAAACTCCAGGCAGGTAGTGTCGTGGTTGGGATTCGAACCAGCGACCCTTTTGCTGGTAGGTGAAAGTGCTAACCACTACACCACTGTGCAAAATGTGGAAAATTTCAACGGGTATGAATACTTTTTCAAGGCACTGTACACAGACAAAAAAAAACATGTCCTTATGACTGAATAAAATGTTTGTGTGTACAGTCTGTGTCTGCTGTTGTCCCCAAAAGGTTTTTTGTATATACAGTACAGCCTGTTTGGCTTTCTAGCTGCAGCGTTCTCATTTCCAGTCCATGCAGAACACTAGAGAGATTTACAGATGTTGGAAAGACTCCCATCTGGAACTCATTTCTTTCTGTCTCTGCGAGCAAATGTAGCATTTCATTTTACAGAGGAGTTTATCACACTGGATGGGACAAAGGAAAGCCCTGGGTTGCATGCCTGTATTATCCTGGTGCACCTTCATTTACAGAAGAAGATAACTCTCATCTTGGCTTACTGATAGCAATAGCAGACTAATGTGGGTATGTTTTTATTTTTTTGTTTTTTTTTAGCCCACTCCCCTGAAATGTCTGATGAGAACTCGGCCTGAAGCACTCTCGCCTTGGTATGTAAAACCCACCTGGTAAAATGCCCAATGTTTTCTTACTAAATGTAACTATAACAGACTGCAAGCCATTGCTTTTAAGGCATATTTTTAATATAAATGTGCAAGTTGTAAAGAATAGTCATAAAGAAACTATAGTGTTTGTGCAAATAGCAGCATTGCTTACTCAGAACAAAAGA
The DNA here is from genome assembly GCA_018402905.1 of Glandirana rugosa. Taxonomy (NCBI): domain Eukaryota; kingdom Metazoa; phylum Chordata; class Amphibia; order Anura; family Ranidae; genus Glandirana; species Glandirana rugosa. Next base: position 1,166,998 of record BLSH010438155.1, read on the forward strand.
ACCGTTATAGGAAGACTTTTTATATCGTTAGTTCCTAAACGGCCTCAATCGCATGACATTACATTTAGATTGAAGTTTTTATGTCTCCAGGCAGAGGAAATAACAATCACGTTTTGTAATAGTCTGCTAGCTGCCTTAACCTTTTCAGCACTCGGATGCCTATATTTACCACGTCAGTTGTTTAAATGTGGGAAGTGTCTCATTTAGCGGTACTAAAAAAAATAAAATAAAAGCATAGTCATAGTTTTTTTTTTTATTACGCTTGCTATAGAGAAGTGAAAAGTACTTAGCAACCAGTACCTATATATAATCTAACTACTTCAAGGTGCTTTGTGATCGGTTGTCCAGGGTTGCTGCTCTTTGCGTACCACTTTTTTTGCCAAATCAGATCATTTGCGATAAGTGTCACAAATCGATTCAAACCACAATAAAAATAAATGTGAATCAAATAGATACATTCAGCATAACAACCATATATGAAATTTGAATTTCAGATGAGACTGAGATGTGTCTTTCATTATCTCCAGGCAGTTATCTGCTCATTTGGTATATACAGGCGTGCACAGTAGTATGTTAATTGACTATGATCAATGTTTGATTTATTAATTATCATTTAAATACACCTGCCATGTCTACACCTCTAAATGAAATCTAATAGTCCAGGCATAGATCACCATGCACACAAGAACATTAATTGACTGAAAATGTTGGCATCTGTAGTATAATGCAAGTAATGGGGTTTATTTTAAAGCTGAACTAGGCACAAAAACTTTCATTTAAACGTATTCCTCAGAAGCCACAAAGGATATAAATCTGTTATGCTTGCACCAAATTTATTTGCAAACCCAGATATTGCTTGTTAAAATAACAACTATAAGGCCTCATACACACGGACGTTTTTTGACGCCGGCGTTTTCTGGCGTTTTTTGCAGCTCTCCATGTTAATCAATGGCCCCATAAAAACGCTGACGTTTTTGAGCTGTAGATGGCGTCGGCGTTAGTGAGCTGAAACTAGAACCCACGGCCAGCGTGTTCTGAGGTTGTAACGTTTTGGCGTTTTTTGACGCCGACGCTGCAAAACGCTCACTAATGCCAACTAACGCCGACCCGGCAATAACCGGCGTTTTTTGACGCCGACATTTTTAGGTTGAAAAATAGCAGAGGGATGATTTTTTAAAAAAAACACCTATTGACGCCGACGCTCACTAATGCTCACTAACACCAATGTTTTTTTTCCTTGACGTCGGGCCTGACGTTTTGTTTATTTTTTAAGAAACATCCGTGTGTATGAGGCCTTAGGCCTCTTGCACACTACAGCTTGAAAAAGCTCAGTACAGCTTATTTTTTATGGAGCTAAAATACAACCCATTCATTTTAATGAGCCTATGCACACAGTCGCGTAAACAAGCTGTGTGCATAGGCACATTACAATTAATTGGCTGTATTTTAGCTCAGAAAAAAATAAGCTGTACTGAGCTTTTTCAAGTTATAGTGTGCAAGAGGCCTTATTGTGTTAAAGTAGAATTATGGTCAAAATGAAGAAATCAATATGTTATGCACCTATACAGTCTGTTAAACATGTCACTGATTGTTTTGCAAAAAGCAGTAAAGATGTTGAGATCTCTACCTTGTCCCCTGCTCTCATGTGCACTTCCTTTAATGAAGTGACAACTTTACTTCCTGTTTTTCTAATAGCCTGTGTTGAACACCTATTGTCCCCATTTGCGTCTATATCTCTCTACAGAAATGTCTTGACATCACTAGGGGAGGTGCTCCTATAGTACAGGGAAAACGCAGGCATTTTATTATACAAAAAAGTCCAGATCAGGCTCCGCCCATGATTGGCACGTAGGCCCTGCCCACTCCCACCTATGTCCCGCCTTTGCCCATCCACTGCTCTATCTCCTAGCTAGGCTTCTGTTCTGCCAATTTACAAATTACAAAAGGAGACAGGCAAAGAGAAGCACACAGATTACTAGACAGATCTGTGTGGAAACTAACCTGTACTGACTTGTGCTATTTTACAGCTCTGTTCTGCTCTGCTGAACTCCTCCCATCATCACTATCCATATACAACAAAGGAAAACTGATGGAGGGGATTACAGACCCCAATTGCAGCTATATGGCAGGAAAATAATGATTTCAGTTATTATGTTTATTACCATTTGTAACTATCAGGTATTTATATGAGGATTTACTAAAATATGTACGTTGTCTTTAGTTGTACTTTAACCACTTCAGCCCCGCAAGGATTTCCCACTTTAGGACCAGAGCACTTTTTGTGATTCGGCACTGCGTCGCTTTAACTGACAATTGTGCGGTCGTCTGACCTTGTACCCAAACGAAATTTGCGTCCTTTTTTTCCCACAAATAGAGCTTTCTTTTGATGATATTTGATCACCTCTGCGTCATTTCTGATCACCGCTATAAACAAAAGAAGAGCGAAAATTTTGCAAAAAAAAAAAAAAATATATAAAAAACATTTTTTTCCATCGGTTTTGGCCTCATATTTTTAGTAAAAAAAAATCGCAACCGGTGTTTATTGATTGGTTTGCGCAAAAGTTGCCGCATTTACAGATGATGAGAATTAATTTCTGGGGATTTTATTTATTTTTTTTTTTTTACTAGTAATGGCAGCGATCTGCGATTTTTAGCGGTATTGCGACATTTCAGCGGACATGTCAGACCATTCTGACACTTTTTTGGGACCATTGGCATTTATACAGCGATCAGTGCTATAAAAAATGCACTGATTACTGTGTAAATGCCATTGGCAGTGAAGGGGTTAACCTGCAGGGGGCGCTCTAAGGGTTTACTGTGTTCCCTGGGTGTGTTCTAACTGTGTGTGGGCTGGCCTTGCAGGGGGAGGGGAGTGATCACAGCTTCCATATAGAGGAAGCCTGTGATCACAGCCCTTCCCCCTCTAACAGAACGGAAATCTGTGTTTACTTACATGGAACTCCGTTCTTTCTCAGCGGGGGGGCCATTGTGGGTAGCCGGCAGCAATCGAGTCCGCCCTACCAGCTCCCTGCCCCCCCCGAACACAGTGAACGCGTGAGCACGCCTCCGGCGGCGCACGCGCACTCACAGTGAGAGATATCTCAGCCGCCGTCATATGATGGCGGTTTGCGATATCGAGCCACTCTGTCGCCGTCAGACTGCGGTCGGCGGTGGGCAAGTGGTTAAATTATCCCTGTGCTGTACATGGCCTGTGCGGAGAACCAAGCTGTGGGGGCGAGACCAGCAGGCCCCACCCACTACAGGCTGCCTGTAGAAAGCTACAGAAGGGGGCAGACACTAGACCAGTCACCCTACACAGGGATAGAGAGCAGCGACCGGTCTTTATTACAGGAAGCTCCTGCACGGATGCAGTTTCACACTGGATTACTGCACGGATCTGGAGGAAATACACAAAGCACACTAAGGTTAAAGGAAAAATACACTGTCTCTTGTATTTAGAAAACATGTGCTTATCCTGGAGTTCAACTTTAAGTCCAAATGTGACCATTATATTTTGTTTTGGACTGAGCAGGGAAACTCTATCAGGACTAAATAGTTCTGTCCCATTGACACCTGTTATACCTATTTCTTGTCTTGCTGTCACACGGACAGACAGGTAAGATATCCTCAGCAGAGTCACAGACAGGAATAAAGATGTATCTGGGTTAGCCAGGGTAAGGGCAAAATATCATGCCAAACCTACCTCGTGACAACATGTCCATGAAAACTGTCCTGCCTCTGCCTACATCCCAGCAGATAATACCTCATTTCATAAGCTCAAACTATTTACAAAAACAGGCTTTACACCTGCAGTCTATCTTTTTTTTTTTTAAAGATGTGATTATTAATTTTTTTCCAAACAAAATATAGAAAGAGAAAATAAAACAGTGCAAACAAAGGTAACTAAAATCAAACAATTCCTCTTTGGTGACTGCACGTCTCTACACAGAGAAACAAGTTTATTTCTTTATCTCGGAGAGGGGACCTCCACAGAAGGATTTTTTTGCAAAGAACTAACCAAGTCCCTATAACGATCATTGCTTAGAGTACCATAATCAGTGTAAGAGGTTCAGACTGCCCTGAGGCCACTTAAAGTGGTTGTTAAACCTTTACAACCACTTTAAACTACAGGTAAGCCTATAATCAGGCTTACCTGTAGGTTCTGTGGATATCTCCTAAACCTGCACGGTTTAGGAGATATACACTGTACATGCACGTGCCAATGTCATCAGCACAAGCTCAAGGAAGAAACGGGCCAACGTGCCGTTTCTTCACTATGATCGTGGCGCAATTGGCGGCTCCCGCGCTATGCGCGGGATTGATGTCACAGGCCAGTCACAGCGCTGGAGTCCGCGGCCCCGGAAGGAAGAGGGGTGAAGATGGATGCTTCCTACTGAGGGGACAATGTGGGCATCAATTGCAGGTAAGTGGCACATAATAGGCTAGTATGCAATGCATACTAGCTTATTATGCCTTTACTTTGCAGGGTAATAAAGAGGAAATAAAACCCATCAAGATTTACTTCCTTTTTAAACATCTTTATTACCGGACCCAGTGTTTATCCAACCTGACCATAATTTAGCAAATTCTTTGGGGCAACCCCTTGCAAGGTAAGTCAGTTTGTATAAATGGCAGGGCATTATTGACCAGATCCCTAAACTAGGTGGTTCCGGATCCTTCCATTGTAATACTATGGATTTTTTTGCATAGAAGAAGAGGAGGCGAAGTAAAGATCACTGGGCTGGTCTGAGCTCCTCTTCATCTATATTTCCTAATAGGTAACGAGCCAGATTACAGATATTGGGGAGAGCCAGCTTCTCCTGAATAAACGTGCATACCTCTCTCCAAAAGTTCTTCACTTTCGGGCATTCCCAGACCATGTGAAAGAAAGTACCGATAGCTATCTGGCACCTCTGACAGTCCAGAGAGTGGAGTTACCACATCCTGAACAATCTATGAGGTGTGTAGTATATTCTATGTAGATACTTTAATTTAATTAATTTATCGCCTGCAGCAATAACTCCTGTAATTTGGGACCCCACCACCTCCTCCCAGGCCTCATCATCCAGCTCCAACCCATCAACCCTCCATTGCAGCTCAATCTTTTCCATCCGTGGGGAAGAATCAGATATCAGAAGGGAGTAATATCTCAAAATGAGTTTTGTATGGTCTCCATCTATTAGCTCTCTCTCTAATTTGGAGGGGTATAAGTGTACTTCCCTTAAACCAAACTGCCACCGCATGTTTAAGTTGCATATAGGAGAATAAGTGTGTGGATGGAACTCCCAATTCAGCCCTCAGAATAGAGATAGATTTAAACTCTCCTCCTGAGAAGAGTTATTGTACATATTTAAGGTTAAATTTTGCCCCCCGGACAGCTTATTCAATTCTCCCAGACCTGGGTTATACCATAAATGCGGTGTTAGGGGAGTTACTTAGGGATGTATCCAGCAGTCTCTTATTGCAAATATGGAATATTTTGTAGGAGAGTCTAAGGAATGTTGCCCCACCGCTCGGGTATGGTCCATTTCTGTATAGTAAGTTAATTAAGGCTTTGTAGGATCCCATCAATGCTGCCTGAGTTGTGACTGCCGCATTGGGTAGGTACAGAAAGAACCATGAATGCACATGTGTTAATTGGGCTGCCAAATAATAGCTTTGGAGATCAGGCAATGCCAAACATTCCCCCAGTATGGGTAATTTCAGTGTGGCTAGAGCTATTCTGGCAGGGCCCAAACCCCACAGAAAGGAAGAGAGAAGGGCATCAATTTCAGCAAAAAAATTCTTAGGGAGATAAACCTGAAAAAATGAGGGAGATAAATCATTTTAAATATGTTAACTCTCCCCAATAAGTTCAGGGGTAGTTTGGACCAAGTACCTAGGGTTTGCTTAAGGCGCTGCATCAGTGGGGATATATTGTTAGATACATACCCTTGCACCAGTTGTTGTATCACCACCCCTAAGTATTTGAATTTGTCAACCACTTGTAATTGATGGGGCCAGATCCAGCGAGTAGTGCGGATAGAAAAGAAAAATTATGGATTTATTCCAATTGACCCTGAAACCTGAGAAGGTGCCAAAATGTGCAATGAGTTCTAGGGCAGTATGCAGTGAAGTGTCAGCATCTGCTAAATATAGCAGCATATAGTCCGCGTATAAGGATGTTTTCTCCTCCAGCGAGACAATTCTTCTGCCTCAACAGTGCCGCCAAGGGCTCTATTGCCAGGGCAAACAACAGGGGCGATAGTGGACTCCCCTCCCCGTTTGATTGGAAAGGGATCTGTGATATGGTTGTTAACCCGGAGTCGAGCCACTGGATGTGTGTATAGCAATTTAACCCACCTAATAAATGTTGGGCCGAACCCCAACCGCTCAAGGACCCCAAACAGATAAGGCCATTCGATGGAATCAGATGCCTTGTGTGTATCAAGTGAGACCAGCCGTCTTGTATCTGGGGGTTCTGAGGGGACCTGCAAATTAGTAAAAAGTCAGAGCAGATTTATATAAAAATCCAGGTGTATGATATTGGCAATAACCGTATTCAATCGTCTGGCCAGCACTTTCGCTAATATTTTTATATCCACATTAATCAGGGATATTGGACGGTAGGATTCACAGAATTTAGGGTCTTTGTTCAGTTTTGGTATCAGAACAATCAGTGCCTCCCGTAAGGAAGGTGGTAAAATATTCTGCTCAAAGGCCTCTAAGTACATTGCTAGTAATCGGGGGATAAGATATTCAGCCATTCAACCGTATAACCATCCAGCCCCGGTGTCTTATTTGCAGAAGAGGTGGGTATAGCTTTGCCTAATTTGTCCCCGGTAATAGGTGGGTCTAAGAAGGTGGCCTCTTCTTCAGACAGACCTTTCAGCTGGATAGTCTCCAAATAATGGAGTAGCTCTTCCTCAGAATATGCAATATTAGAACTATATAAGTCTGCATAGAATTCAATGAAGGACCTGGTAATCCCCTCCCTCTGAGTATGGTACACCGAAGAGGCATCAATATACCAGCAATAGAAGTAGGGGAATACTCCGCCTGAGAGACATATGCTAGGATTTTGATGTTCTTATCACCATATTCGAACAATCGTTGATTTCGGTACAGCAAATTTTTGGGGGGGTTTTCAAGCAGCACCAGGTCTAATTGTTTAGCGCATCCTCTCCACAGCTCATAATTCGCAGAGGAGGGATTCTTGATATACTCCAGCACCGCTGCATTAGCAGCTTGTTCGTGGGAGGCCACCTTCCATGCTCTATCCTCTCTCAACCTTTTGATCACCCCTGCAACAGACCCTCTCAATGTGGCCTTAACCTGCAGCCTATCTAGTTGTCTA
>BLSH010438155.1:1182470-1193989 GCA_018402905.1 Glandirana rugosa
GGAATATTACTAGCTCGGTTTTAGAGAGATTTAGTTTAAGGAAGTGGTGTGACATCCATGCTGTTATGTCAGTTAGCAAGTTAGTAATGCAAGAGGAGACTGAATGAGTGAGGTGAAGAGTAGACAGATAGATTTGGGTGTCATCGGCATATAAGTGGTATTGGAAGCCATGGGCGGTTATCAAGTGACAAAGGGAGGAGGTGTAGATAAAGAAGAGAAGGGGGGCAAGCACAGAGCCTTGGGGTACCCCTACAGAAAAAGGCAATGGAGAGGAGGAGACAGAGTTGTAGGTAACACTGAAGGAACGCTGTGATAGGTAGGAGGAGAACCAGGATAGAGCAGAGTCTTGGAGGCCAAGGGAACAGAGTTTAGTGAGAAGGAGCGGGTGGTCAACAGTATCAAAGGCCGCAGAGAGGTCAAGGAACATGAGTATAGAGTAGTGGCCATTTGTTTTGGCAGTTAGTAAATCGTTAGTGAGTTTTAGTAAGGCAGTTTATGTGGAGTGCTGCGAGCGAAAGTCAGACTGTAGGGGGTCAAGAAGGTTATTTATACTGAGGTAGAAGCTACGACGGTTGTAGAATAAGCGTTCTAGAAGCTTAGAGGTGAATGGGAGCAATGAGATGGGTCTTAAGTTGTTCAGGTTGGTGGGGTCCAGTGAGGGCTTTTTAAGTATGGGAGTGATCTGCGCATGTCTTAGAGGGGAGGGGAAGGTGCCACTATAGAAGGAGAGTTTGAAGATATGAGTCAGGGAGCATAGGATAGAATAAGTGGTCGACCATAGTAGTTGTGAGGGAACAGGATCCAGGGGACAATTGGTTAGGTGGGCATTTGAGAGAAGTTTTGCAACCTCTTCAGTAGTAGCCAGTTTAAAAGAGTTGACTGTGCTGTTAGGCAAAGTATGTTGGATGGGGAAGATGTACGCACAATGGCGGTGTCCTCACGTATTGCATTAATCTTGTCTTTGAAGTGCTTAACAATCTCTTGGGCAGTGATTGAGTTAGTGGGTAGAGGGGGTGGGGGAGGAAGCAGAGAGTTAAAGGTTGAGAAGAGCCGACGGGGACTGGATGACAAGGTGTCACGCACCTGGTGGTGGAGTCTAACAGTGCAGTGGGCAACCTCTCTTGCGGCCCTGGTTCGGGAACCCCTGGTAGAGTGGACAGGAAGTTCCGGAGCACAGGGGGGCACAAAGGCTGGAATGGACACAGGTGATGATGTGAGGATCCTCCAGAGGCTCATGCAAGATAGAAGGTTGGTCATACAGGCCGGGCCGGTAACTGGCGGGCAAGTGTGGTGCAGTTGGCAAGTGGGTAGTCGGGTACAGGCAGGGTCGTTAACAGACGGGCAGCAGAAGTACAAAAGGATCAGGCAGAAGAGGGGTCGTAGGCAAGCTGAGAGTCGGTGCAGGCAGAGTTCAAGCAAGGTTAGGCGAGCCGGGTCACAGGGGCAGGAAGTCTCAGAAGTAACAGCTATGTAACACTCAGGGAACACTGTAGAACGGACAGCATCTGCTGAAGGGTGTTGTCAGCTTAAATAGACCGTTTGGCGCCATTAGCGCGCGCGGACGCACAGGCGTCCGCAATAGTCACAGAGAGACAGAAACAGTCAGAAACATCCATTTTCCTAACACAAGGTATTAATAAGAGAGACAAAGTAGGCTTGTTTGGCAGCATGGAGGCAGGAATTGTATCTTAGGAGGGTAGATTTAAATAGGGTGAAGTCCTGCAGGCATTTGGTTTCACTCCACAGACGTTCAAGAGCACGGCAATGTCTCTTGAGATTTCTAGTGTTGTCAGTTTGCCAGGGTTGTAATGGTCGGGGCCTGATTCTGCATGTAGTTAGAGTAGCAAGTGCATCTAGTGCTGATGACAGTGAACTGTTGTAGACAGAGGTGGCCAGATCAGGACAAGACAGTGGAGAGATTATGTCATATAGGTGGTCAGTAGGAGAATAGAGAAGAGAAGGGTTATTACAAGTAATTGTTTGCCGCTTGGAGAGATGGGTGGTTGGAGGCAGGGATATAGTGAAACTTATGAGGTTGTGATCAGAGAGAGGAAAGGGGGTGGGTGTTGGTGAGATTTCTAGGAGTGCAGAGATGGGAGAATGCAAGATCAAGGGTATTACCATTGGAGTGTGTGGAAGTGTGTGTCCATTGGGTTAGGTTAAAGGTTAAGTTGAGAAGTTGAGCTGTAGCTGGGCTGTTAACATTAACGGAGATGTTAAAGTCACCAAGAATGATAGTGGGCATTTCAGAGGAGAGAAAGTAGAGTAGCCAGGCAGCGAAGTCATCAAAAAAGCGTGATCGCTGCAATCCTCAGAGAAATGGGAGAATACAGACAAATACAGTGCATCTCGAAAGAAGAGAGGGATAGAGAGGGTGGGATAGGAAGGACTTGGAAGGTGCTTTGTGGGGATAGAAGTTATACAAACTCCACCTCCTTTCTGTTCATTGAGTCTGGGGGAGTGAGTCCAGTGGAGGCCACCATGGGAGAGGGCAACAGGAGCAGCTGAGTCAAAATTTTGAAGCCAGGTTTCCGTTATGGTGAGTATGTTAAAGCCATGAGGGATTAAATGGTCATGCACAGATGTCAGCTTGTTGAGCGGGCATTCCAAAGGGTGCATGAGATTGGGGGCTGGTTTTAGAAAGCAGGGGAATAGAAATTAGACTATGTGGACTGTTGCCAGAGGAGGGGTGTCGGATATGTGGTTTGCATTTAGAAAATGGAGGACCAGGATTTGGAGAAATATCCCCTGAGACTAGGAGAAGAAGGTGAGTGAGGAAGGCAAGATGGGAGTGGGATGGGTATGAGTGTACATGTCTAACTGCCCTGGTGTTTAGGTCAGCATGTGGGTTCAGCAATTGCAGGAGATGATGGGTGCAGTAGTAGGGAGAGGGTAGGAGTGAGGCTGATATGTGTATGCTGTGGGGTAGAGAGGAGGGGTAGAGTAGGGATAATTTAAGGATAGAAGTGGGTTGGCCGTAGGTCCCTCTCTCCAAAGGGCATCCACTACCGCTTGTACCTGGGTCAAATGAATGAGACTCACAATCGGGGCTGTGGATGACAACATCATCCAAATAGGCTGCTGCATAGGAGTGATGTGGTCTCAACATTTTATCCATCATTCTCTGGAATGATGCCGGGACATTGTGTAACCCAAATGGCATCCGTGTGTACTGAAATGACCCTCCAGGGGTAGAAAAGGCAGTCTTCTCCTTTGCTGACTCTGTTAGGGGTATCTGTCAAATAGCCCTTCTTTAGGTCTAGGGTTGTTATGTACCGGGCACCTCCAAACCGATCTATAAGTTCATCAACCCGTGGCATTGGGTATGCATCAAACTTGGAGACGCTATTCAATTTTCAAAAGTCATTACAGAACCTGATAGTGCCATCAGGCTTCGGGACCAGCACTATGGGGCTCGACCAGTCACTGCGGGACTCCTCTATCATGTCCAACTCTAACATGGTTTTGATTTCTTTCACTGTTGCCTCACGCCTAGCCTCAGGAATTCTATAAGGCTTTGCATTTATGCGAACACCTGGTTTCGTAATTATTTCATGCTGGATTACTGAGGTCAGTCCAGGTAAAGGGGAGAAAAAGTCTCTATTTTTATTCACAAATTATTTAACGTCATTTTGTTGCGCTATGGACAAGGACTCAATTATGGAGGCTTCAGGGGTCACTGGTACCCTGTCCTTTTGAGGAGGGGAGAAGGTCGGTAAAGTCTCTTTGTCCTTCCATGGTTTTAAGAGATTACCATGATAAATTTGCTCTGGTTTTCTTTTCCCTGGCTGGTAAACTTTGTAATTTACCTCCCTTACGCTTTCCCTAACCTCAAAGGGACCTTGCCTGCCAATTGGACAGGAATTTACTTTCAACAGTGGGGACTAGCACCAGCACTCTATCCCTAAGGTTGAAAGTTCGGGTCTTGGCACCCAGATTATAAACCCTCCTCTGGGCTTCCTGGGCTTGCGCCATATGTTCCCGTACAAGGAGCAGGATAGCTGCGATTCGATCCTGCATCAAGGAGATATGCTCAATGACGCTTCTATACTGGGTGGCCTCTTTTTCACACGTTTCTTTTGCAACATCTAGCAGGCCCCTGGGATGTCTACCATACAGGAGTTCAAAAGGGAATAACCCGTAGACGCTTGTGGAACCTCTCGTATGGCAAACATGAGATATGGAAGCAAAAAATCCCAATTTCTCCCATCTTTGTCGACCACCTTTTCAACATACTTCTGAGGGTTTTATTAAATCTCTCCACAGGTCCATCCATTTGGGGGTGGTAGACAGAGGTACGGAGATGGGAGATTTTGTATAACTTGCACAGTTCCTTAGTAACCCTGGGCATGAACGGGGTTCCTTGGTCCATTAAGATCTCTTTTGGGATCCCCACGCGACTAAATACCTGGACCAATTCCTTGGCGATAGTCTTAGCGGAGGTATTCCGCAAGGGTATGGCTTCAGGATAGCATGTCGCGTAGTCCAGGATTACCAGAATGTGCTGGTGGCCCCGGGCAGACTTTACTACTGGCCCCACCAAAAGCATGCCAATTCTCTCAAAAGGCACTTCAATGATGGGTAGGGGAACAAGCAGACTGCGAAAATGGGGGGCCAGTGCAGACATTTCACACTCGGGGCATGACTCACAGTAATCTCTGACATCTGCATACAGCCCAGGCCAGAGGAATCTCTGGGTTATTCTCTCCCTGGTCTTCTCTATACCCAGATGTCTCCCCATTATATTACCATGGGCCAAGTCTAGCACCTTCCTGCGGTAGGGTTTGGGAACCACCAGCTGTTCTACCTCGTCCTCACTGTGTTTTACCACCTGATACAGCAAATTGTTTTTAAGAGCCATGTGGGGAAAAGACACCCCCCAGTTAGGATCTACAGGTTCCCCATCCATCATCTTAACGTTCCCTCTGGCTCTAATGAGGGTGACATCTTGTAATTGCTCTGTACAAAAATCCTCCCTCCTGACCTCTAAGTCAGGTGACATATTCTGTTTAATCCCACTATTAGAGTCAGAGATACTCTTGTTCTGTAACCTCAAGCTGAGAGCTATCTTCCAATCCTCCAGCTCCCCAGCCGTTACAGGAAAAGGAACAGGGTCTCCTCCTTCCTCGGTCCTGCCAACAGTCTCCCTTCAAATCGGCAAAAAGGGTTTGGTGAGAGTTTCCGTGCTTCTACAACAGGGGGAGTTCTATCCTCCAGAATCTCTGTGCCTTCCGATAACCTCCAAAAATGGGGAAAATCTCTCCCCACTAGGATCTCATGAAGCAGGGAAGGTACCACCCCCACTGAATGTGTCACACTGCCCCAAGGGATGTCAATATTAACCACCACAGTCTGGTAGTCCCGAGTGTCCCCATGGATGTAAACAACCCCAATGGTGCTAGGGTGTAATTTTGCAGGATTTATACAACTGCTGTTGACTAAAGTCACAACACTACCCGAATCAAGCAGTGCAGGGACTGGCTTCCCATCAACAGAAATAACACACATTTGCTTTTCCATGTGACCCTGACGTGATGCAGTACATGCGACCTGTGCAAAAAGAGATATGTGTCTTTTCATATAAGCATTATCACACTGCATTGGTTCATCATTTAGGGGACAGTTGGCAGTAATATGTCTCAATGCATGACATCGGTAGCACTGTATGTGCTCTATACCCAGTCCCCTCAAGGGTCCCCAACCTTCCTGGCTTCTTTGGCCAGTCTCCAACTCTAGAGCCCATAGTCCCTTTAGCCGTAGTAGTCTTATCAAACTTCCCCACGCCCTTGAACCCTGGAACAGTCTTACCGGGTCCGCTGGGCAATCTTTCACTCCTAGATACATTGGAGTGGGGCGCAGATGGGTGCAATAAGTCCTGAGCAGCATTGTATCTCTCCACGAGGTCCACCAGTTGGTTTGCCATTTTGGGGTCCCCATGGCTGACCCACTTCCTCAAAGTAGCAGGGAGCACAGGCAGATACCGGTCCATGACCACACGCTCCACAATCCTAGGGCCCTGCAAAGTCCCTGGCTGTAACCACTTCTTCGTGAGATGGATCAAGTCAAACATTTGGGAGCGGGGTGGCTGGTCCATGCGGTAGGTCCACTGATGCACCCATTGTGCGAGTGTCTCCATTTTTAGAGACTTATAGTTCTGGGCCTTATTGGGTTTCAAATCAAAATAGGCCTTTCGGGGCTCACCTGTCAGAAAAGGTGTTAACAGTCATGCCATTGTTCTTTTCGCCGTCCTCGTTCAAAAGTCGGGAGGTACGCCTCCACGTTATCCGCATAACGTCACAATGCAAAGAACACTGACATGCTAGTTGGTTGTCAGATTTTAATAACCTATGAGAAAAGAATGGGGTGGGGACAAGCACCAGACACAGTGTCAGGAAACAACCTTTGCCCCGGGAAATCGGGTCAGGAAGCCTTTGCACGGGCGTACATAGCGCGTGCGCACGCCTGTGCGTGCGCCTTTGCGCCGGCATTGGCACCCAAACAGCCCATTTAAGTGGACAGCACCCTGCAACCAGTGCTGTCCGTTCTACAGCGCTTGGTGTACCTGAGCTTCCTGTTTACTTGTACCTGTATCTGTTCCTGTGACCCGGCTTGCCTTGACCCTGTTTGATCTCCGCCTGCACCGACCCCGGCTTTCCACGACCACCCTTCTGCCTGCTCCTTTGTAATTCCGCTGCCAGCCCGTTGATGAATCTTGCTTGTACCTGACTATTCTCCTGCCTGCTCCTCCTGTACTGCACCGCCCGCTTGTTGCCGACCCAGCCTGTACCACCACTCTACTACCAGCACGAGACCGGAGATACCACGTCAGTTGTCACCGGTGACCAGATCAACCCTCGTGCCATCCTCACTCCTGAACCACCTGTCTGCTCTACCAGGGGTTCTTGAATCAGGGTTGCTAGAGAGGTTACCCCTGCATAAGTCAGACTCCACCACCAGGCACATGACACACAGTGTTAATATGTGGAGGAGGAATGCTTGGCGCTTTGGTCGCTCCTTCTCCTGCACCTCACTAACAGCAGAGACTGTAGTGTCACTCCTGTCAGCAGGGCTTTTTCAGACAGAACACTCCGTACCACCACCTCTAGCACTGGCCCGGGGTTGACTGTTATCAACTAAACACAGAAGCAGATACAAGATTTTTCTGCATGACTATCTTCCTCTGCAGGCTTCTGTGTTTATAGCAAGTGACAGTGTACCTTTCCTGGGCTTACACAGAGCCCTCCCTGCCCTGCACCATCCCTTTGACTATCCCTATGACAACATAGCACCGCCTCTGGGTCTTACTGAGGACTGGATGAGTAGCTTCTAGCTGCTCTTCGACAGTAGACCCTCCCTGTGCCACTGTGTATTGGGAGTGGGGGGCGTTGGTGGGAGAGCTTTGTATGGGGGTGGGGTTGGGGGTGCGTTAGGCATTTCCGAGCCTTGCACAACACGCATGTGAGCCCTGCAGGAAACACACTCTTGAGCCCTGGCACAATAACCACTCATGAGCTGTGCTTGGTATGCACTTCTGAGCCCTACACCCTGCACAATATGCACTCCTGAGCCCTGTGCCCTGTGCAATATGCACTCTTGAGCCCTGTACAATATGCATTCCTGAACCTTGTGCCCAGTGTGCGAAGCAGTCTTGTGCCCTGGCCTCACCAGCCACTTTGCTTCTCTTTCAATTGCTTGGCAGGGGGATGGGAGGAATGTGAATACTTGCTCTTGCTGCTATTCTCTGAGAAAAAAAGGACTGCCTCTCGGAAGGTGGGAAGGTTCTGTTCTCTCCTCCCTTGAATATAGCAGCCTGCCATCTTCACCCCAGGCACTGGATGACAACTACTGCTGGGCATTTCAAGAAGGATTAATTGCACAAGTATCTTTGACTGCTATCAGTGGGGCAAGGATCAAAATAATTAGAGAGAGATCCTTTGTAACCTAAAGACTTAAAGCAGGCCATATATGAGTCTAAAAAACGAACGCAATTTCCTGTTGAAGGAGCGATAACGTGCCCACAGTGACAGACGATTTTTGCGCGGCCATCAAAAATGACAGATCAAACATGTTGGAAATTTGTTATCAGAACAAATTATTTTCTTATTGTTTATTGGGTTATCATTTGAAAAAAATAATATAATATAATATAATTGAAATGTGCATAAGCAAAGAGAACGTTCGCTTTCACGAAAGTACTGTCGTATCTTATTTTTATGACCATAGTGTAGTGTGTGTCTTTTTCTAGTGTAGTGTGTGTGCGTTTTTCTACTATAAAAAAAAAAATCCTGCTGCCAGAGGTGGCTGTAGGGGACAAGCAAATTCAACATTTTGTGTGTTGCAGCCTTGTAATCACAACAAGGTATCCAGACAGATGGGGTTGGAAGTGTGTAAAGCAAAGTTATTTCAAGATATGAAAACCTAACATTTCAAATTCCTGATATAGGCCTGCTGTACCATGTACTTGTATGAAAAAGTATCCTGTTCTCTTTGTACAGTATTGCTTCCTTTGTGTGAAATCCCTTGTTCCTGCCAATCCCTCTGCTTTCCAATTAAAGACTGACCACACTAGGCAGGAGAACACACCCTAGTCAGTTCTCTAGCCATGCTGGGAACTCAGTCTGCTTTGCTACAATGATGAGTCTTGTCCTGATATGCCCCTAATGCAAAGCTTTACACTGGGAAGATCAGTGTACTGCTGTTTCTCCTCCCCCAGCTCTCATGCAACTGAGAGCAGAAGGAATGTGATAACTTATAAAAAAAGGGGAAAAAAAGGGGAAAAAAAGGTATTTATGTTTTTTTATATCTATACACATATGTTTTGCCTTTCATTTCTATTTTAAACTGAATGGCAGTGTTAATTTTGACATCAAATTTCGATTTAGTTTTAGTCATAGTCTTTTGACTAAAATGCCATTTTAGATTTAATCATATTTTAGTCATCTTTATTGTTTTCGTTTTAGTCACAAATATAGCCATTGTGATATATAAAGGTGAATTTAGTCTTTAACCACTTGCTGACTGCCTACCGCATATTTACTGCGGCGGGTTGGTTCTGTTGCACGAAATCATGTACCTGTACATCATTTCATGCAATAGCCACTGGTGACCGCTGGAGGCGGGATCACGCACTGATTGGAAATCCTCAATCGTTCCGGATAGAGACAGAACGGCGATCTGCCTATGTAAACAAGGCAGATCGCCATTCTGATAGGGGAGAAGATGGAGCTCTTGTGCTCCTGCTAAGCAGGAACATGGATCTCTGTCTTCATCAAGTCAGGCCATTCCCCCACACAGCAAGAAAGCACTCCTAGGGAATGCAGTTAACCCTTTGATTGCCCCTGATGTTAACTCCTTCCCTGCCATTGTCATCATAGCACTGACCACCGTAATAATGTCACTGGTCCCCAAAAAAGTGTCAAAAGTGTCAGTTAGATGTCCGATTTGTCCCTGCAATGTTGTAGTGCTGCTAAAAATCGCTGATTGCCACCATTATTAGTAAAAAACCGATTAAGTAAAAATGCCATAAAAATATCTCATAGTTTGTAGATGCTATAACTTTTGTGCAAACCAATCAATATGCGCTTATTCGGATTTTTTTTACCAAAAATATGTAGCAAAATAAATACTGACCTAAATTGATAAAGACATTTTTTTCAAAATTGTCGCTCTTTCTTTGGTTTATAGCGCAAAAAATAAAAACCGCAGAGGTGATCAAATACCACCAAAAGAAAGCTCTATTTGTGGGGAAAAAGGACATCAATTTTATCTGGGTACAGCATCGCACAACTGCGTCATTGTCAGTTAACGTAACGCAGTGCCGTATCCTGACCTGGTCATTAAAGGGGTAAAACCTGAAACTGTTGTAGCGGTACCCCCGAAGGAGCTGCTAATGAAATTTATATTTGTTCCCGAGCCTCCCTCTGAATATTCTTACAGCCAGTCACTATAGCATTTTCACACAGCCAGGTGCAAACACAATCCTGCTTGTTTCCAATGACCAGTCTAGAGGATGAATTTTCAATGCTTTATTGTTGAACTTGGATAGGAGAAGGATAGGTATGAGATACTCCAAGTAACTGACTGTAACTGAGGACAAATTCTCCCTAGGCTCTGTATAGCAGGCGGTCAGTGGCTTCACACAGCAGACTGACTCCAGTGAAACAAGTCCATCTTTAAGCAACAAAGGACATGCCGGACTTTGTTTCTTCAAGACACTAGCCAGTGTCTCCCTTCTCAGTGTAACAGACTACCAACGGTACTTTATGGCAGGTTGACTTTGGCAGAACAGGTCCCTTGTTAAGCAGTAAGGACAGAAGCTGGACTCTGTTATTCAAGACACTCTCCAGTGTCTCCCTTCTAGCTGGCACACCCAATTAAGCTGATATGAGGGCAGATGGAAAATTCTAGCACACAGTCTCAAGGATCCTCTCACAGATCTGTACTTTCACAATGTCCTGGGACAGTTGGTAGCCCCTTCTGCCAACCTCCAAGCGACACTTTGCCACTGCAGTATCAGACCGAATCCAAGGACATCCTCCCTCTGTCAGCTTTCAAAGAACTGTGGGTTGCAGCTTCAGCATCCGGATAGGCCTTGATTAAGCCTAGCAGCCGGCAGCCTCCTGGATAGGCTCTTGGGCCTAGCAGCCAGGAGCTAAACACATACGCCTCACCCCTCAGCTTGGGTGGGCTGGGACTCCTAACCTTGAGCTCATGTGCTCCTTTTTATATGAAGGTGTTCAACCAAGATGCACTGGGGCACCACTCTCCTGCTAGCTGGTCAGAACCACCTCCAAATACACCTGTTGTCACTGGCTGGGGTTTTCTCCCTCTGTCCAATAGGGACTCATACTACTGGACAAGGTAAAACAGCTCCAGACCTTAATGAAACAGCACCAGAGCACACTGATCAGACCTTACTCAAATCAGGCTCTCTGATAAGCAGACAGCACATAAATTTACCTTTCAGCTCCCCTGTTAAACAGAGAGAGACAAAAACTATGTACACTCACTACAGGTTGATAAGGTTCATATATCTGTCTGGCTGCTTTCGTTGTGCCAGCAGTTACCATAAGGCTGCTAATAATAGAATTGCTACTTTCAGAATACCTGTTCTATTCAGAGGTGTAACTAGAACTTTCAGGGCCCGGTGAAAGAAATTATGAAGGCCCCCCCTGACCCCTGGCCAGGGCCCTTCCCTCTTCCCACTGATCCTGGGGCACTTTACTCCCGTTGCGGGTCCCTTTATTATAGTCCCACCGAATAAACGAATAGTTGTGTACCGAGCCTCCCATTCATTCAGAAACGGAAGTATAGTAAAAACAGTTTACTATGCTTCAGGTATGAGTGAACCAATTGGTACCAATCACTGACTCTGTCCATTCAGAAAAGGAAGGAGCTGGTAAATGACCAATTTACCGACCTGTTCCCATCTCTCCATCATGACACATCTTCTACAGCAGCTGGCAGGAGAGAGGAGGGGGAAGACAGCAGCTCTCTGGGGGGCACCAGGAACACACACA
>BLSH010438155.1:1193999-1207822 GCA_018402905.1 Glandirana rugosa
AGACGAGTGTAGTCGGTAGAACAGATTACTGAGACCCCGTGAACCGACTCGGTCGGGTCTCTAGCAATATGTATCTGGGGGGGGGGACCAGGGAAACACACAGGGACCCTGGGAACAGCAGAAGACAAGTAAACTGGATAGGAGTGGTGGCAGCATATAGAGGAACCAATCTCCTCCATTAGGAGGAAAATAGAGCAGATTGGTTCCTCTAAATGCTGCCCCCGTCATCCCTCCTATCCAGATGTACAAGGGAGGCAAAGGGGCCCCCTGGGGCATGGGGCCTGGTTGCAATTGCAACCAGGGGGTTCTGTTTCTGTGCTTATTTTGACTATCATGCACTCCTAAACCCAATGGAGTTAAGATGTCTTTATCACATGCTCGCAGTCTTCTAACAGGAAAGATTGTCCTTGTGAAAAGATGGCACAGTAAAATAGTTTTTTTCTTCTATGTATAACGATCTCTGGGCTGGCTCAGCCAAGTGCCCCAGAGTCATTAGACAAGATGGCTGATGTGAGCAGACACCACAGTAAGAATGGAGCCAAAGGGAAGCTTAGCTCTCTTTACAATAAGAGCCGGTTCACACTACAGCGATCCGATTTGCGGGATGACTCATCGCGACCCCGCACAGCGCGACTTCAGCGCTGCTTGCAAACAACTTCTGTAATAGAAGTCAATGCAAGTCATGAAGAAAGCACACACACTGCTCCAGCTGATAGGGAGGAGACCTGTAATATATCCGGGTGCCAGCCTCGGCTCGCCACCGTGTACAGTAGAGCAGAACAGGTAAAGCAGCACTCCACGGAAAAATATAAAGCTTGCAGTTTTATTGTATCAGGCAATGCAGGTACAGATATATAGGTAGACGTGTTTCACTCGTCAATAGCGAGCTTAATCATTACAAAAGACATAGTGCTAGTACCCCACCTCTTATGGAGGTGCTCATCAAATAAGCACCGCCCACACAGGTGGGTAACATTATCATGTGAGTACACTGATTGCAAATTAAAAACATTTGATGTAGGACTACGAATGTTAAAACAAACAGACATTGCAACAATATATCTCCAATCACTGAAAATAGATACCCACAAAAACAATTTGTAACAGAAAACACAAAATTACATTAAAAGAGAAGGAGACAAATAGACAAAAAAGAAAAAGGAAAAAAAAAAATTCAATACGATATATATATATATACATATATGTACATATTAGAAAAATCACCAGCATAAATGTATGCCCAAAAACATCAACTCTTCTATTAAGTATATACGCCAAAAATCATATACAAACAACCGATTGCATCCTGATTTGATGGACAGATGAGACAGAAAAAGGAGAGAGAACAAGCGAGGAAACGAGGAATACAGAGATGTCCATACACGGAAAGACTAGTATGGGGAAAAAAAATCGGCGCAGTCAAATGTGTCAACCAGAACCACCCCCATGTATATCCTCGTATTGCAGGTAATACATGTGTATCCTCTCAACTTCTCAAAAAACAAGCCTCATAATGCATAACCACTGTTGATCTATACACATAGTCCTGTATGACAATATATTTTATGCTACATGGCTCCATTATTATATATATGACCAATTACATTAATTTGCTGGACAGAGGAGACCAAAAAGGTGAGAAAAGGAGAGAAAACAAGCGAGGAAACGAGGAATACAGAAGTGTCCATACACGGAAAAACTAATATATGGAAAGAATCGGTGCAATCGAGTATGTCAAACAAAAAACACCCCCATATCTATCCTCGTATTACAGGTACTACATGTGTATCCTCTCAGATTCTCAAAAAACAAACCTCATAATACATAACCACTTTTGATCTATACACATGTAGGAACCTGCATGACAGTGTATTTTATTAACCACTTCCTTACTGGGCATTTAAACCCCCCTCCTGCCCGGACCAATTTTCAGTTTTCAGCGCTGTTGCTTGAATGACATTTGCGCGGTCGTGCGACATTGATTTATGGCGTTTTTATTTATTTATTTATTTATTTTTTTACTGGTAATGGCGGCGATCTGCGATTTTTATCGGTACTGCGATATTGGGGCGGACATGTCGGACGTTTTTGACACTTTTTTGGGACCAATGACATTTATACAGCGATCAGAAATGTAAATATCCACTGATTACTGTATAAATGTCATTGGCAGTGAAGGGGTTAACCTGCAGGGGGCAGTGAAGGGGTTAAAAATGTTCCCTGGGTGTGTTCTAACTGTGGGGGGGTGGGGTTGACAGGGACATGACAGATCTAACTGATCCCAGTGACAGGGATCAGTAGATCTGGCATGCCCCCCCTCACAGAACAGGGAACCGCCGTGTTTACTTCGGCGGTTCCCCGTTCCTCCTCTCTGTAAGGAGATCGCGGGTCTCCGGCGGACATCGGGTCCGCCCGACCCGCGGGCACGCTCCCGCATCGTGCAGCGGCACGTGCACGCGCCGCCCGCGCCCGCGGGAGCGCGCCCAGCACGAGCCAAATGGGAGGACGTCTATTGACGTCCTCCCGGCATTTTAGAGCCGCGCTGTAGCCGTCATTCGGCTATAGCGCGGATGGCAGGTGGTTAATGCATATCCAATACCCATTCGCTATTCAACCCATGTCCAAAGAATCCATACCACATATATATATGCCATAAAGATTGTACCTAGGGCATAGACTAAACAGCCAGGACCATCAATCATCGTCTGATGACATTATTCATAGAAGTGGGTGATGTCCCATTCATAGTTTAAACCCAGAGGCATATGCGTTTGAAAATAAAAAATCCAAAATGCCTCTCTTTTGCAAAGAATTTTAAAAACCTCACCTCCTCTACTGGGGGTATTGCTTTTCTCCAAAATCTGAACTCCCATCGCTGAAAGATCCCCTCCATCCCCCCAATATCCTTAAAGTGGCGCCCCACATTGGTGGATTTTTCTCTATGCCTTCCTACATTGTATAAGTGTTCATGAAATCTGTCCCTCAGGCGTCTTGTTGTACGACCAATATACTGTATGTGACAAATGCCACAAGTAATGATATAAACAACATATTTAGTGTTGCAGTTAAAAAAGGACTTGATCCTGTGCTGTTTGTTCACTGTATAAGAAACCACTGTGTTTCCACCGATAATATGACTGCAGCAGGGGCACTCTCTAGCACCGCACCAAAAGTTGCCCCTGCCATAGAGCCATGTAGCAGATTGTTTAACGCTAGTTTGGAAAAGACTAGGGGACAAATAGCTACCCACAGATGGAGCCCGTCTCGGTATAATATTGATCCCATCTTTCAAGAGTTCAGCACATGTCTGATCACCGAAAAGTATGGGCAAACGCCTATAGACAATGTGGCTTATGTAACTGTATTCCAGACTAAAGGCTGTACTTAGGTTCAATTTATTGCTGTTATACATTCTCCTATTTGTGTGTGTTCGTTGTGTGTCATCATTTGACCCACTATCTTTTAATAAATCAATTCTTTTTTTGGAATTGGCTATATTAATAGCCCTATCCAACATCCATCGTGGGTATCCTCTGTTGAGAAATCTCTGGTGTAAAGCCGAGGCTTGTGTCCGATAGGTATCATCTGTGCTGCATATGCGACGGATCAATGCAAGTCGCCTGAAGTCGCCCCAAAAGTAGTACAGGAACCTTTTTCTAAGTCGGAGTGACCTGAGTTGCTCCTATTAGAACGGTTCCATTGCACTGCATGGAGGCGAATTGTCAGGCGACTCAAGTCGCCTGACAAGTTGCGGCAGTTTGAACTGGCTCTAAGATGTTTTGAACACCTCGGTATCACCTGTGGAAGATGTGTGAAATTATCTGCAACAATTTGAGCATGGAGTTGCTGTGATGGTTGTAGCAACATGACACCTGAACATGCTGCCCAACAACCTGCAATCAATTGTCTTTCGTATAGACTTGATAAAGGTATACATATACACGGAGACCCTTGTGTTAACCGACCCATTGGTAAGAGACATGTGGTCCAAGTGACCTCATCTGTATCTGCTTAGACTGAGACTGGATTCACTACAGTTGGCTATCCACATAAATTTTGTTGTAGGTATATACAATGACAATAAAGTATCTTATGTTATCTTACTCCTGTGGCCACTGTAGAGAAGCCTTGACTGAGGAGCTGAAAAAAAACCCTGACCTTGCCAGCTCAGCCAAAACCACATCTCTGCTGGAAGGTGAGACCTCTAGGATTGGTGCTGAGGATCAGACCTAGAATTACCAAAAACATAACTGGTGGGGAACTCTGACAGGGTTCCATGCCCTGCAGAAGGTGTTGGAGGGGGGCGAGGAATTATAAGATATATAAGAAACGGCAACTTAAGGCCACACAGCTATAAATCTTAACAAACTGCAGTTCATTAAGCGGCGCAACTGTGTGTAAACAAAGCACACCTTAAAATAAAATAAAATAAATTAAATAAAGTGCAAAACAGAAAACAGTCCAAAATAAATGTGTAATCTTCAGTGTGTAGTAAACAAGGCTTCCAAGTTGAATCCTCCACCTGTGTCACCACGTGAATACACTAATCACACTGAGGCTCACCAGAACTCTGAGGGTTAAATAAGCCCATCAACATAGCACTCCATCCACTGCTCATTACATCCGTCATCCAGGTAGTCTGCTTGCAAGGCTCTTGCTGCCCCTTCAACTCCACCAATAATGCAAAATGAGAATTGCGAGCAGATAAAAGCATCCGAGCTATCCTCCCCGATCTGTAGCTCATCCGTGACCGTCCACCAACTCCTATACTCCGGGTTGTTAGCGTCACGTTCGAGTCAACGATACGTTCGGATCAGACTCGCTCTGTCCAGGTCGTCGTATGGCCACGCCACTGATGCGTTTCGTTACTTCCGACTTGGTCACAGGGGCCACAAGCTATAAATCTTGCTAGAGTGTCCCTGCTCAGTCTGACTCACAGCACCTCAAAGGAGCCCTGTGTGCTCCCAGGCATGGGAAATGTAATGGAGTTATCACACTATCAAGTTGCAATGGATTTAACATGTGGATGACCATAATTTTATGCCCCTAAATATGTTATGGAGGAGATAGAGAGTGAAAGACAACTGTGATGCAACAACAATGTGAGGGAGTATCTAAGTGTATTTAGGCCTCCCATTTATTGGGAGAATTATAATGGTTGCTGGCATAATAGAGGATGTTAAATACAAGGTAATACTCAAGAGAACTGGATGCAGGGCTCAAGAAAGGAGCACTAGGATGTCCAGGGTGTGTCATTCACACCATACATGCATGAAAACTGATGGGAAAACTGCGCAGATTTCACTTGCAGAGACCGGAGTTTACATCAGTTTCACATCAGTTTACATGTGCATTTCAGTGAGTTTTTATGCACGTTGACATCCACTTTCACACGCGTCAGTTATGTGCCCTGTTCACACCAATGTAGATTTCATGTCAGTTTTTTTCCTTGCAGAAATCTGTACGTAGTGGGTACAGGGCATATAGAAAACCATTGTTTAAGTTCCTGCAGAACGCATAGAGAAAAACTGACATCTCTGCATCATGGTGTGAACGAGGCCTTACTATTATTGATGCTGATGTAAACATGATTAAGGTGCCAGATCTGCATTTCTACAAGTGAGAAGACCATCCTTTTTGCCTGAGAACTGTTTTCACCTGTTGTACAACCTGGATTGAACTTTTGCCAAAGCTAGGTGGCGGTCAAGTTCACGTTATAACATCTAGTTACTGAAGTTCACTTGGATTTTAAGCAAGGAGGAACCCTCTGTTTACAGCAAGAAGAAATATAAAAGGTTGGGTGAAGGTTTTTTTACATTAGGTTTGCTTTGTGTCAAGCTTAAGCCTCGTTCAACGGTCGTACGACCAAACTGACCAAATCGTATGTTGGCTGTTGTATCTAGCATACTGACATTCACTACACGATCGTACGACCAAGCTAAACGTAGTGTCGTGTTATGAACGTGTAAAGAGAAAGTTCAGATGCATGTAATTAGTGTCTGGCCGTTCCTGACTTCTGAGCATGCGTGTTTTGCACAATACAATTTGTTGGACCAACTTCTCTGTACACACGATACAACGGTCGTAAGACCGCTTGTCGGTACTACCAAGTTCTCTAGTTTGCTCATACAACTCCTGTTGTATGACCGTCATACGTCGGCAGTTGTAATCGCGTGTACTAACGATCAATTTCGCATACAATGGTCGTACGCTCGACCTGTTGTATACGACCGTCGAACCGTGTGTACGAGGCATTAGTCACAGGCCTGTGTTCAAGAAAAAGTCTCAAGGGCTAAATTGGACTGTTGTACTGGAAGGCAGCCACTGATTGGCTTGTGCTGTGACTAATCAAAGCACAAGTGATGCACCACCTACCCAGAAGAGCAGAATCACATATATATATATATACACATGTGATTCTGCGCAGCCGGCCCGCACTGTAGCAGTAAAGCTACAGTGCGTGGTCAGGAAGTGGTTAAAGAGTTAGTTCACCTTTCTGCATTTTTTCCAAAAAATCCCACATGCTACCTCTCACCCTCAGCACATTGCAAAGGACTGTTCAGATTTTAAAAAGTTGCCACTTTCCCATTGCATTCCTCCATGTCCAGCACAAAGGTGGAGAGGCGAGGCAGTGACATCTTGATCTCCATCTTGTTCAATTAGATGTAGCGGTACCCCCAAAGGAGCTGCTGAGTTACATATATTTGTCCCGGGCCTCCCTCTGATTATCCTGCAGCCAGTCACAACAGATTTTCACACTGCCACTGTAACTGGTTACATCAAATGATTTCTAATATTCATGTTTTTTATTACTAGATCCTGAAATAGAAGTGGAAGAGGAGGATGTCATTCCCGTTGTCATTTGTGCACCTTCAGGCCGGATGGGGGGCACTATTGCTGCAATTAATAGCATATACAGCAACACTAATGCCAATGTGCTCTTTTATATTATTGGTCTAAGAAACAGTTTAGTTCATATCAGGTGAGTACCCATCTATCTCAGACTGTAAAATAAACAGCGATAAACAAATACAGTGGGTCACATTTATAAAAGCAAGCACAAAGTACTGATGTCGCCCTAGCAACCATATAAACGCCAGTTTACTCTAGCAGATTAGAAGCAAAAAAAGAAACTGAATGGTGACTATGGATGACAGCCAATGTTTGTTCTGCAGTAGTAGCCTACAAGATTATGCTTTAAAGTGATTGTAAAGTCTCATTATTTTTTTAAAATTAAAAATAACAAACGTGTCATACTTACCTGCCCTGGGTAGTGGATTTGCACAGATCCTCCTCTTCTCGTGTCCCTCTTCGACTCTTCTGGCCTCTCCTTCCTGTTGGGTGCCCCCATAGTAAGCAGCTTGCTATGGGGGCACCCAAGCCAAGTCACAGCTCCCTTGGTCCATTCAGACACAAAGCTGCGGCCCAGCCCATGCTCCCAAAACCACCTGCAGCCTTTCAAAGCCTTTGATTGAGAGCCTGAAATATGCTGCGGCTGGATACTACTGTATACAAAGCAGTACTTGCGTTTAGGACTGAATGCATTCAGGTATGTATGCCCAGAATGTGGCTTCTCATAGTCTTTGACAAGCTGGAGGCAACAGGGCTGGATGCTTCATCTGTGCCTCCCAGGCACATGAAAATGCCAGGATTGCATGCACTGGGGCTGTATGACCAGTGCGCATGTGATCTCATCCTTATGTAAGACCTCGTTCGCATGGACATACTTAAAGTGATTGTAAACCCTCATCTTGTAAAACAACCTATTCAGTTTAAAATAGAAATAAAAGGCAACATTTTTTTGCATAGATATGAAAAAAAATTATAAATACCTTGTTTCCCTTTTTTATAACTGAGCACATTCCCTTTTCTCAGCTGCATAAGAGCTGGGGGGAGGAGAAACAGCAGTACAATGCGCTTGCCAGTGAATGGCTGTGCAGTGGGGGCGTGTCAGGACAAATCTAATCAGTAGAGGAGAGCAGGCTGAGTTCCCAGCATAGCTAGAGAACTGACCACAGTGTGCTCTCCTGCTTAGTGTGGTCAGTTTTTAATAGGAAAGCAAGGGGACTAGCAAAAACACCAGGAATTTAACATAAAGGGAGCAATACAAAGAGAACAAGATACTTTCTCATGCAAGTACATGGTACAGCAGGCACAAATCAGTAATATGAAGTGTTGGGGTAACAAACACTTTAAGTGTGCTTTGCCAGAAAGGGATGCACAGGTGTTCCATGTATCCCAGACATAGCCGCTGCTTCTAATTTTGACATCTTTGTGAGTGCAGATGCGTGTCCTACACTGTCTGCATTTAGGGACACATACTGACACCAACACCCACATGGATATCAAATTGGGAGCAGCCTCTGTGACCCTGCAGCTGCTGCGTCCCAGTGGACATAAATGGGTCTGCATACTCACGGATGCATAGAACACCTGTGCATCCCATGCAGTAAAACATGGCCCTCACATGACACAAGTACACCCATGTGAGCGAGGCCCAAAGCTTTAGGTATTGAGCCTATGAACAAGCTTTTGTATGCTATATAGTCCTCACGCTCGGTTATTTTTTAATTGTGACAATTTGTTTTTCTGTTTTAGGAAATGGATTGAAGGCACTCGGCTGGCTGACATTAGATTTAAGATTGTAGAATTCAACCCAATGGTCCTCAAAGGAAAAATTCGCCCTGATACAGCTTTCCCAGAGCTTCTTCAACCAGTAAGCTGATACACCAAATGCATTACACTGCCAATTCTTTCTGAGTTAACTAGGTACGATGTATAAAATAGAAACACATGTTGCATACAAAAGGTGAATGCTTGCAATTTTGCTATATGGCAGGTTTACTAGACCTAAAATGTATTACAAACTGTCAAAAATGTGTTTTATTTTGCTGTAATAATCATGTGTAACAGACTAAGGCTCCTTTCACACATGCGGAGTCCGTTTTGACGCTGAGCCAGCGGATGACAGGTCTCCGCTCACTGTGCACAGACGGACCTGTCAAAGCCCCAGTCTCCTCTACGGGCATCGGATGAAAATGTATCTGTCTGTCAGACGGATGAAAAATAGGGTTTCCATCTGTCTGTATTTAGTGGAACGGAGCGGATTGGATGTGAGCGGACATGTCACCGCTGACATCCGTCGCTCCATAGAGGAGAATGGAGCGTCCATTCAGGTCCACCTGAAAAACTGACAGGCAGACCTAAACGGTCCGTGCGTGTGAAAGGACCCTAAGGGCAAAGCTGTATCTTAGCCTAGGCCGACGAAGCCCAGGCCTAGGGCAGCACTTTGCAGGGGGGCAGCACGAAAAAAGTCCCCGCCGGCTTGCACTTAGTGTAGCGCCAGTCCCATGTGGCAGATTGGTCTGGGAGGCAAATCTGTCTAGTACCCCCATAAAGCGGCTTGGCAGGGCCACCATCAGGAGGGGCAGCCCATACATATGTAAGGGACCCGGGTGTCCCGAGGGGCCCAGGCGGCGGACCCCAATTAATGAGTTGTTGTGCTGCCCCATAGCCAAACAGGAAGTGTGAGGAAATCTCTGAAAATAAGGGGAATCCATTGCCTCCCCCCCCCAAAAAAACCCTCAAAACTAGTGTCTCCACTGGAAAATTTCAAGGTGAGTCAGAAAACAGGAAGGGGTGCCTCATATTTAAATTAGAGGGGTGCATGAGTTTAGTCAGGCCTAGGGCAGCACAAAACCTAAATACACTGCTGCCTAAGGGTCACCATACACGTTAAAGTCTGAATGTACAATCATTGTACAATCAACTTTACATCTACCAAACTAATAGGCAATAATAGGTCCTACTTGAACTATACAATCAATCAGTAGCTAGTTAGGCGGACCCTTTCAGTACATACTTATTGGTGGGTCTAAAGAAGGTTATACAATCAGATTGCATATGGTTCAGCCTAAAGCCTAGTGCACAAGGGGCGAATGTCAGGCAGTATCGGGTGGTTCAATAGAAACTAGGCGACATTCGGCCCGTATGTACTGCAGCTGGTGTCCAACGAAAAAGGTCTGCCAGTCGACTCCTGAGCAGTGCTCTTAGTTAATGGCTGAGAGCACTGCCTGGAGTGTTTTGAGGGGGGGAGGGGGCTGTCCTCCCTTTCAGAACACAAGAGAACAGCAGGGGAGTTTGCTGTATTAACATCACATAGTTAGTACAGTGGATCCTCCTGTCAGGTTTTTTTTATTCGTTCAGTCCACTGGGTTGAACAAAAAAAAAACTAGTAGTGTGCTTAAAGGCTTAAAGGGTTACTAAACCTATAACAGTAAAATCTGTCTGTATGTGCAGCATAGCATGCTTGTTATACTCACTGTGGAACTTAAGGGGTTAATCCTCTGCATTGTGTAAAAAGGCTCTTTGATCCTATATGGACAGATCCTTCCCTCCTGCACTGTCTCTCTTAGCAAGGCCAGATAATACACAGTGAGGGTAGTCCTCCTGCACATGCTCAGTTTGGTCTCTATTGCTGGAGAGAACATTTCCTTGTTCTCAGAGCTAGCCAGGTCACATGATATTGACATCATATATGTGGGCATGTATACAGGCTTTAGTGGAAATCTCCTCCTACCTGAATACTTAGCACTGGACAGACCCTGCAGTTTATCATGTGACCGTGGTATACAGATCAGCCAAAGAGGTATATAGTGGTAAAATTTGAATGTAAAAAGATTTATAAGCTGTGGGCACTATATGGGGGGGGGGGGGGGGGCAGAACTATTTTCACATTACTGGGTTTAGTAACACTGGTTGGCCATACATGAACATGAGTCATGTGTTTTTTTTTGTTTTTTTTTCAACCGGCAGGTTGAACAAAAGAAAATAACTTGATTCCTATATCCACACACTCAATGTGGATGGGGCAATCCCTCCAGCTGCACTACTGTATTCTGACAGCAGGGAAACTACAAATAGTATAGCATAAGGTAACGTCATACAGTCTTTTGGCCAGACTTTACCCCAGTTTTTGACTTATTTTTGGAAGAGACTCTGTACATGGGAAGAAAGAGAGCAAATGAGCACATGGTTACCCTGTATTTCTTCTTCTATGTAACCCACAGACACCCATTGGATAACTTTATTTTAATGTGGATATTTTGGAACGGGTTTTTTTTGTCACTGATAATTTGGTGTATCCAGTGACCATTAAATTATTTCACCTTAAATCCACTCTATTAACCACTTCAGATCCGCACTATGGCCGATTGACAGCTACATCACGGACCTACTTTGCTGGAGCGCCATCAATTGACATCCGCCCCTTTGCGCACTCCCCCTGCATCCTCGCGGCTGCGTGAGCTTGCCCGCGGGGCGGGCGGACTCAAGATTCGCCGGCGACTCGCGATCACCTAATAGAGAGGTAGAATGGGGAACCGCCAATGTAAACAGGGTGGTTCCCCGTTCTGTCAGGGGACATAACAGATCTACTGATCCCGGGACTCGAGATCAGTTAGATCTGTTATGTCCCTGGCAGCCCCCACACAGTTAGACCACAGTGAGGGAACACAGTTAACCCCTTGATCGCCCCCTGGCAAGTTAACCCCTTCCCTGCCAATGACATTTATACAGTAATCATTGGCTATTTTTAGCTCTGATCGCTGTATAAATGTCATTGGTCCCAAAAAAGTGTCATAAGTGTCCAACATGTCCGCCGCAATACCACAGTCCCGATAAAAATCACAGATCGCCGCCATTACTAGTAAAAAAAAATAATAATAATAATTAGGGGCCAAAGAAAGGAACCACTTTATGTGTGGCAGGGGACCAGGCATTCAACACACCCAGGAGTGTTTTCGATGTAAAGACTCTCCTGGAGGCTGTAGCACTTAAAGAGAGAGGATTTCAAACTTTCCATCTTCCAGAGCGATAAGTACTCAAAGGCTCCTATTACAAAAAGTTGAATTACTAAGCCTAATTGGAACTGTGATATGTTTGTAAACACTGTAATATTATTAGCAGTTGTATGATATCATTATTTATGGATTTTGTTTTCATTCATTCACAAAGCTGAACTTTGTACGTTTCTACCTACCACTGCTCACCCAGGAACATGAGAGAGTCATTTATCTGGATGATGATATAATTGTATTAGGTGGGTTTCTTTTTATTATTAATGACGTAATAATCATGTGAATCATGGAATGTTTAACAGTGACTGTCTTCTCCATTTGACTTTTATTCTGCATTTAAAATATGTGTTTAATGTCTAATTCTATATAAAAAGAGGAGGGAATACAGTATATTTTAAAAAAGCTGACTTTTTATTTTTGAGTTGTGTATCAAACACTGCAGAGAATACTGACTTAAAAATGACAGTTTAGTGGCTGATCATTCATGCATGATGTGACCTGAAAAAGAAAAAAGGGCGCACCACCCTTGCACATTACCCAAGACATTTATTGATAAAAAGAAACAGAAATATACACACAAACAAACGAATGTGAAAAGCATATCAAGATCCACAATGGATAAGCAGCAACCAGGTCACCAGGACTGTGTCCAGCACGCCGGAGCACCATCCAGAAGGTCCTCCAGCGTGCTGGACACAGTCCTGGTGACCTGGTTGCTGCTTGTCCATGGTGGACCTCGATATGCTTTTCACATTCGTTTGTTCGTGAGTATATTTCTGTTTCTTTTTATCAATAAATCTACTTGGGTAATGCGCAAGGCTGGTGCGCCCTCTTTTTTCATTTACAGTATATCCATTGGGTGTCCCCTAACCCTTGGAGGGCAGCAAGGCTTGTGCATTTATCGGAAACCACAGCCACTTCCACAGCCATCGCATCACTACTTGAGCGCAGGAGATTGTTACATAGTTAATCAGGTTGAAAAAAGACACAAGTCTATCTAGTTCAACCAAAAAAACAAAAAAAAAAAAAACATTTATATATATATATCCAAATAATCCCATATACAATCATTCACTCACAGTTGATCCAGAGGAAGGCAAAAAACCCCAGCAAAGCATGATCCAATTTGCTATAACGGGGGGAAAAAATCCTTCCTGATTCCCCGAGAGGCAATCGGATTCACCCTGGATCAACTTTACCTAAAAATGTTAGTACCCAGTTATATTATTTACATTAAGGAAAGAATCCAGGACTTTTTTAAAGCACTCAACCGTGCTGGCCATTGTGTTTGACTATGATGTGACCTGACCCAGTGTTCCCACAAACAGAAACCCTATTGTTTCCTTATAAACTTTGAATTGTTGAGGTTTGCAGATGTCTATTTATTTTTTTTATTTATTTCAGGTACTTATATAGCGCTGTCAATTTATGCAGCGCTTTACATATACATTCGCATCAGTCCCTACCCTCAAAGGAGCTTAAAATCTAAGGTCCCTAACTCACATTAATACATATACTAGGGCCAATTTAGACAGGATCTAATTTTACCTACCAGCATGTCTTTGGATGGAAAGCTAACAACTCCTAGCAAAAAATTACTTATTAGTATGACACTTACAGGTCTCATTATTTTTTGTGCAGTCAATGCATTATGTTAGAGTTATAGGAAGCTTTCTAACAGGAAGACTAAATATAAGTAATATAACACCTTGGGTACATTATGACTCAGAGGTTGGTCAAGGTGGCAGAACTTTGCAAAAAAGGAACAGGCTGAAAAACATGGCCTAACAAAAAAAAGTGATTTGACAGATTAAATGTCACTTTAGGTGATCAGAGGCTGTATTCAGTGCCAGGACAAAGTCCTTTGGCACCCAAGGCAAAATTGTAAAATTTGCCCCCCCCCCCCTTCTTAAGCTGTGAACTACTCCAGCAGCATAGATTGCAGGTTTTGTCCTTTTTGCGCCC
>BLSH010438155.1:1207832-1221913 GCA_018402905.1 Glandirana rugosa
TTTGCCCCCCCCCCCCCCCCCTTCTTAAGCTGTGAACTACTCCAGCAGCATAGATTGCAGGTTTTGTCCTTTTTGCGCCCCCTCTCCTGCTGAAGTGACCAAGGCAGCTGACTCTTCTGCCTACCCTTCTGCCCGGCCCTGGCTGTGGTGCTTATTGTTATTGATAATCAATAATTTACAGCATTAAAAGTGTTCTTTTTCACAAACAGAACATTTCCAGAAAGTTGCTAAAGGTATGTCTGAATGCTGATTGCATTGGTCATCTGATTTTGGGGAGAAAAGGCTTCAGCACATGTGCAATGTACACATTCATCCTTGAAGTTAAAAAAACATTACAGTACCAAAACTTTTTTTTTTCTTCAAAACACTACATGATCACTATTTGGCGATTATGCCTGGAACTTCAGCACTTCTGGCGTTAAAGTGGAACTAAATGTACAAAATAAAAAATTGCAAACAGGCAGCCCTTTTAGTGCAAACGAGACATGTACCTTCTGCAATAAAATGCACTTACCTGCCTTTTCGCAATCCTCTAAGTAATAGGAGCTTAAATAAGGAATGTAAATGCACAGCTACTTTACATTTCCGGCACAGTACCAGTGTAGAAAAATGGATGAGTCTTCCTCATGAGCGGGAGTAACGTCATCCCACGCTGGCCAATCAGTATGGCTGGAGACCGGCACCCTCAAGAACCAGGGAGAAGGTGCCATTGCCAGCAAGGGACCTTGCAGGCGTCAGTCCTTTGGGAAATAAGTATGTATGACTATAGTTCCACTTTATGTACACTGTATGATCTCTGCAAGTCCTACTTTTAACCTGAACTACATACAGACAGAGTAGTTTCTTCACCACTCCACTTTTCCCAGATGCACTATTGCAGAGCATTGGCCATGCACATGATCAGTGCTGCCAGAATGTGTGTGCGCCTACACTACTAAAAAAAATCCATTCTACAGGAATTGTTGACAATGTGGTCCTGCTGGATATACTATTAAAAGATGACAGAATTTGAGAACGTAATGTCTTGTCTTTCCGTACCTCAAAAAGAACATGGAATACCATTACTACATGCCCCTACACAAACCCACATATGTAATTTTTGCTCATAAGCTAGCCACTTGCAATATCCTGAAACCCATGAGGGTGGAATAAAACCTTAGCCCAGGGGTGGCAGAGGTCCACCCCCATATACCCTCAAGCCACATCCCTACCCCCTTTTTTTTTAGCCCATTTGGCTATACCATCCTGGATCTATGTAGCACCCATGTTCACCCTTTCCTTCCCCCCTTCTCATATCTATAACAATCCCTTTCCCAACTTAACCCCCAATACACACCTGGTGCTTCAAGCATCTATAAGGGCGCAAGCCCACCACACCTCACTGGACATTCAGGCCAAAGGAATTACACACGGGTGCCAAAAACCCTAGACCTACTTGTCCCTCTCATCTACAAATGGTTCAAGCTACTTATTTCTAATCTCCTGGCCTAACACACTAAATGCAAACGAGGACATTTTACATGGGACAACATGGGACCATATCCAAATCTACTGCACATATACTATTTTAAAGCAGTAGATAAGGCTGCTGTCATTTCTTCTTTTTGGGGGCCCCCAGGTGGGTTATGCTATAATGTGCTAGCATGCATAGCATATTAGCATATTATGGCACACTTACCTGTCAAATGGAGCCATCCAGTACTGCTCTGCGATCGATCTGGCGGGTCCTTCCAGGTTCCCTGCCTTCAGCCGCTTGAATGGCCGGGTTCGTGATGACATCACTTTGCGGCGGCACAGATCAGGGCCATAAATATTCGCTGAGCTGTACATGCGTGGCGCAGTGTACATGATGGCTGACAGGTAGGAAGAAGTATTTAGGATAGAAGAGAACGATGGGGTCCCTTGTCATAAATACCCTGCCTGTCAGTAACTTTTCAAAAAACGAAGTTTAATACCGCTTGAAAAAAAACCAAAACATTAATTTTGAAATTGATGGTAGCAACCCGTCTCAAAAAGTTGGGGCAGGGCATTAAACAAAAAGCGGGCAAAGAACAACCCTAATTCCAAATAAGCTGGGTTCTATCAATCAATTCTCTTTACTTGCAAATGTAAAAAAACAAAAAAACAAAAAAAATCAAAATATAGTATAAAACACCTCAGCACAGATACCAACAAAATACACCGCTCTGACTTGTGAGGAGAGGCTGACAAGCAATGATTCACTCCACCCTTACTCAGGTGCTCTGGCTTCCCAACGCTCCAACAACGGATCAATATGAAAAATAAAGTATGCGTCACAGTTCAATAGAAGAAATAAAGGATGAGCACACTGAAATAGGATCAAATCTTCTGGTTTATTGCTGCAAGATCAGGTTAAAGGCAGTACAAGTTGACACGTTTCGACATCAAAGGTGCCTTGTTCACAGCAGCTGTGAACAAGGCACCTTTGATGCCTCAATGCGTCAGTTTGTACTGCCTTTAACCTGATCATGCAGAAATAAACCGGCTCATCCTTTATTTCTTCTATTGAACTGTGACGCACAGAGATGAAACAAATCCTCCTACATAAGTTTTACATGTACAGTATATCTGCTGTCTTCAGCTTTATATACTGTTTAGAAAGTGCAGATCATGTTAGAATTTTCACTTCCTCATTCTACACTGTGAGAGAAGTCTTGGATTACACTGGGAGACAGCAGATTGGCAGAAAGGCACACACCCCCTCCAGATAGGCAGAGACTTTCAGAGCTGTCCTGTGAGTAAAGCAGCTTTCTGTTAATCTATTGTAGCGCCCCCCATAGTGTAGGTGCATTTTTGTAGCAGGGTTTTGCTAGGAGAGGCAAAATTTAGTCAGGCCTGACTGTATGTGCAGGCTTGAATGTTTTGATCTGGGCTTGGGGAGTGGCTTAGGTAGGACTGGGTCAGGTCAACAGATGAGGTCACTAAACCCTCCTACCTTCTTCTGGGAGGCACTGGAACTTTCCAGAATGAAGGTGGGACAAGAGGTGTCATCAGAGTGTCATGGGAAGCCCTGACCAATCCGCAATCTGGATTGGCAGGGGGCAGGCCTTCTCATATACTCTGGGCTGGATCAGTCTGGGAGGAGAAGTCGGGTGGAAGTCTGAGATGTAGCAGGAGGCGCTGTGGAGGCCTCTTCCTGGGAGGTCGCCTCCCATCTGGAGCTGGGAGAGAAAGTGCTGGAGCAGGCTGGGAGAGGAATAGTGGACAGTCTGTGGAAACCTTGGGAGCCAGTCAGGGGAAGGAGTGTCACTGAGGAAAAGCAGGTCGGTGTGACATGGAAGAGGAATGGGTAGGGAGTTGTAGTCCATCAAAGGCCCAGTTAGTACTCAAGTACATTGCTACATATTCAGGGGCTCGTGATCTCTGGCCTGTAGGTCCTGCTGACGCAGTGTAGGCCTCACCATGTGCTGGCTGTGGTGAAGAGAAAAGAGTAGAGAAACGTGATAAAGCTTGGAAACTTAGTGAAGTGCTGGAGAGAGAACTGTAGGAGAAACAGTCACCCCCTTTCCCCTTCCAAGTTATTTCCCCTAAATAAAACAACAAAAACAAGTGCCGGCCTGGTCAGTGTCTACGGATGTGTGAGATATGGTGGGATTGAGGGCAGCTATAAGGTGAACCACAACTATTAGCTACTCCCAAGGGAGCACATGGCTACACTATTTATAGCACCGCCGACACAAAATTCAGGCTGGGTTTATCTCCTGTGTCTGAGCACTTGTCAGAAGTTATCATGCTGATAACAGAAGAATGGAGCAGGAGAAAGCCACCGGACTTAGTGCTTTGAAGAGAGATAAGAAAACACTGCAGATATATGTGACCAGCTCAAATTTCATGAATCGGGTTTACATCCACTTTAATCATAGCCAGGGGCGGACTGGGCCGGGGGGCAGGGTGGCAATCGCCCCCCCGGGCCGATAGGATGCAGAGTAAAAAGGCCGCACTCGGGGCTGGATAAATGTAGCGGCCAGACACTGTACCGCCAGCCGCCGCTACAGTCCTCCATGTCCAGGGTGAGTGCGGCCACAGTGATCACTCTGCTCTCCGGACATCTCCACGTACTGAGGATCCCAGCTGTCCCCGATCTGTGTCATAGCTGCTGCCTGCTGGGGCTGTCAGGCGTCTCTAAGCCACACAAATGAGGGCAATGCTGATGGGAAATTCTTCTTTTCCTCAATGGGATCCGCACGTCACTGGGACAGAGTTTTAAGTGACATTGAAAGAGGAGGGGGGGGGGCTGACACGTGCTTCTATTTCCTTTGTAGAGTCACAGCATTGTCCCGCACACAGCCCCATACACAGGAACCATCCTAAGTGACTCTGTTCCCATCCGGGCATGTGCTGCCCATCCCAACACCTCTCCTGGGGGTGAGCATGCCCATCCCAGCACTTCTCCTGACAGTCCCTTCCCTGGTAGGCGGAGTGATCTCCGCCCGACATGAGCTTCCTAGGCCCCGCCTGGCATGATTTTATTCAGAGGCCAGGAGCGCAGGATGGAAGAGGAGGAGTGCTGGCTCTGACTACCATGGATAAAGTGAGTGTGACTGTGATCCGACTGAAGTGGTTAATTTTTTTTTGGGGGGGGTTAATTATTCTACAATGCTATCTGTACTATGCAGCATGGAGGGGGTTAATGTACTGCCATTGGTCACTGATGCATTAGTGACCAGTGGCAATTAATTAACCCCTTTGTGCTGCATTAGTGGCAGTGTTAATTAACCCCTTGTTGATGCAGCATGAAGGGGTTAATAAACACTGACACTGGCGCCACCAATGTAGCAAAAGGGGTTAATTAATTGCCACTGGTCACTAATACATCAGTGACCAGTGGCAGTATGGGCACTGATGAGGCTGAGCTAATGGGCAATGGTCAGGCTGCATTGATGGGCACTGATCAGGCAGCATTGATGGACACTGGTGAGGCTGCATTGATGGGCACTGATCAGGTTGCATTGAAGGACACTGGTGAGCTGGTGAGGCTGCACTGATGGGCACTGATGAGGCTGAGCTGATGGGCTCTGATCAGGCTGTATTGATGGGCACTGATGAGGCTGCATTGGATGGGCACTGATCAGGCTGTATTGATGGGCACTGGTGAGGCTGCATTGGATGGGCACTGATAAAGCTGCATTGATAGGCACTGGTGAGGCTGCATTGATGGTCACTGATGAAGCTGCATTGATGGGCACGGATGAGGATGCACTGATGGGCACTGGTGAGATTGCACTGATGGGCACTGGTGAGGCTGCATTGATGGCCACTGGTGAGGCTGCACTGATGGACACTGATGAGGCTGCACTGATAAGGCTGAGCTGATGGACAATGATGATCCTGAGTTGATGAACGCTGATGAGGCTGAGCTGATGGGCACTGTTCAGGCTGCATTGATGGACACTGGTCAGGCTGCATTTATGGACACTGGTGAGGCTGCATTGATGGGTACTGATCAGGCTGCATTGATGGACACTGGTGAGGCTACATTGATGGGCACTGATCAGGCTGTATTGATGGGCACTGGTCAGGCTGCATTGATGGGCACTGGTGAGGCTGTATTGGATGGGCACTGGTGAGGCTGCATTGATGGGCACTGGTGAGGCTACATTGATTGGCAATGGTTAGGCTGCATTGGATGGGCATAGGTGAGGATGCATTGATGGGCACTGACAAGGCTGAGCTGATGGGCACCGATGAGGCTGTATTGATGGGCACTGATAAGGCTGCATTGATGGGCACTGACGAGGCTGCACTGATGGACACTGGTGAGGTTGCATTATTTTTGTTAAACCTCCTTTGTTGCTATTAAGATTAAATTATTCTACTGCATAGTATTATATTTGACTTGCTTCATAACATCAATATTCGTTATATAACCAGGTGGACATGGACGGTGAGCTGATTCGGTGGTTCAATGGGCCACTTGACTGGACTTGCCCCCAGGCCTAAGGCTGCCAGCCCTCCCCTGAAGCAATGGCACACTTGGATAAATAAATGTATACATTGTGGAAGATCAATACTTTCATCTATTCTAAACAACAACAACAAAAAAATACCCTTGAAAAGACTATACGTTTCTTTTAGAATTAGTTTAAATACTTTGCTTACAAATCCTCTATTTAAATATACTCAACCATTTTTGTTTTCATCATTCACAGGTGACATTCAAGAACTTTATGACACAAAATTATCAAGGGGGCATGTTGCTGCATTTTCTGATGATTGTGACTTACCATCACTGCGAGAAATTGCTATGAAAATAGGAATACAGGTACTAGGTCAATGTCCAAAATTCACAGTTCTTTAAAAGGTTCTAACTTATTTTCTTCCTATATGATTCTGTTAATAGTGAATTCATTCTACTGTTAAAAAACTCCTTCTCTCATGTATCACATAACTGCTAAGGGTGGGTAAACATTGTCGTTGGCTAATCCAGTGATAGTTTCAGCCTATTTTGAAAGTGCCATGTTTCAGACTTTAGTCCCGCGTGTCTTCCAACAGTATAATGCAGCAGCGCAACCAAAGTTGTGGTAGATTTCAGCTCTCTGAATCTCACTGTGATAAACTCTGCAGATCTGCAGGTTGGGCTAGTATGAGTGGTGGATACTTTTCCTATCCAAAACTCCCTTAAAGTAGAATCCCCCCCCCTCCTTGCCCAAAAAAACAAAAAAAATTATATACATTGCAGCTTACCAATTGCTAGATGTGGTGGCTCCGTTTGTTTCTATTTTTTTTTCTTTATTTTCACCTGGTGATCCTGCCATTCCTTTACCAGACCAAGCTGTCCAGCAAACGTGGCATCTTGAGGATTGACACAATTTACCACTCGCAGGTGTCAGATTTTATTAATTTATGTTAAACCCTTTTTTTACAAAATGCCATTATTGCTCTCGGTACAGCGCAAAGCCCTAAACATTTTTTAATTTTTCGTTTTAATTAGTTGCCCGAAGTTGGGATTTAGCAATAGGTCTGGAGGTACATGAGCAGCAGAAGGATTTAACCCCTTTAGGCGTTAGACAAAGATACCCAACAAAACATAAATGGTATTTGTTTGCCAAAGTACAGTGGTCATTAGTTATGTGTCTTGTCTTGCAGAACAGTTTCATGGGATTTCTAGACTACAGGAAGAAGACTATTCAGAAGCTGGGCATAAGCCCTAGCACTTGTTCCTTTAACCCAGGAGTATTTGTAGCCAACATGACTGAGTGGAGGCAACAGCACATCACAAAGAAGCTGGAAAAATGGATGAAGAAAAATGTGGAGTAAGTCACCTAATGCATGCCAAAAAGCCCCAACTCTCAAA
The DNA here is from genome assembly GCA_018402905.1 of Glandirana rugosa. Taxonomy (NCBI): domain Eukaryota; kingdom Metazoa; phylum Chordata; class Amphibia; order Anura; family Ranidae; genus Glandirana; species Glandirana rugosa. The sequence continues at coordinate 1,215,148 of BLSH010438155.1, forward strand.
ATTATCCCTTGAAGCGGGGCTGTGCCAACACTGCTCATGTAGTCTAGGGTAGAGGAGACGCACTTACTCAAACCTCTGCTCCCCTGGTAGACAGCTCTCCCCCATGCTCTGGGGTTGGACTGTCCTTCATCAGCATTAGGACATCCTTGGATTCTACATCAGTCTTGAAGGCATCAGGACCTTAGACCACCAGAGAATACAGAAGAAGATGTTGTGGGCATTGGTCTACCACTGCGGAGGAGCAGAGGACCAGGTAAGTAGATCTTCTTTTCTATGTCCCCTAGTCCTAAATGAGCAATCAACCCTTGGCGTGCAGGCATGGCTCCACTGCAAGGGATCATATTTAGGTTTCCCAGAGTTGAGCTTTAATACAGTTCATGTCAATAACAAAATTTAAAATACAGTATGTTTTTATATTTAAAATCACATATGAATAAAATCTAAATCTTTGGTTCCAACAACCTTGTAGATGTACAGCTACAGTATATCTTCAATGTGAGATCTAAGGCACTGCTACCTCTCATTGCTAGATTCAGGAGATTTGAAGTGAGATTTGGTGATGTCACTATGATGCTCACTGTTCTCTGTCCTGGAGGCTCTGAAATGAGTAAACAGAACCCTGCCTCTACCAAAATTGCTGCCTCCATACAGACACACAATGCAGAACAAGACATGGGCAGTAATGGGAAAAGATCAGCCGTAGAGAGACCACAGTCAGTACTAGTGCCTAGTCCTTTGTCCTCTGTCTGCCTTTTTAGTTCCTCTTTAGGTGTGTTATGTGTCATGTGTTATGTTAAGGCAGCATATTTATTTTTAATGGACTATCAACGCCGTGCAACACATGTTTTAATGGGCATCAGTTAGAGTCTCTCTTTCTATTTTTTGTTGTGGGAGAGAACCTTTTATCCTCAAGAGTGGTGGGAAGCCAGATGGCATAGGAGTCCTGCATTTCCTTTATTGACACAAATGAGTATTGACCTTTATACATGCAAGGTTCTACTATCTGGTGAGTCTTCACCTTGAACATCTAGTGGCACTTAGTGTTCATCATAGAATTTGATATGTTGTGCACCGATTTCTGTATATAGTGATTGGTCAATCTGCAGAAGTTTATGACTGGATTTTTATTTTATGATAGTTATTGACGATATGGTAGGTGAATGGCAAATTCACCACAGTGGTTTTGGATATTGACAGTTCCTTGTATAGCGCTGCAATTTACACTTAGGCTACACACTCACGGGTGTTATGAAAAACGAGCTGTAAAGCTAGTACCGACGCCAGGAAAAAAGCTGCATTAAAAACGTGATTTTATCAGCATTTGGCATTGGCATCAATGCACGTTTATCCGTGCTAGATCTTGAAAGGGAACCCCCGCAAAAATGAAAAAAAAAAATGCGTGGGGTTCCCCTCAAGAGATACTAGACCCTTCAGTCTGGTATGGATTTTAAGGGGAACCCCCACGCCATTGGCGTGGGGTCCCCCCCAAAATCCATACCAGACCCTTATCTGAGGACGCAGCCCAGCAGGTCAAGAATGGGGGGGGGGGCGAGCGAGCACCCCCCCTTATGGACCATACCAGGCTGCATGCCCTTAAAATGGAGGGATGGATGCTTTGGGGCAGGGGGCACCCCTACCCATTCACCTAAAAAAAGTGTAAAAAAAACACACTACACGGGTTTTTAAAGTATTTTATTAAATCAGCTCTGGCATCTTCTCCCTCTCCAGCTCTTCTCCCTCCTCCGACGTCTTCTTTCTTCTGAGGTGTCTTATTTCTTCTGCTATTTTGCCAGGCCTTATTGGGGCATCGGACAGGGCCACCCTCTGACGTTATCCTGAGGCCCCGCCCCATTATGACATCACAGCCCCATAATGCCTCGGGTGTTGACTTCATAAGGGGCAGGGCCTCCGGATTATGTCAGCGGGCGGCCCCGCCTCATGCTAATATAAGTCAATACACAGTGCGGAGCCAGCATTAGTCCAGGGGATCTCGTCAAGTCAACATCGGAAGAAGAACAGAGGGAGAAGACAGCTGTCACGTACCTGATCCAAGGCCGAAATGCTGAGGGAGGCTCCCCTTGCGGCTGAACGCAGTATACCCCTGAAGTTGGGAACAGGAGGTATGATGCGCAAAGAAGCACGGGTCACCAGAGCTGCGGACAGACTTGAGCAGGTGTACACCGAAGGTCCGTGTGGACTGGAACTCAGTGGAAACAGACTTTCAGCAGGTATAGTCTCTAGGAGAAATAGTCTGTAAAGGCCTGGTAAGGATGCAGCAACTCCGGAGGTGGAGACAGGTGACCAGTGTAGCTGGGTCAGCACAGGCAGCAGCAGCGAGTAAGTCCGGGAGCCAAGCCAGGGTCAACCACAGGAGGACAGTCTATAATTCAGGCAGATGCGCTGATACAAGAGGCAGAATAAGGCAGAGTCCAGGTAACAAGCCAGGGGTCAAACACAGGAGTCAGGCAGAAGAGAAGTCCGTGAGGCAGGCCAGAGGTCAAAGACAATGGAGAGGTTCAGGAGCAAGGTCAAGGAGCAAGCCAGGTCACAACAGAAGTTCAGGCAGAATACAGGACACAGGTTCAGGAACACTGGTGAGCTGAGACAATCCAGCGATTTGTGTGACACAGAGGCTGTCTTTTATAGGACAGCAACCAATCTCATTGGTTGTGCTGAAGGCGCGGATTGCGCCTTGCCGGACGAACGTTCATGCGCATGCGTGTAGGAACGTGGCGATCCTGCCTGCTTCTCTGATAACAGCGGAGAAGACCCGGCAAAAGAGCAAGAAGACAGAAGACCCAGCAAAAGAGCAGAAGAAAGAAGATGCCGGAGAAGAGAGAAGAGCCGGAGAGGGAGAAGACGCTGAAGCTAATTTAATAAAATACTTTATAAACCTGTATAGCGTGGCTTTTTTTGACTTTTTTTTAAGGTGAATGGGCAGGGGTATAATGTATGCTATACTCATTCACATAGGGTGGGGGTCCGGGATCTGGGGGGCCCCCTTGTTAAAGGGGACTTCCAGATACCGATAAGCCCACGCCTGCAGACCCCGACAACCACCGGCCAGGGTTGTCGGGAAGAGGCTTATGTCCTCATCAACATCGGTACAGGGTGCTTTGGGGTGGGGGGCGCGCGCACCCACCCCCCCTATTGAGGGCATGCGTCCTGGTATGGTCCAGGAGAGGGGAGCCTTTGCTCATCCCCCCCCCCCTTCCTGACCTTCCAGGCTGCATGCTTGGATAAGAGTCCGATATGGATTTTGGGGGGGACCCCACGCCATTTTTTTTGGCTTGGGGGTTCCTCTTAAAATCCATACTAGACCGAAGGGTCTGGTAGCTCTTGGGGGGGGGCCCCACGCAGATTTTTTTTTTTCATTTTTGCGGGGGTTCCACCTCAAGATCCTCAGCACACAAGTCGCACTGCAAGTCGTATCATCGTGATCTGACTTCTGGTGCAACTTCTATTCAAATCAATGAGCTCCCATGGTTTTGAATAGAGACAGAGAAATGCCTGACGAGGCTTAACGCTGTGTATACAATGTTAAGCCGCGTTTTTGAGCTTTTACCAACATCTGCGTTTTTACAGCTCTAGCGCTGGAGCCTCAGAAAGCGCTGGTCCTTTTTTTTGGAGCTTAAAAACGCCTATGCCACTTACAGCTTAAAAACATCTGTGTGTGTGAGGTCATTGTATAACATGGGGAGGCATTTTTAAGCTGTAAAAAAAAGCTCAAAAACGCGGCTGTAAAAACATTAGTGTGCATGAAGCCTTAAATTTAACATTTATCAAAACCCTTACTGCAAGTAAATCAATCACGGTTGTTTAAAACACATGCCCCAGGAAGATACCGTGCAGTGAATGTTTGGTGAATGTCACATTTCACTGCTTTATAAATATACTCTGTAGTGAGCGTGAAAAAGGTCAATCCACAGACTGTTTATTAGCAACACTGTGCTTTCTTTCAGAGAGAATCTATACAGCAGTACTGTTGGAGGAGGTGTAGCTACTCCTCCCATGCTTATCGTTTTCCATGATAAATATTCCCCAATCACTCCAAACTGGCATATCAGACATCTGGGTGAGTATACTCTGTCATTTCATTATGCAAGAATGCTATTTAGGTAAGTTATGTAACTTTTAGACAAAATTACATTACATTTATGTAGCAGTACTGTACCCCCATAGGGGGTGCTGGTAGTTGTGGTTCATCTGTCACCCTGTCCAGCCAGGCACACAATCTTCAGTCACTCGTTAGACAGAAAACAGTCCATGCACTTTTAAAATATGTATAAATATTGCACTAATTCAATCGGCCAAAGGCACCTTCATTGAAGATGAAAGGGGATTTTTATGGTGCCACAATAATGCAAACAGAATTCATAGATTAAAAAAAATAGAAAAAAGGGATTTTATTAAAACTTACCGTAAAATCCTTTTCTCCGAGTTCACTGACAGACGCAGCTCATCATGACGTGTGGGTTTATGCTTGTCCCACTAGGAGTTAACTAGGCAGGGAAAAGAAACAGCTGGCCCCTCCCATGGGGGCCGTCCTCTCTTCCTACATAAACCCCCTCATAGCATAGCTCTTCAGTTCGTACACAAACCGTACAAGAACAGCGCACAGAGGGGTGGGTGCTGCGTCTGTCAGTGAACTCGGAGAAAAGGATTTTACGGTAAGTTTTAATAAAATCCCTTTTTCTCCTATCGTTCACTGACAGACGCAGCTCATCATGACGTGTGGAGACATCCCCAAGCTGTGTCAAAAAGAGGGGTGGGTAAACGATAACAACAGTACCCAACTGAACCTCTAAGGACGCGCCAGACGCGCCTGCAAAACTTTGCGGCCAAAAGCAGCATCCGAAGATGCAAACACATCAACTTTATAAAACTTAGTGAAAGTGTGAACCGAGGCCCAAGTGGCCGCCTTGCACACCTGTGACACCGAGGCCTGGTGTCTGAAAGCCCAGGAAGTCCTAACAGCCCGGGTAGAATGAGCCGTGACCGGAAAAGGGGGAACCTTGCCCTGAACAGAATACGCATGGGTCCCGGTTTTTCTAATCCAACGAGAAATCATAGCCGACGAGGTCGCCAACCCTTTGCGCGGACCCTCTGGCAGCACAAACAAGGCATCGGCTTTTCGAAAAGAAGCTGTAGCAGCCAAGTACACTCGTAAGGCCCTTACTACGTCCAAAGTATGCAGTTCAAACTCCTTTGGGTGTGATGGACGAGGGCACAATGAAGGAAGGACAATATCTTCATTAATGTGAAAGGAAGAAACCACCTTCGGAAGGAAGGAGAGGGTCGCAAGACCGCCTTATCCTTATGCATTACTAAGTAGGGAGACTTGCACGATAGTGTTGCTAATTCAGACACCCGTCTGGCGGAAGTGATGGCAACTAAAAAGGCCACCTTCTGCGACAGCAGTTGTAAGGAAATCTCCCTGATATTCTCATAAGGCGGTTTCTGAAGAACAGAAAGCACCAAATTCAGATCCCACTGAGCCATCGGAGCCCTCATCCGAGGCGCCACATGTCGCACACCTTGTACAAAGGTACTGTCAGGTACCGGTATAGGAGGCTGAGATGATGAGAGGGCTTCCCTTGCGGCTGAGTGCACTGCACCCCTGGAGTTGGGGACAGGAGGTGCAATGCCCAAAGAAGCACAGGTCGCCTGCAGATGGAGCTTGAGTGGTGATTCCAGGTGTGGTAGTACTCAGGATACCCAGCAGGGGGAGACTGAAGCTAGTCTGGAAGTGCAAGCGGAGCTGTGGAGGAGATAGGCAGAATCAAGGTCAAAGCCAGGCCGAGGGTCAAACACGTGGAGTAGTCCGAATAGGCAGGAGAAGTCCGAGGAACAAGCCGGGATCAGAACCAGGGGAGAGTCAGAGCAGGTCAAGGCAAGCCGGGTCGGTAACAGAGAATCAGGCACAAGAACACAGGACTCAGGAACACAGGATACTGAGCTGAAGATAATCCAGCGATTTGTGACAGTTACTGGTCTCCTTTTATAGGCCGGTGCTTGCTGGTGATTGGTGCATTCTGCGCGCCTTACGGACGGACGTTCGTGCCGGACGAGCGTTCGTTGACGGGTGCCGTGTGTTACGGCGTCTGCGCGGGACCGCGCGGCCATCTTGGTTACTGGAACCTTTGCCAGTTCTTCCCTGACAGGTACGAATCAACGAGTGCGAAGCCAAAGGTCTCTGAAAGAGAATCGCCAGAGCCGATATCTGGCCCTTGAGAGTACTCAAAGCCAGTTTTTTGTTCAAGCCCTGTTGTAGAAAAGTCAGGATCCTGGACATGACATAAGAGCGAGGGTTATGGCCCTCCGCCTCGCACCAAGCTATATAAGCCTTCCAGGTGCGATGATAAATCTTGTGAGAAGTACACTTGCGAGCTTTTAACAAAGTAAGAATCACGGAGTCGGGGACTCCCCTGTCTCTTAGCACCTGGGACTCAATAGCCAAGCCGTCAAAGCCAGCGAGGGTAAAGCAGGGTGCAAGATGGGTCCCTGAGACAGAAGATCGTCTTGCAGTGGGAGTCGCCAAGGGGCGTCTGGTACCATTTGCACCACGTCGGCGTACCAAGTGCGCCGAGGCCAATCTGGAGCCACCAGGATTAATGGTATCCCCTCCGCCATTATCCTGCGTATCAATCGTGGAAGCAGTTTTATCGGAGGGAAGGCGTACAGAAGACGATAACGGCCCCAGGGGGCCACCAGAGCGTCTGTGGCCACTGCCAACGGATCCTTCATTCTGGACACAAAGGTTTCC
>BLSH010438155.1:1264225-1292156 GCA_018402905.1 Glandirana rugosa
TGTAAAGGGGGGGGGTTCCCCGTCGGAGGCCTACGGGTTGGCCCGGAAGTCAACTCCCACTGAGGAGGTTTTCCTGGACTATGCAGGAGTCACCCTCAACTGAAGGCCCGGTTGGGCATCCGGAGGCTGCCCCTTGGGGGGGGGAAATGTTAGAAGACTGTGCTAAGGGTTAAGTCAGATGGGTGTGGTTTCCTCTGATTCCAGGATGAGCAGCTCTATTTAAACTTCCTGCTTCCTGTAGCAAGTTGCTGTCTGATCTACAGCGTATAGTGTGTGTGTCTGAGCAACCTGTATCCTGATTTCCTGTTCCTGTGACCCGGCTAACCTGACCCTGCTGATTTCCTGCCTGCACCGACCTCTGGATTACCTACGACTACTCTCCTGCCTGATCCTCCTGCACTTCTGCCTGTCTGCCTGTTAACGACCCAGCTCGAACCGACCATCCTTCTGCTTGCTCCCTTGTACCGCACCGCCAGCCTGTTAACGAACTTTGCTTGGATTTGACCCTTCTTCTGCCTGACCCCTTTGTACCTCACAGTCCGCCAGTTAACGACCCAGCCTGTACGACCCCTCTCTCCGTGCACGAGTACACCAACGGACTTCTATCTACACCAGTGACCCAGTCCGACCCTCGTGCCATCCTGCACTCCCGAGCCTCCTGTCTGCTCTACCAGGGGTTCCCGAGTCAGGGTCGTAAGGGAGGTTGCCCACTGCATAAGTCAGACTCATCCACCAGGTACGTGACAATGGGGCTACCTCTGATGCATGCCCCTACAGCACCAATGTCAAAAATTAAATCTCAAACCTTAAATGTTTATGTGTTTATATGTCTATGTATTAATTATGTGTATATTTTCAGTGCAAAAAGAAACGATTGTGTACCGGTCAATGTTCCCTGAAGAAGCCTGAGATAGGCGAAACATGTCGGGATGTTTGACCTAATTTCTACATAATTGTTTGGAGTATGCAAAACTACTGTGATGATACCCTAGGGTATCGGTTTTAAGCATTGATTGATCCTTTTGTCCTTACTTGGCCTAATTTTATACTGATTTGTTAAATAAAATTGTGATTTTATTCCAATATATATATTTGTGTAATTTTGTCTCTTTGCACTGGATAATCCCATAGGGGAACATCTTCCCTAATCCAATTCACCCAATAAATTGAATTGGTTGTTTTAGGCCCTGGCATTACATTCCACTCCAACCCTTAAGCTGAATACACACAGGCCGAATGTCGGGCGGTTCAATAGAAACCACCAACATTCGGCCCATTTGCATTGCAGCCAGGACAGTTTCTGCCAAAGGGGCTTGACTAAAAAAGGATCCTGATCAGCACTCTCAGCCAATGGCTGAGAGCGATGACCGGAGTGTTCTGGCAGGGGGCTGTACCCCTGTCAACACAATAGCAAGGCAGGGGAGATGGCTGTACTAACATCAGATTGTTAGTACAACGGCTGTGACCTGAGCTGTCAAGTTTTTTTTTCGGTCAGCCCGCTCGGTTGAACGGGAAAAAAAAAACACCACATTTGTGTGTACTAGGCTTTAAACTGACTTCTATCACTAGCCCAACCCCTACTCTGTTGAATGGTCACCCCATCTAGCAATAGAAGCTTCTGCTCCAACAACAAGCAGACTAATGCTGAAACTTTGTAGCACCCAAAGCCAGATGCCAGAAGAAACTGGTATGAGAAAACACTATGGGTGAGATTTACTAAAACTGGTACAAGAGAAGTATGGGTTTGGGAATTTTTGCAGATTTAAACTTACCTAAGTGGATGGAGCATCGGTCCGATGCTGCATCTGTCCCCCGGCGCCTCTGCACTGAGAACCAAGCGATTGAACACCGCCTATCGCTTGGTTCTGATGGCTCCCCGAGCAGAGAGCGTCAGACTGTCAGTCACAGCTCTCTGCTCTGTCCCTCCTCGCTCATTGGAGTGCTGGGCTGTGGAGGGGGTGGGGGTGGCAGGCTCAGGCTCTCAGCGGCTAGCTGAGAGGCTGACACGGGTGTCGGTCCAGACACCTGGCGGATCCAGACTCCATGGTCAGGATGACGCAGTGCCTGTACTGACTTCTGTGACGTCAGCAGAGAGCGGACTTCAGCCCGTTCTCTGCTGAAAATGGGTTACAGGAGTGCTAAAGGAATTGCACTCCTGTGATCCATAGGGAGTGAAAGCTAAGGGTGGATGTGACCACTGACAGATGGGGACAGCAAAAGGCTCAGCTCCAAAAAGTGTTACCACTACAATACAGGGGGCTAATTTCCAAGCCATGGGTGGCCCTGTCGACCCCCCCTCCCCCCCAACATCCTTTGATATGGAAATTGAAGGAACTTTACACAACATTCTCTAGACCAGGAGTAGGGAACCTGCGGCTCTCCAGCTGTTGTAGAACTACATTTCCCATCATGCTTCTGGGAGTAATTGTATCCATCAGCCTTGCAATGCCTCATGAGAAATGTAGTTCTACAACAGCTGGAGAGCCGCAGGTTCCCTACCCCTGCTCTAGACTAATAGTGTGTCAATCAGATGCAAGCATTGTTTGGGTATTCTAAAAGCAGTGGGTACTGGAGGAGAAAATACAGTAACTGGCGGGTAATATTCCCTCATTTGTACTGTTTATCATAGATAGGTAAACCAGTTATTCTAACAGTCGTGGGGAGCCAGTTGTCATAATAAAATAGCCAGAAATGGAGATTCCCTCATTTTAACTGTTTAGCCTGGAAAGTTGAATTAATATTGTATGGCCAGCTTTATGCCAAGCAGTTATGCAGCACAATAGGGGTAGGTGGGTTACAATACTATGATCATTCCTATAACATACTTTAACATTACACATATAAAGGTGTTAAGCCTAGACAGGAGGCTCCCTTAAGCCATCCATCTATATTCTGACTCTTCTTACCTAGAGAGGTCCTTGCTCCCTGGAGTGGTTCTCTCCACCATGTTAGTGAAGCCAATGCCATAATCCTCTGGAAGCGCATGGTCATCAAGGTGGTTCAACTGCTTGTCACTGAGCCCTGATAGGAACAGACATTTCCCTGGGAAGAACACTTGGGAATTACTATGATTTCAAGCAATGGTGACTTACTTGTCCATGACCATTCACATAAAGCAATACATTTTATAAATTCACACAGGTGGGTTAGGGGTAAATAGACATTTATGGAACACGTTAGTTGGCTGGCCATTTCTGACCTCAATACTTCTGATCAACTATCCTAGAACGAGCTTTCAGCAAAAAGAATCAGAACCGCTGAACTGCATATTTATTCCGCACAGCGAGCCAAAGTAGTGAAGTGAGAGGATAAGCACGACAGACCACTATCTAGCATTTTCCAATAAAAAAGGTTGCAAAAATATGTATAAATTTCATATTCCTGACATGTGACTGCTGTACTTGTATGAAAAAGCATCCTTTCCTCATTGTATTGCTTCATTTGTGTGAAATCCCTGGTGTTCCTGCCAGTCCCTCTGCTTTCCTTTTAAAAACTGTCCACACTAAGCATGAGGAGGAGAACACACCACAGTCAGTTCTCTGCCTGTGCAGGGAACTCCTCCAATGATCAAACTTGTCCTGAGACCCCCCCCTCCCCCACACAGCCATTCACTGGGAAGTTCAGCGTGCTGCAGTTTATCCTCCCACAGCTGAGAACAGAGAGAACTTTATATTCTATACCCACAACTAAAATTACTACAACAAAGTCCAAGTTTCCAGGCTAGTAATGCGTTTTACACAATTAACTGGAATATCAATTATTGAATTTTCCAGCTTTTATTTAATTGGTACAATGTCCCCAGCATCGCAAAGGGATTTATAGCAATTAAATCTGCCACCTACACTCCAGTAAAATAAATATTTTTTCCAATCAAATTTGTACACCAGGGAAAACTACAATGGTGACAATACCCAACAACCAATTTAAACATTAAATAACATTGTAATATTATTTAATGTAATAAAAGGATAATGTAAGAAAACATATTCCTTTACATACTACTAGCGCAAACTTCTACATGATATACTCATACCAATGCATTTGTTCATCTGGGGACTGGTTCCTGTCAAGGTTGATGAATAAATGTACTGATTATTATACAATTATTATTTATATAGATAACAGAAGCTAATGCAGTGAATATCTCAATCTGGGGTGTGGGATCACATGGATCCTGATGACAATCCAGGTCTGGGTGACTGGTAGGACACAGAAATTTGCTGCCACAACAGATAAAAGAAGGCAAACATGCAGCAGATGACTTACAGAAATGGTTTCCAGGACCTGGGTAATGATGGCCCTTGTAAGCTGCCATGAGACCTGGGTTTATTCCAATCTGAACAGGAGAATTGAAAAAGCAAAATATATAAAAAACGACTGCACTGTAAACAGCCCACAAAAAGCTGTAAAACTTCAGACTATTGTTTACTTACAATAACTATGTCCAAGTTAAATGTAAGAATATCTGGCAAAGTTTTTGCCAAAATTTCAGCTTCAGGTACACCATTGAATCGGTCCACTTTCCTTTTCACTTTGAAAGTGTCTGTGATTTTCTCTTGTTTTCCTGATTTCGGGGTCTTGGCACTCTTCGCAGGTTGCTTCTTTGGTTTAGGTTCAGCTGGAGCTTTCCCCCTTTTCCGCTTACCCTTTGTTGCACCTTCTGAAGAAGACACAGAGACATATATACTACATATAGCTTAACGACCTCAACAGGTCTTCATACAAACTTCCTGGTCCAACGTTATGGTTGTAAAACTCCCCTCAACTCCTGTTCCTAGGACAACTGTACATTTTTAGATTTACCTTCACTGTTAATACTGGTGACAATTATTAGCAGGACAGAAAGTGAGAGAGCATCTAGAAAGTTTTGACTAGATGCACACTTGAATGTATTTGGTATATTGCCCAGTATATGTACATATTACAAAGCAAACCACTTGTTTTGTTTAGCAAAGACAAAAAAATGACACTACTTCATTCACCAGTGCTGATTACAGAGTACAACAAGCTACTTTATTCCTGCACAGAACTATACTGGAATGTATTAAAAAAAAAAGCATCAAAAATGCACCGGACCACAGTACAGTGACAGGAAAAGAAAAAAAAAATGTATTTGAACTTTTCCCATGATCCTCTTCTTGTCACATGCATATCTGGACAAGACAGAGCATAGAAGGCTGTATATGGACACTAATAGGCTCCATCAACAGTGGATAAGCCTTCAATAAGGCTTACCTGTAGGTGCCCTGCATATCTCCCAAACCTGCACGGTTTAGGAGATATGCAATGTACTGCTGATGCCGTCATTCGGGACATGCGCAGTGAAGAAACGGCCTCCGTGCCGTTCCTTCACCGAGATCGTGCCGTGACTGGCGGCTCCCGCACGCATGCGCAGGAGTGACATCACGCGACTCTGGCCAGTCACAGAGCCGGAGTCGCGGCTGAAGATGAACTGTTCGTTCCTAATTTACAAATTACATGCACCGGAACCTTCTCTTTATACGTTCATAACACGTCACTACGTTCAGCTTGGTCGTACGATCGTTTAGTGCATGTCAGTATGCTAGATACAACAGCCAACATACGATTTGGGCCGTTCAGTCGTACGACCGTCGCATCGTGTGCACGAGGCTTAAGTGACACATAATAGGCTAATATGCGATGCATAGTAGCCCATTATGCTTCTACTTTGCAGGGTTTACTTCCTCTTTAATGTTTCTCATGCTGCAACTAAAAATCACAATTGGGAATTGTACAAGACCCATGCTATATGTGCTCCCATTAATTTTCCAGAAAATGTTCAGCCATCATTTAAAATAATTAATTGAACTTGTATATACTTTAAGTGTACCAGATAAGCAGTTTTACCTTGCGATTCCTGTGGAGGTTCTGGGGCTTCTGTCGGTTGCATTTTCATGGGCTCTGGGCCGAGTACACCATTCATACTATGAAACATTTGATTCTCGTTACCAAGCATGCCAGAAAATGCTTGCAGCTCATGGGGTGGGACGTCTGTGAGGGTGTGCAGAGTCCTTTGCTCGTTACCCAGTTCCATATTTGGTGAAGCAGTCATCATTTGATGGTATGGGTAACCATAAAACGCCTGACCTTGCTGGAAGGCGTAATAACTGAAAAGAAAACAAGTGTGGAAAAAAAAAAAAATACACAAAGTGTTGGTAATGTGACAGCTGTATGCTATATTTGAACTATTGATATGCAAGAATGATTTCCTAGCACAATTTCTAAGTTTCTATTTCTCAGTAGAGTTTTTTTAAACTTACAGGACATACTTACAAAAAACATCTGGCAACGGAGCAGGAAAATAAAATGAATAGACATTTTTTTTTAAAATGGCCTTGTTCACATGAGCTTCAGCTTGTATAAGAGCAGTGTGTACAGCTTTCGGCAAGCTTTGAACACCTTTGTTGAAGCTTTTTCATTTATCTCTGGCTTGAGGATGTTAAACACAGATCTTAGGGCTCATAGACACTAGTGCACTGTTACATGTGTTGCACTGCGGTGCCTTTCATTGTGAATGACACCCCATTACACCCTTCCAATGCAGGTTTGTTGCAACATACTGGAAGATGCAGTAAGGCTACTTTCACATTGAGGCGTTGGGAAAACAGTGATAAAGCGCCGGTCCTTTTACCGGCTCTTTAGCAGCGATTTACCTGTGCTTTTGCGCCTGTTTTCAGGCACTAGTGGGACAGTGTTTAAAGGTCCCGTGACAACGGGACATTTAAAAAAAAAAACACAACAAAGACCCATGTTGTGGTGCTTTGGAAGCACTGCTCATTCACTGCAATGAGCAGGGGCGTTATGGGAATGGTGTGTACAGCGCTTCCAACATGTCCCAAAGATGCTGCTTGCAGGACTTTTTTTCCTGTCCTGCAAGCGCATCACCCCAGTGTGAAAACACTCATTCCAATGAATGGGTGGCAGTTTTCAGGTGCTATTTCTAGCACTAAAATGTCTGAAACCTGCCTCAGTGTAAAAGGAGCCTAACTCACTATGCAATACAAAAAATACTGCAGATCCTTATTTAGGTCAATTATGGTGCATTAGACAACCAATTCTAAAGGAATGGACTGCCTCAATACAACACACATTAAACTGGAGTGGTGTGAATGGCCCTTAAAAATAATATTCCTTTAAGTCCAGGTTCACACTGATGCGGGGCGAGTCTAATGCGATTTCACAGTGCGATTTTGATTGCGACAGGTGCAAAATTGATGCAATTTGAGGGAACTGGGCATAGCTAGAGATTAAATTCACACCGCACAGGGCCTTTTTTTTTTTTTTGACGGCATCATCGATAAACAATGTATTTTCAGATGATATGCGAATCTATGAATTTTGGATCGCATCAGAGTGAACCAGGCTTAAACAAGCTGCTAGTAGACTTCAGCACTACTTGAACACCTGCTAGCAGTTTGTTTAAAGTGACAGCCCACACTCCTAATAAGATCTGTGTTGAACGTCCCCATACTGGCAATTACTTTTTTGCTTTAAATGCTTGACCAAAGTTTTCTGTACACACTGTTCTTCTACAAGCTGAAACATGTGTTGAAAAAAAGTTGAATGAGACACATTTAGTGGTCTATTATTTATTAATTTATCAATTGGAATCTTCTGTAAAAATAAAAGCAGCCCAATAGTATTTGTGTGGCATTTGGAGGACTCCAGCAGTCATTTGGGCCCATGCACACAAGGGTAATTAGCGTATTTCTATGAAATGTATGAGAACGTGTTTCCAAATCAGCCACAGACAGGAATCCTGTTTAAAGTGTTTGTTACCCCAGGATTTCACATTTCTGATATGTGCCTGCTGTACCAGGTACTTGTATGAAAAAAGTATCCTGATCTCTTTGTATTGCTTCCTTTGTGTGAAATCCCTGGTGTTCCACTCACTAGAAAGTTGTGTGCTGTTGCTTCTCCTACCCCAGCTCTTAGACCCCTTTCACACTGAGGCAGTTTTCAGGTGTTAAGCTCTAGAAATAGCCTCTGAAAAATGCCTCCCATTCTTTGCAGTGTCTTTTCACACTGGGGTGGGGTGGGGTGGTGCGGTGCACTTGTGGGACGTTGCAAAAAGCCATGCAAGCAGCATCTTTGAGGCGGGTTGAGAGTGCTCTAAATAGCCATTGCAATGAATGGGCAGTACTTCCAAAGTGCCTGAAAAGTGCTTCCGAAGCAGCGCAAAACGGGTCTTTTTTACATTTTTGTGTAAAAGAAAAATGCCATGTGTGAAAACATGCCACATTTACTGATGCATTGGGGTGGCCTTTAAGAGTTAATGGCACCCCCCACACTTCTGCTAAAGAGCAATGTGTTTGCCTGTGGTTTGGGAACACACAGGGTTTTGTTCGCTTTCCAGACCCACAATAATGTGACTCTAGACTAAATCAATGACAGGCTGACACTGTCTGCATGTAATTGCTCATGCAGTGAATTACCTGAGAATAAACTGAAACTAAAGGCATCTACCAAAAGACTGCGAGCAGGGAAGCTATTATTACAGACGAGACATGCACTGTCTCTTCTGCAATAAAATATACCTTCCTGCCTGATCACTGTCTTCTGAGACATGCAAACTGTGCAACTCAGCTTAAGTGATTGTAAAGGCTCTCTTTTTTTTTTTTTTTTTTAAATAACAAACATGTTATACTTACCTCCTCTGTGCAGTTGGTTTTGTACAGAGCAGCCTGGATCCTCCTCTTCTCTGGTTCCTCTTTGCTGCTCCTGGCCTCTCCTCCTATTGAGTGCCCCCACAGCCAGCAGCTTGCTACAGGGGGCACCTGAGCCGAGTATTGGGAGCCTCCCGTATTCTGTTTTTCACATATGCTTGAAACCCGGAGTTCCTTCTTCAGCCTCTGAAGCGAGACCTGGGCCACCTACCCGGAATGGTACTGATCCCTATGTGTTGATGATCTCTGTAGTGGAGATCACAAAGATTTGGTGAGTAGCGTGTGTGACCGTATCTTTGAGGAGGAGGAATCTTGATCACCCGAATTTCTCTTGGCCATTTGGATGTACGTACCTGGGATATTGCACTTTAATCACTAATTGTCACTGTGAAGTTAAGTCACTTAATGTACTTTACTTTGGCCTGGATTCACCCCTAGGGTCTGTGGACTTTATTGTTTTGTTGTTCTTTACCCTTAGTGGTAACAGCACATATTAAGTTTGGATTAACTTTGCACCTTATATATTTATTTCAGTGGTTTAAGACCCCTAGTAGGCGTGGACTATATTATTTGTTGAAGCATACAGCAAGCACACTTAACATTTATGGATATAGGCACTTTGCACTTTATAATGTTGCTTTTAATTATTTGGTATGTGCACTGTTGTATTATTACATTATATTTTTGTAAGCATGGTTTAATTCACAATTTTTAACTTATTTTTATGGTTATCCCATATACGAGCAGCTACAATTTATAACATAGTTTGGACGGGCAAAGGAATAACCTTTTGTTGTTCTATTGAGTTACTATAGCTAGTAAAACATTAAAAATAAGTGCCTATACGGTTTAAAATCCAGCAATACTGTCTCACCCTGCTCTGCAGATGCTCAGTTGTTCTCCACTGCCGAGTTTGTAGAGGCCGATCTACCGACAGCCTTAACCACTTTAAGACCGAGCCTCTTTTTGGAGTTTGGAGGTTATCAGTTAAAAACAGTTTTTTTGCTATAAAATTACTTAGAACCCCCAAACTTTATATATTTTTTTTTTCTAAGACCCTAGAGAATAAAATGGCGGCCATTGCAAAACTTTATGTCACACCGTATTTGCGCAGCGGTCTTAAAAGCGCGATTTTTTTTTAAAAAATTCATTTTTTTTTAGTTAAAAAGTAAGACAACAGTAAAGTTAGGTCAATTTTTTTCCATATTGTGAAAGATAATGTTACGCCGAGTAAAATGATACCCAACATGTCATGCTTCAAAATTGCGTCCGCTCGCGGAATGGCGCCAACTTTGCAACATAAAAATCTCCATTGGCAATGTTTAAAACATTCTACAGTTTAGCATTTTTGCGTTACAGAGGAGGTCTAGGGCTAGAATTATTTCTCTCGCTCTAACGATCGCTGCGATACCTCACATGTGTGGTTTGCACACTGTTTTCATATGTGGGCGGGGCTTACGTATGCGTTCGCTTCTGCGCGTGAGCTCGCAAGGACGGTGCACTTTAAATTTTTTTTTTTTTTATTATGTATTTTACTTTTTAATTTTTATTTTTACAACTTTCTTTTTTAAAAAAAATTTTTTGATCACTTTTTTTCCTATTACAAGGAATGTAAACATTCCTTGTAATAGAATAAAGCATGCCAGGACCTCCAAAATATGAGATCTGGGGTCAAAAAGACCTCAGATCTCATTTTTACACTAAAATGCATTTAAAAAAAAAAAAATAAAAAATAATTTTGAAAAAAAAAATGGCAGGGGAAAAAAAAAATGTCCCCTTTAAGAGCATTGGGCGGAAGCTACTTGTGACGTAGCTTCCGCGCAGCCATGTTATGGAGCCGAGTGAGCGGCTTCCACTGGGGGGGGGAGGACGCGGAAAGCGGCGGGAGGGGGGGGGCACCTCTCCCGCCGCTGATAAAAGTGATCTCGCGGCGAATCCGCTGCTAAGATCACTTTTATCTGACGCAGAATCGCTTCCTGAAAAAAAAGATACAGGGGTTATGGTAGCTATCTGCTGGTGGAGGGAATTTACAGCGCACACCAATTTTGGTAGCATAATTATGTGGAATGTAGGTTTCTTTTTAAAGAACATTGGGGTTGATTTACTAAAGGTAAATAGTCTGTGCACAGTCAGTGCAGTTGTTCTAGATCTGAGGGGAACGTGCAAGGGAAAAAAAAAAAAAGGATTTTATTTAAATTTACTGTAAAATCCTTTTCTCCGAGTTCACTGACAGACGCAGTTGTTCATGACATGTGGGGTTTATGCTTGTCCAACTAGGAGTTAACTAAGCAGGGAAAAGAACAGCTGGCCCCTCCCATGGGGCCGTCCTCTCTTCCCACATAAACCCTCAACATAGTATAGCTCAGCAGTTCGTACACAAGCCGTACATAGAACAGAGCACAGAGGGGTGGGTGCTGCGTCTGTCAGTGAACTCAGAGAAAAGGATTTTACGGTAAGTTTTAAAAAAATCCCTTTTTCTCCTACGTTCTCTGACAGACGCAGCTCTTCATGACATGTGGGGACATGACATGTCCCAAAGCTGTGTCAAAAAGAGGGGTGGGTAAACGATAACAACAGTACCCAACAGAACATCTTAAGGAGGCACCAGACGCGCCTACAATGCCGCCTGCAAAACTTTGCAGCCAAAAGCAGCATCCGAAGATGCTAGCACATCAACCTTATAAAACTTAGTGAAAGTGTGTACCGAGGCCCAAGTGGCCGCCTTGCACACCTGTGACACCGAGGCCTGGTGTCTAAAAGCCCAGGAAGTGCTAACAGCCCGGGTAGAATGAGCCGTGACCGGAAAGGGGGCAACCTTGCCCCGAACAGAATATGCGTGGGTCACGGTTTGTCTAATCCAACGAGAACTAGTAGCCAACGAGGCCGCCAAACCTGCGTAGCAAACGCAGTAGAAGTTTTATCGGAGGGAAGGCATACAGTAGGCGATAACGGCCCCAGGGGGCCACCAGAGCATCCGTGGCCACTGCCAACGAATCCTTCGTTCTGGACACAAAGGTCTTCACCTTGTGATTGAACCGGGACGCCATGAAATCCACGTCCAGCGTCCCCCATCTGCGGCATATCTGGTTGAACACCTCCGGGTGGAGAGACCACTCTCCTTGGTCCAGCGTCTGGCGACTGAGAAAGTCCGCCTGCCAGTTTTCTACACCTGGAATGTAAATGGCGGAAATTGCCGGAACGTGACATTCCACTCAATGCAGTATCAGAGCTGCCTCCGCCACAGCTGCTGGACTCCCCGTGCCGCCCTGATGGTTCACATAAGCCACTGCTGTGGCATTGTCTGACTGAATCTGAATTGGACGACCCTGCAACCTCACTGTCCAGTGAGATAGGCACAATCTGATTGCTCTCAGTTCCAGCACATTGATGTGAAGGCGAGCTTCCTGTGCCGACCAATGGCCCTGGGCAGACAGCTGCCCCAGAATCCTGCCCCAGCCTGAAAGACTGGCATCCGTGGTGATGATCACCCACTGAAGGGGCAGGAACGACTTCCCCTGATTCAGCGCCGAGTCCTGGAGCCACCAGGTCAGAGACGCCCTGGTCTGGGAGCTCAGACGGATCAGAAGGTCCAAGGACCGAGGGGACCTGTCCCACCGAGCCAGAATTGCTCGCTGAAGGAGACGAGTGTGACTCTGGGCGTATGGTATCGCTTCGAAAGGCGAGACCATGAGCCCCAGTACCCGCATACAGAATCATAATGAAGACCGTCGGAGGGTCGACAGGAGGGTTCGCACTGCCGACTGCAGTGACAGCAACTTGGCTGGAGGAAGGAAAACCTTTGCCTGTCCAGGATCAGGCCCAGATACTCCAGGCGACGGGATAGAGACACCGTTGACTTCTGCAGGTTGAGCAACCAGCTGAAATCCTGCAGCGAGGTCATAGTGATCCTCACATTCTCTTCCAGAGCCGAGGCAGACTCTGCTCGCAGGAGCAGGTCGTCTAGGTAGGCTACTACCGCAATGCCTCCTGTCGCAGCAACGCCAACACCGGGGCTAGCAGTTTTGTGAAAAACTCGAGGGGCTGAGGCCAGACCGAAAGGGAGTGCCACAAATTGATAATGGAGGTCCCCCACTGCAAAGCGAAGGAAACGCTGATGCTGTGGAGGCACTGGCGTTCCCGCGGGAGCCCTAAGTTCGATGCGAAGAACCTGTCTGGGGGTAGAGTGTTGAACTCTATCCTGTACCCGGTGGACACCACTTCCCGGACCCAACGGTCGGGAATGTGAGCAAGCCACCGGTCTGCGAACCCCAGAAGACGTCCCCCCGCACCCGAAGATCGGGTGGGGGCAACCCATCATGCTGAGGAGGGCTTGTCCTCTGCCTTTTCGGTTTTGCGCTGCCACTGCTGTTTACCAGCCCCTGCAGCGACCTTACCGGGACGGGTCCCTTTACCTGCTGCGCCCGGGGCGCGAAAAAACCTCTTCTGACCCGATGTAGGGGGCCCCTGTCTACGGCGAAACTCTCGCCTCCGGGGCTCTGGGAGGAAGGTGCTCTTGCCTCCTGTGAAATCCTTGATGATCTCATCCACCTGTGGACCGAATAGATATCCACCCTAAAAAAGGAAGGTCAGCGAGACCTTTTTTGGAAGCGTGGTCACCGGACCAAGAACGCAACCAAAGTATCTGTCTGAGGATAACGGCAAACACCGCTATTCTGGATAACATAGGCAGTAAATCAACGGCCGCATCACAAAAGGTACCTGAAACCTTGGAGCAAAAAAATCAGCCTCTGCGGGGCGTCCATCAGGCGGCCGCAGTCCAGATCCTTCTGGAGCTCCGCCATGCGCTCAGATAGATGTATAATGACGCTGCCATTCACGATAAATATAGTGATCAAAAAATTGATCATAGGGGTAAGCCTTAGGGGCTCTGGGGGGCCTGGAGGACCCACACACATACGCAGAAATCTGCGATTCGCCATCCTGGCTCAATCGCAGCGTAGTGCGAATTCCAACGACAATGGCGGAAACCACCGCTTTTTCGCGCGCAGCCGCCGCCCCCTGATCCTCTTCTCTGTCCGAGGGACCCAGTTCCCCATCAGATAGGTCCATTGGGGTCCCTGTGACCCCTGAGGCCACTTCCGGATTAGAATCCTCCCCTGAAAAACAAGGAGGAGGGGGACGCTTCCTGGGGGCCTGTTGGGCGACATCCGCCCGAGGGAGAAATTCACTAAAGACAGCCCGCAGCTGGTCCAAAAAAGCCCCCTGCACAGATTGTGCCGCCGCTGAAACCTCCTCAGCAGTATAGTCTGCCATCGTTCTCCACTCAAATCACCCTTAGTAACACACAGGTGTATACTAGCACGTTGAGGCACCCCCACACAGCCGCACACCACCGCCCCACAGCGCACCAGGGAACCCAGGAGGACTGCACCCACCGCCACCAGCACCCACAGGAGAGCCCAGCTATACTTGCTGTTTGCTGCCTGTAAACTTTGAGGACCGCCAGAAGAGCCGCGCTGTCAGGAGCCACACCGTTCCAAAGAGAAAGGAAAAAACGTTTCACACACGTTTTTGCAGAAGCAGGAGGTTCCAATATGGCCGCCGTTGAAGACTAGAGGCCGAAACCCACCGGCAGGGAACGTGCAGTACCGCAAACGGCCGCTCTGAGCACTAGAGGGAAAGCTCCATAGGCCCAGTATGTCCGCGGCTACGGCAAAATGGCAGCGGTCCGCCGCAAAATGGCGGCAAAAATTTGCCGGACGGCGTCAGACGATCGGGTGCGGTGCGGGGTCCCCCTTCTGCCCCTGAAAAAGGGGGGGGTTGGGAGGGGTTAACTTCCACTCACCACTCCTGACGAGCGCGGCGGGTAGCCTCCTATTCGCAGACCTTCCGCCCCTTGGACGGTATGCTGCAGGCCAGAAGAATCGCCCTACCCAAATCGCATTTGGGATTGGGCTCAAGTGGGGATCACCCCCGGCCACCCGCACAGAACGGGCACGATGCGGCGGGTCCCATACCGCGGGACTGGCTTGCATCGGTCGGCCAGGCCGGGGAAAGTGCAGAGCCCGTGGACTCTCTATGCCCCGGCCAGCTTCTTGATAGCAGATCATTGCTTGATAGAAGTATAAAATAAAATAAAAGTAAAAGAAAGAATAAAGAATTGGTCACAAACAGGACCGCAATTCCCCTAAAGGGAAGCCAGGTCAACTCCTTGCAAACTAGGCATTGAAACTGATGAGCTATACTATGTTGAGGGTTTATGTGGGAAGAGAGGACGGCCCCATGGGAGGGGCCAGCTGTTCTTTTTCCTGCCTAGTTAACTCCTAGTTGGACAAGCATAAACCCCACATGTCATGAAGAGCTGCGTCTGTCAGTGAACGTAGGAGAAAATGCATTTTTGCTTGCACATGATTGGATGATAGAAACCAGCAGAGCTTCCCCTCGGATCTAGAGTAACTGCACTTGCAGTGCACAGTATATCTGCCTTTAGAAAATCAACCTAATTTTTTATTAAGTTGTTATGGGCAAAGTTCTGCTTTAAGGATGGACGTTCACCACTGCAGGAGGACAGTTCACATACACATCCAGGAGTGCACATCTGTCCTTAACTGTAGATAGTCATTCCAGCTACAGCTGATGGAAAATGCCTGGCCATACCCACCACCAAAATACATTGATCTGGGTAATGTACAGCCCTAATCAGCTGTGGGGGTTGATTTACTAAAACTGGGAAGTGTAAAATTTGGTGCAGCTTTGCTTACAAAAAAATCAGCTTCCAGGTTTTATTGTCAAAGCTTCATTGAACAAGCTGAAGTTAGAAGCCGATTGGCTACCATGCACAGTTGCACCAGATTTTGCACTCCCCAGTTGTAGTAATTCAACCCCGGTGTGTTTGATCCATTAGTGGGAGCCCTGATTTATAAAGAGGGTAATGGCAGTGATCTCCCCTAGACTCGTGTAACATGTCCCCAGTCTCCTGGGATGTCTTCACCCTCATATGTGCATTACACATAGCAAACATGATGTGTGGGGCCCTTAGGTGATGTCAGGGCCCCCTATACCCTGTAAGTTGATGAGCCCTGATCAGGACTTAGTGACTGTACGTATGTTGGGGGCAGACGGGTAGCAGTCCTCATGTCCTGTATGGGAGGCTCTTGAGTGATGTCAGGGCCCCCTATACCTTGTAAGTTGATGAGCCCTGATCAGGACTTAGTGACTGTACGTATGTTGGGGGCAGACGGGTAGCAGTCCTCATGTCCTGTATATGAGGCCCTTGGGTGTCAGGGTCCCCTATACCTTGTAAGTCGATGAGCCCTGATCAGGACTTAGGCTCCATTTACATGGACGCTATGTTAAACTCCCCTGAACAATTTATTTTGACAGCTAGAAGCCGACGTCTAAAACGGCCATTTTGACACGTTGTGCATGCGGCGTTTAGCAGCGTTTGCGTCTAGGAGCATTTTTAAAGAATTTTTTTTTTTTTTTATGTTAATGCCTGTAAACGAAACGGTCCTAGACGCAAGTTACCGCATTTAGGTGCGTTTACAAGCTGTTGGGCGTTTCAAATGCCTCTGAACCCATTTTTTTGCGTTCCAAAAAAAGCCTTTAAACTCAACTACCTGGAAATGACCTTAAACGACCCTGTGTAAATGTACTGATAAGATAACATAGAGGAAGGTTCAGGGGCAGCTGAAAAAAATGCCCAAATGCCTCAAAACGTCTGTTTACCAGCAGCAGTGTAAATGAGGCCTTGGTGACTATAGGTATGTTGGTGGCAGATGGGTAGCAGTCCTCCTGTCCTGTATGGGGGCCCTTGGGTGATGTCAGGGCCCCCTATACCTTGTAATTTGATGAGCCCTGATCAGGACTTAGTGACTGTAGGTATGTTGGTGGCAGACGTGTAGCAGTCCTCGTTTCCTGTATATGGGGCCCTTGGGTGTCAGGGCCCCCTATACCTTGTAAGTCGATGAGCCCCAATCAGGACTTAGTGACTTGTAGGTATGTTAGAGGTAAATGGGTAGCAGCCTTCCTGTCCTGTATATGGGGCCCTTGGGTGTCAGGGCCCCCTATACCTTGTAAGTAGATGAGCCCTGATCAGGACTTAGTGACTGTAGGTATGTTGGTGGCAGACGGGTAGCAGTCCTCATGTCCTGTATATGAGGCCCTTGGGTGTCAGGGCCCCCTATACCTTGTAAGTAGATGAGCCCTGATCAGGACTTAGTGACTTGTAGGTATGTTGGTGGCAGATGGGTAGCAGCCCTCCTGTCCTGTATGGGGGGGGGGGCCCTTGGGTGTCAGGGCCCCCTTATACCTTGTAAGTAGATGATCCCTGATCAGGACTTAGTGACTTGTAGGTATGTTGGTGGCAGATGGGTAGCAGCCCTCCTGTCCTGTATGGGGGGCCCTTTGGTGATATCAGGGCCCCCTATACCTTGTAAGTAGATGAGCCCTGATCAGGACTTAGTGACTTGTAGGTATGTTGGTGGCAGATGGGTAGCAGCCCTCCTGTCCTGTATGGGGGGGGGGGCCCTTGGGTGTCAGGGCCCCCTTATACCTTGTAAGTAGATGATCCCTGATCAGGACTTAGTGACTTGTAGGTATGTTGGTGGCAGATGGGTAGCAGCCCTCCTGTCCTGTATGGGGGGCCCTTTGGTGATATCAGGGCCCCCTATACCTTGTAAGTAGATGATCCCTGATCAGGACTTAGTGACTTGTAGGTATGTTGGTGGCAGATGGGTAGCAGCCCTCCTGTCCTGTATGGGGGGCCCTTTGGTGATATCAGGGCCCCCTATACCTTGTAAGTAGATGAGCCCTGATCAGGACTTAGTGACTTGTAGGTATGTTGATGGCAGATGGGTAGCAGTCCTCCTGTCCTGTATATGGGACCTGCAGTGCTCAGCACATAGGAAGTGATCTGAGAATACAGGACAACAGCTGTTTACACTCTACAACCAGGGGCCCATGCTGCTGACCCCACACGGCCCTGCCATCGGATAACAGGCCACTAAGTGCACTAAACCGACTAGCATAATGCAGGGAGATCTATTTGGCCTCAGCTACATTATGGAATATTCAGGTCAGAGCCAACTGCATAGTAAATGACAATGTCAGCCTTCTACACACTGTCCTCTCATATACGATTCTATAGTAGCTGTACACTGCCTTATCAGAGCAGCTATCAGGGAATGAATGGAAATGCTGCCTTCCATCCCTCCACTTCTTCCCTCCATTATACACAATGGCCGGGTCTCTGCGCCTGCGCACTGCGCTCTCCCTGTAGGCCGCTGTTAAATCCCCCTAGAAGACGCACAGCGCCTCCCCGCTCCGATATAAGGACATACCTGTCCTGAGCCTCCATGGTCCTGCTGTCTGTAGTGAGGAGTCTGAGACCCCTGAGTTCTCTGAGCGAGGATTCCGTACACAATATGGAAGCACAGGGGTCTCTTCAGCCGTACAAACACACAGATCACACGTCACCAGACCGCCGGCCAACCACAGCCAGACTACGCGGCACGTGACGACATCCAAGGGGGAAGGGGATTAACTCTCTGCCTACTGGGGTCCAGGCTACTGGGGGGGATGGGGGGTCATCCCTGCACTCTGGCATACCCTACCCCCGTGTTTGTGGGTTCAGTCACTCAGTGCAAATATACATTCCCTATGGAACGTGTACTGAAGGGGAGTTACATAGATCCGATTCCTAGACACGATGTGATCACATCTGATTGGCAGTATTGATTACTGATCAAAGCATCCCTATAGATCTCTATAGACGCCCATGCAGGGCTCGGAGCCCCATAGCACATAGAGGTGATGGCTCTTATAATGGAGGTTACATTGTAGTAATGGGGACTATTTGTTGTCCCAGCAAGTAATCAGAACCACAGGGGAGGGGAGACCCAGACTTACTTGCACTCAGGAGAGCTATGTGGACCTGCTGCAGGATGTGTGAGGTCAGGTGGAGGAAGGTGTGCGCATGTCTATGCACCTGTCATCACACCTTCCACTCCCAGGTTGTCACTGTACTACCTGATTATCTAGCAATCAGATGTGTGCAGCTTCAATCTGAGACATTGCACACAGGTGTTTGCTTCTCAGAAGAATTCTTTTAAATCATTCTACTGAGACTTGGAGATTGTTAAAATAACTGACACTGCAATATAGTGACTGCTTCCTCTGTGATCTGCTCCATGTGGCTGAACTGTACATGGATTGGATTCAGAGAGAACTGTTTTTTTCTTCCAGAGATCATCATTCACTACTTGTCCTCGCTAAGCCTCCCATTGGTCTGCTACACCTATAGATACATTATTGGTTATAGTAATTGGTGACAAGATGGTCGTTTTTAGGCCTCATACACACGGACGTTTTTTGACGCCGGCGTTTTCTGCAGCTCTCCATGTTAGTCAATGGCCCCATAAAAACGTCGGCGTTTTTGAGCTGTAGATGGCGTCGGCGTTAGTGAGCTGAAAGTGGAACCCACGGCCATCGCGTTCTGGGGCTGTAACGTTTTGGCATTTTTTGACGCCAATGCCGCAAAACGCCAACTAATATTGTACCGGTGTTTTTTGACGCCGACGTTTTTAGGTTGAAAAATAGCAGAGGGATGATTTTTTTTAAAAAACCGCCTATTGACGCCGACGTTCACTAACGCCGATGCATAACGCCGAAAAACGCAGATTTTTTTTCCTTGACGTCGGGCCCGACGTTTTGTTTATTTTTAAAGATCCGCCCCTGTGTATGAGGCCTTAAAGTGGAACTTTACCCATAACAGCTTGATAAAAAAAATGATGTTCTTTAGCAAGGAACATACATCCTACACTAATAATTATGCCACCAAAATTAGTGTGCTGTAAATCGCCTCCAGCATTGTTCCCGTTTCTTCTTGATGGAGGCTGGCATTTTGCTGAAGAGCAATAAATCATAAAGTGGAACTAAACCCATTGATTTAACGGTTTCAAAAAGCAGTTAGCAATCCTGGCATTCCAGGAACGTAACTGTCACATTTGATTGTTCTCTCAACCAAACTGTCAAACCATCAAATGGCTGGTGTCCTAATTGATCACATGTGCAGCACCATGGCAGATGAAGATCAAACAGAAACAGCTTCCTTGGCTGTAAAGGATAAGAAGGTTTAAGGCCCCTTTCACACATATGGACCGTTTGTCCGTTTTTCATCCATCCGTTGACGGATGAAAAACGGACATCAATGCAACTCTATGGAGAAACAGATGACAACGGATGATCATTCATTTTCATCCGTTTTCATCCGCTTCCGTCAACATCGGTTTTTTTGAACGGATGAAAGCCCTATTTTTCATCCGTCAAAAAACGTATCGAACGAAAAACGGATGTAAACGGACGAATGGTCAGTTTTTCATCCGTTTTTGCATTGGTAGTAGATGTAAAAAAAACTGATGAAAAACTGATAACCACAGATGAAAAAACTATGAATACTTCATCCGTTTTGATGTGACGGAACTGATGAACTGATGAATGGTCCGTATGTGTGAAAGGACCCTTAGGCAGACTGGCCTCTACAAACTCATCAGTGCCTAAAAATAGGTAGCAACATATCCGCTGGATTGCCGTTGTGTTCTGCGAAGATCGTCTGAGGCATTATCCAATGGGAATGCACTATTTGATAAAACATCGGCTCCCCTATATCAGCCAGTGGCAACTGCAGGGGAGAGGATTGATCGCAGACAGTGACTGCCCAAGCCCCATGGGATCCTATGAGTGATGTAATCACTCCCAGCTTTCACAACCCTTGCTGGGTGCTCTCTGCATTCCCTTACAGCCACAATTGGCTGACACAGGAGATCATAAGACTGAACTGGAGTGGGCTGAAAATAACAGAAACTTGTATCATACTTATGATAATTTTCCTTTTCCTGGTGCCCATCTATGACAGCATACTACCAGGGCCGGCGCCACCATAAGGCAGCTCAGGCGGTAGCGTTAAATTCATACCTTCTGGATTAGTACTGGAGTCCCAGCGAATCCTGGAGCAGAGCCACGCGTCGGAACAAGTTCCGGCACTTGGCTCCAGTCCCTTGCCTGGCAGGAGCGCGCTAGTGTGGGCACCAGCCCCACTGGTTATGCAGGGTGTTTAGTGCCCCACACACCACGATCTCTGCTCTGCATGGCATCTCTCCCCGCCTTTCACAGAGTCTCTTCCTCCTCTGCTGTGATGTATTCCTGTACACAGACAGGAGGAGCCGGGGAGGAGGGGAGACATAGCCAAGCATGCTCCGCGCTGATCTGAGGTCTTTGATTATTACACACAATACAGATGACACTTTGGGCGGGGGTGGGGGGATTGAGAAAGGGAACACAGCAGGAAGGTGAGGGAGACAAGCTGGAAATAAATACTTGCAGTGATTTGGGGGGAGGAGGGGGGCTAAGGGGATACTGTATGTCCAGAGGGGCATTTTGAGAGGAGAGAGGACTTTTGCTGGGGGGCGGGGGGATGGATATTAAATCTGAACTCTGCCACACCAGCGCAAGTCCTCTCTCCTTTCAAAGCGCCCCCTAAGTTGTTCCTGCAGTCTCTGCCCACCTCTTTTGCCATGCCTGCAGTCTCTGCTAACCTCTTGTGCCATGCCCACAGTCTCTGCCCATCTCTTTGCCATGCCCCCAGTCTCTGCCCACCTCTTGTGCCATGCCTGCAGTCTCTGCCCACCTCTTGTGCCATACATGCAGTCTCTGCCCACCTCTTGTGCCATGCCCACAGTCTCTGCCCACCTCTTGTGCTATGCCCACAGTCTCTGCCCACCTCTTGTGCCATATCCGCAGTTTCTGTCCATCTCTTGTGCCATGCCTGCAGTCTTTGCCCACCTCTTGTGCCATGC
Organism: Glandirana rugosa; assembly: GCA_018402905.1. Lineage (NCBI taxonomy): Eukaryota > Metazoa > Chordata > Amphibia > Anura > Ranidae > Glandirana > Glandirana rugosa. The sequence continues at coordinate 1,285,728 of BLSH010438155.1, forward strand.
CCACCACTTGTGCCATGTGGAGTGGGGGTTTGCATTGTGGAGGGGAGGGGGGTGGCAGGAGGTTGGTGGGGGGGCACCAAAATGCACCTTCGCCTAAGTAGACAAAAATCCTCGCACCAGCCCTTCATGCTACCACATGTATGCTGCCATAGAGGCACCAGGAAAGGTAAGTATATGCATCTTTCTTATACAAGTTAGTTAGTATAGGTGTTAGAATGGGGGAGGGATAACTGAAGACGGAATATCCAGCTTCTTGTGTAAGGCAAATTGTGACTAGCCGTTGACCCAACAGAAGGCTGTGTGAACTGACTATACTCGTGCAGCCAGAAGATTTCAGACAGCAGGCTGCAGCTGTGGGAGGAAGGTAAGGTAAGTCTTCATCTGTGTGCTGGGAAGGTAGGTGACCTTAGGTCTGGGGTGCTAGGCAGTGAAAGCGACTCTCTGGGTTCTGTTTATATCACGCAAGTAGCATCTTTGGGGCGGTGCGCTGAGCGGTGTTTACACCACTCCTCCACCACCCCTGCCATTGAAATCAATGGCAAGCGCTTCCGAAGTGGCTGCACACGGCACTTTTAACCCCTTCTTAACCCCTTGTGGGGGGGTTAAAAGCACCGCACTCCCGCCTGCGTAGCGGCACCATAGCGCTTTACCATTCCCGCCCCAGTGTGAAAGTACTCTAAATGCTACGCCATATGAGGTAGAAAATACCACATATATATTGAATGATGTAGGCATTGCATCATTTATAAGATACTTATAAATAATGTTTAGAAGATACAGCCTTTAATATTACATTTTTTTGAGTAAGCGGGTAAAACTGCACTATTTGGGAGGAAAAAAAATATTAATAATATGTTTGATCAATACAAATTCATGAAAGTGCAGCTGCAGCCAAACCACTAGATACATATGGTAAAAACGAAATGATAAAAAATAAAAATGGCTGCTCTAATCATCATAAATAAATATGAGAAAAAGTCGGTGATGTATGAATAAAAGGAGGAAATGACCTCCTGTAATTAAGAGGTCCATATCCTCCGGTAAGCGGACATCTAATAAGGTGGTGGATATCACATTGGTGGTGCTGACTGTTCTGTGGGAGTTATGGTTGCACACTGCGGTGATGTTGAATGACCGAGTGGATATTTTCATCCTTAAATATACAGACTGAACTCTGCATGTTTTTATTCACAGACTTTTTCTCATATTTATTTATGAAGTACAGCCATTTTTATTCTTTATTACTTTTTTTTGTTGCCCCTCGTGTATACTCCTCCTGGGGACACCACACATGCACAGTACTTTATTCCCTGTAGTTTTTGGACAATTAGAAATTAAAAAAAAAAAAAACAGATTATTTGAGGATAGAAAGTATTGTTAGCATATAAAAATGATGCAATAGGTTTATATATATATTAGATATATTGTAATAACTTTATTGTCTTTACACGTGACTGACAATGGACAGGTCAGCTCAGGACAGACAGCTGTCCTGTAGTCCACTCTGTGGAAGAGTCGGCCGGTAACCGGAAGTACATTATAATGTCTGCGCCTCCACAGAAAACTCAGCTGCAGGTTTCTGCGGTTCCACGTTCTATAGGAATGTGTGTCTATAGTATGAATCTGCTGGTTAGATTTCTCGGGTATTGTAATTTTTTTTTTACATAAGAAAGGACGCTACGCCGCCTTGCAGCCTCTGGAATCGCGCACTGCATGGTCTCCGGAGTAATGGCCGCCACTGTAGACTAGGAAGCGCGCTTGGAGACATAACTATGAAATGGTTTGTTCTCTTGCAGCAGAAGACTTCTGCTGTCATCCCGTTGTACGTGCAGGACTCTGATATAGAGACAAGGTGAGCATACGGGTGTCTGTTGTGTTCGGAGAGGACATTAAAGTGGAAGCTTTTTTTTTCGTTAGTATTTGTCTTCATGTAAATATGCACTGAGCATATTCGGGAGAAATATATATTCCATTTCTGAACTTGCTAGAGCAACTGAGGCTGGAATAACCACGTGTGATATGTTTTCATCTGGCTCCGCTTGTTACTGCCGCCTGCAGAACTCCACAGGCTTCTATGGACACAGGAAACGTCCTCTTCCTTCTGCAACCTACGCATGCTCAGTAGCATGCCATTGGCTTCTAGGGAACTGGTAGACTGGTCCTTTTTTCCCCCATTCCCTGCGCATGCCCAGTAACCTCTTTGCTGCCAGAGCTGTTTTTTTTTTTTTCCACACATGTGGTTGACAACCACTTTAACCTACAGGTAAGCCTATAATAAGGCTTACCTGTAGGTGCCCTGCATATCTCCCAAACCTGCACAGTTAAGGAGATATGCAGTGTCGAAGCTGTGCCAACGTCATGCCGGCACATGCGCAGTAAAGGAACGGCCTGCATGCCTTTCCTCCACTACGACCGTGCCGTGACTGGCGGCTCTGGCCAATCACAGCGCCGGAGTCACGGCCCTGGAAGGAAGAGGGGGCAGAAGATGGACGCCGCCAGCAGAGGGGACGTCGCAGGCTTCGTTTGCAGGTAAGTGGCACATAATGGGCTACTATGCGATGCACAGTAGCCCATTATGCTTTTAATTTACAGGGTTATATTGAGGAAGTAAACCCCATCTGGGTTTACTACTTCTTTAACAAATAATTTTAGGCCTGAAGATTACACAAAACCCCCAAACATTATATATTTTCTGAAAGCAGACACCCTAGAGCAGCCTTTCTGAACCTTTTCAATACTGAGGAACCCTTGAAATAATTCTCCTGTCTTGGGGAACCCCTGCTAAAAATTAAAAATCTACAATTCATGATGCATTAGTGTGATGGTCAATGGGAAGAATGCTCCTTACACTTGTGGTCATTGGGAAGAATGACCCCCCTTACAGATAGCTAAAAAGATCAATGGTATCATTGGGAATTTATCTGAGCGGTAGAAATTGACCATTGCTTGAGGAACCCCGGGGTTCCACGGAACCCTGGTTGAGAAACCCTGCCCTAGAGAATAAAATAGTGGTAGTTCCAATTTTTTATGTCACATGTTAATGTCTAGGGAATGCAAGATTTTAGTAAAAATACACTAAAGTGAATTTTAGGTTAAACAAATGCAATATGCTACCCACATTTTTGGTAAAATATAAAAGTCGAGGTTGCATCGAGTAAATAGAGACCCAACATGTCAAGCTTTAAATTTGTGTGCACTCGTGAAATGGTGTCAAACTTCAGTACCCTATATTTTCTTTAGGCGACCATTCAAAAGCCCCCTATAGGTATCAGTTTAGTATTATGGAGGAGGTCTAGTATTAGAATTATTGCTCTCACTTTGGTCTGTGTGGCGATATGTAATGTGGGTTCAATGTTTTCACGCGTAGTTGGGTTTACGCTTGTACTTGCGTTTATGTGGGGGGGGGCCTCAACATTTTTTTGGGGGGATATTTTATGTGCTTGGCTGCAACTTTATTTTTTTGCAAAAAAAAAAACAAATTTTTTTTTTTTTTTTCCCCCATTACATAGTGGACAAAAAGACCCCTTTGTGATTTTTTTTTTTCTTTCTCTGTCGGTTCTCTTTAATGAGACATTCAGGGCAGTGTTACTTTCATCGACTAAAACCGGCTATAACATTTTAGTTGACTAAAATATGACTAAAACAATTGAGATGACTAAAATACGACTGAAACTAAAATGGCATTTTAGTCAAAAGACTAAGACTAAAACTAAATTGTAGTGCATGTTCATACCTCAATACCATAAATAAAATAATAGATTTTTCACTCCAGAAATATATAGTGAGTTTGGAAATTGTAGAGAAACACTTAAATAATGCATTAAAAGTTAACTACACCCATTCGATTTTAGACGACTAAAATGAGTTTTAGTCGACTAAAACTATTGCAGAAGACTAACATAGGACTAAAATGGCATTTTAGTTTTAGTCCCAAGTCTAAGACTAAAACTAAATCGAAATTTTCTGCCAAAATTAACATTGGTGCAGGGTCTAACAGACCCTGCATGTCTCTTTTGGGTTCCACTGAATGTTTTGCAATGCAGAATACAATGCAATGCTTCATGTCCCAGCTAAGCTTTGTCACTCCTGGGCCCCCAGATGGGCAAGCGGAGCCTGCAAAGCATGGCAGGGTGCCGGTACCGAGGGTGTGTGTGAGCAGGAGGCTGCCTGTCAGTTTCACACATAATCCAGGTGGCTGCAACCACCGGATTGTGTCTGAAACCTTCCTGCTGTCAGGTCTGTACGATGTGCGAACCTGGCAGTGAAAGGGTTAAAACCTTAGACTTTTATGGGCCCAGAAGACTGATCCTCTTCTTACCACTGCCTGCGCATGCTCAGTGAAGCACCATAAGCTTCTGTGGTAACAGGAGACTGATCCCTTTTACCTGGTGCCTGCACATTACGATTAAAACCTACAGGCTTCTATGGGCACAGGAGACAGATCCTCTTCTTGCCACCGCCTGCACAAGCTCAATAATACCCTATATACATCTATATTGGCCTGGGAAACAGAGACTCTTCTGTGGGCCCAAGAGATGTCTCCTCTTCTAGATACTGCTTGTGTGTGCCCAGTAGAACCCCAATTGGCCCGGGAGACATATCCCTTTTGCCCATGCCCAGTAAACCCAGAGGCTTCTATAGGCCCAGGAGGTGGACCCCCTTCTTATCGCTTGTGCATGCCCAGTAAAACCCATAGGCTTTTATGGACCTGGGAGACTGATCCTTTTTTTTCCTGCTGCCTGCCCATGACCAGTAAAACCTATAAGCTTCTTTAGGCCCAGGAGACAAATACCCTTCTTCCTGCTGCCTGGGCATGCCCAGTAGAACCCTATTGGCTTCTATGGCCTCTAGAAGCAGATCTTTTCCTGCTGCCTGCATTTGCCCAGTAAAACCCATGGCTTCTATGGCCCTGCAGATGAACTCCATAGGCTTCTATGTTAGACAGAGCTACTTACCACTGCATGTGCATGCTCTTTACAAACAAATAGACTTCTATAGGCCCGGGAGACTAATCTGTCTCCCAGTACCATATAAGTCTTGTAAATTCCCTAGTGGAGCCTTAGTTAGAAAATTAAGTCCTGCTATCTCACTTCAGGCTGACCCCTTTTGCAGGTATATCTATGTAAAACATTAAAATGAAGTGCCTATGCTGTCTACAATCCATTAATACACTGTCTCACCTTGCTCTGCACATGCTCAGTTGCTATATTTTTAGCCACTCACGAATTTGTAGAGGCCAATCTGCTGACAGTCTTAAAGTATCCTTTACAGCCAAGGAAGCTGCTTCTGTTTGATCTGCAACTGCCATGGTGCTGCACATGAGATCAATTATGACACCAGCCATTTGATGGTTTGGCAGTTTTGGTTGAGGACATAAGTAAATGTGACCGTTGGCAATCCCAGCATTCCAGGAATGTAACAGTTTTTTGAGACTGTTAAATCAATGGGTTTAGTTTCACTTTGATTTACTGCTGTTCAGGGGCTTTGGACTCTAGCAAAATGGCAGCCTCTGGCAAAAAGAAACCGGAACAGTACCAGAGGCAATTTACAGCACACACTAATTTTGGCAGCATAATTATTAATGTGCAATGTATGTTCCTTGCTAAAAAAAAAATATTTTTTTATCAAGTTGTTAAAGTTTCACTTTAGGGTCTTTTTTCTTCTAGGCAAATGAGAATTGTTTGGAGATGGGGGGCACTATTTTAGGGAAGTTTAAAATTCCTTATTTTGTTGAGTTCATTTTAAAATGTGATAGTTGACCCAATGCTGTATCTTGGCCTAGGCCAACAAGGCCCAGGCCTAGGGCGGCACTTTGCAGGGGGGCAGCACGAAAAGAGTCCCCGCCGGCTTGCACTTTTAGTGCTGCCAGTATGATAATACAGGCAGGGCCGCCATCAGAAGGAGGCAGCCCATACATATGTAGGGGTCCAGGCGTCCCAAAGGGCCCAGACGGCAGACCCCAAACAATGAGTCGTTGTGTGGGCAGCCGGCGTTCCGCAACTGTTGTGGGGGGGGGCGGACATGAGTTTAGTCAGATTGATAAAGGGGGTGCTTGGATATGGCGCTGTCTCAGCAATGGAAAATACGTGTGTCCTCTATGTTCTGTGATCATATGTGCTATGGGATACTGTTTATGGTTCTTGGTCAGAGTGTTTATTTATACTTTCGTGCAAGTGTATCATCTAAAAGGTTCAGGTATGCGTGTTCTTTCATATGTAACAATAATTCATAGGGATATAAAGTGCCAGTGTGTATAAATTACTGGTAAATATTAGAAAGATTTTCTCATGTGTGTTAAATGAACTTATAACGTGTTAATCATAAACTATATTTTCATATAGTTTATACCTAAGGTGAATTATTAGTGGTACATTAATATCTTCACTGGAAAATATTTCAGAGTCCGACAAATGTGATATATAAACAAAA
>BLSH010438257.1:11789-29712 GCA_018402905.1 Glandirana rugosa
AAGGTAGCCCTCTATACACTTCCACTCCGCAACTAACCCTCCCGTTTCGTAAATCAGTACAACTGAAACATTATGTTCTAAGCTGACTTACGTAGGTCGAGCCTAAACTATCGACCTTCACACAAAGTCAACATGACTAAATGCTTTGCCCTCCCAATCAACGCCTCACCTTCACATATCTCCCGATGGAATACAATTTTTCCATGCAACTGGAAAAATTCCTCTATCACCTACCTAGGGATTCAGCTGACTTCACCCTCCTCAAACCTTTACAAGCAAAACTTCCCTCCCCTTCTAACCCAATTCCATAAAGAGCTCGCGGCAATAGGAAAGGTACAACTCTCATGGTTAGGCAGAATAGCAGCTTATAAAATGCAGACATTTCCAAAACTGCTATATCATTTCAGAACACTTCCCATTCCGATTCCTAGGAAATTCTTTGAAGAACTGAATAAACTACTACGCAACTACATATGGAAAAAGACAAAACCAAGGGTTTCTCTAACCACGATGTTTAGAAGTAGGAAACTAGGAGGTATGGGTCTCCCCAATGCGCAAGCCTATCACCAGGCGGCGATTCTAGAGCAGTAAAGACACTGGTTCTCAGCCCAAGAGGACAACCATTGGGCCAACATAGAAAGAGAACTTATTCCAAGCCACGACCTCCCATCAATACTGTTGGCAGCCAATTGGACCCACAAATTAGAAACCCCAGACCTCCCACCATCCGAGCAACTATTGATGCCTAAACTTCATTGACTAGTAAATCCTTCCAGGAAGAATGTCTCTCCCATATTAACGCTCCCCTGGCAACGTATGAGCATTTAATCCCAAATTTCTCCACTCGAAGATGGGCCAGGAAAGGGATTAACTTTGATACTAGGGATCTCCTGGACCCATCCCCCCTAGACCTCCTTCAAATTAGCCAAATCAAGTCTTTCCACTCAGCTAACCCAAAAACTACCACAAAAATCCCGACCATTCTATGGCAATTTCTTAACAGTAAATCACCCATATCAAAAAAGGGCATCTCCTTATTCTATAGGTTTAGTAACTACCACTCCCCATATATGAAAATTCCGGCAATGAACAGATGGGAACAAGAACTAAAAACTGAATTTTCAATAGCACAATGGTCAACAGCACTCAGGTACAATGCAAAAGCATCTGCGTGTGTGAACCATTGGGACAACTCCCAAAAGATACTACATAGGTACTACCTTACCCCCTCTCGACTGCACCTCATGGACCCTACATCTTCTCCACTTTGCTGGAGGGGCTGCGAGGGTAAGGGCACACTTCAACACTTACTGTGGGAATGCCCAATGCTCTACAACCTCTGGGAAAATATTGCAGGCCTCCTTACAGAAATAACAGGTGTCACTATAAATATCACACCAGAACTGGCACTTTTGTCCATTGGTATTGACAATTTACCCCCTACTACCAGAACAGTGATACTCCACATACTATTTGCAACTAGAATCTCACTAGCTAGCAAATGGCGCTCCTCCACGTTACCTACAATGGAGGAGATCACGAACAGAGTAAACACCCAATGTAAAATGGAACAATTGCTTGCACTCAAGAACAACAATGCCCATTCCTTCAACGCCAAGTGGCTCATATGGATCTCCTCCTGTAGATCTTTGGTTTCAGACTAAAATATGAAACAAAGCAATCTAAGGTGTAGCTAATCGAGGAAAAGTAAAGTCCAACAGGGAATACCATAATGAAAAAGGTACCGGTACATATACAAAATCGAACTAAGGGTAATTAGACATGAGTAAACATGTGTGTAAACTGTTATGCTTATCAGAATTTTTGTTGTTTTTCCTTCTCTTTTGTTTTCTGTTAAGTTAAGTTAATTAATTGCTTAGTCACGGACGAGACAGGTTGTCACCCATTTTCAGAAGGCTGACCCTCCACTACCATCCCAATGGTCTCCATGATGTCCACCGACTTTCTCCTCAACTCAGTCACAGTTTTGTTCCCAATAGGAGTGACTGAGGCACTCCCCTGTGAGAGAGGGGTTCTGTCTGTCTGAACAAACTGGACAATGGACTAACTAACCAAACAAGGAGGCGCCACTGCCAAGCTTTATTAGTATAAAGCTTCAATATAACTTTCAAACCAGTTGGGCCAACCTGTCTCTCCACAACGTTAACCTTTTCACCCCCCCCCCCTCCTTACCCCTCCCCCCCCCCTACATTAAAACATTAAGCAATAACTGTAACTCTACTTATGGTCAATGTATGTAACACATTTCTGCAGATGTTATACTTACTTTATTTCTTCAATAAAAATCACAGTAAAAAAAAAAAAAAAAAAAAAAAAAAAAAAACTCTGTTGCCCAGTTCTTTGATGCTATGGCCCAGCTCTATGATGATCCTCAACGAGCGGCTACTGCAGAGACTGTCCTTCACTCATTACAACAAGGGAAACGCCCCGTTGAGGATTACACCGTTGATTTCCGGAAATGGTCCTCTGATACGGGTTGGAATGAGGCCGCCCTAAAGTACCAATATCGACAGGGCCTCTCCGAGGGCCTTAAGGATGAGTTAGCCAGAATAGAGGCTCCAGCCACCCTGTAAGGCCTCATCAAATTAGCCATCCAGCTTGACCGTCGTTTGCGGGAACGACGCTCCGAGAGAACCTCTTCTTCGCTTAGACCCTCCTGGATGCTGCCCAAGGTTCCACCTCCACCTATGCCTGCACCCACCATCTCACCCGCTGTTATTCCTGAAGGCGAACCCATGCAGATTGGACTAGTACGGGGCCCTTTGTCACCTGATGAAGGATTGAGACGACGTCAGGCCAACCTCTGCCTCTATTGCGGAGGTACTGGACATTTCTTGCGTACCTGTCCGGTGAGACCCAGTAAGTCCCATCCTCCTTGTCCAGTTTATTTCCAAGTGTTGGGGTCTTCTCCAGTCCATCTCATCCTACCTCTCTCATTACAGGTGGCAGAGGGAACAATCCAGCTACAAGCAATCGTTGATTCCAGAGCTTGCAGCTGTTTTTTGGACATTTCATTGGCAAAGAAACTACGAATTCCTTTAAGAGACAAGAAACAGAGACTTGAAGTTCATCTGGCTGACGGGACTTTCCCCAGATCAGGTCCCGTAATGCAAGAGACTTTCCCTATCTTTGCTCAAACACGTTCTGGTCATCAAGAACTTCTCTGTTTTGACATCTTATGTTCACTCATGTTCCCCATCATCCTTGGGATTCCGTGGCTACGGGCGCATAACCCTCAGATTGACTGGTCTTCGGGAAACATTTCCTTTTCATCCTAATACTGCCAGCACAGCTGCTTTCCTCCCAGATCTAATGATCCTTCAAGTTGTTTGACTATCCAACCAGTACCTAACACCGGTCAAGTAGTGCCACCAGCATACCACGAGTTCTTGGACATTTTTGATAAAAAGATGGCTGATGTTCTACCACCACATCGACCATATGATTGCCCCATTGAATTACTCCCGGGTGCAGAGATCCCCTTCGGGCGAATCTTTCCTCTGTCAGAGAAAGAACTCTACGCCTTACGTCTCTACATAGATGAGAGCCTGGAGAAGGGATTCATCCAGCCATCTTCTTCTCCCGCGGGTACTGGTATCTTCTTTGTCCAGAAAAAGGATCAGTCCCTCAGACCTTGTGTGGACTATCTGGAGTTGAATAGAATCACTATCAAAAACCGTTATCCACTCTTGTGCCAGAACTTTTCCAGAGATTTCGATCTGCCCGGATCTTTACCAAACTTGATCTACGAGGTGCCTACAATTTAGTCCGCATTAGAGAAGGTGATGAATGGAGAACTGCTTTTCAGACTCGTTTTGGGCATTTTGAATATCTTGTCATGCCATTCGGACTTTGTAACGCCCCAGCCACCTTCCAACATTTTGTTAATGACATTTTTCGAGAATACCTGGATCATTTTGTGATAGTATATCTTGATGACATCCTCATCTTCTCCGCCAACTTGGATCTGCACAGGGTACACGTCAAGAAAGTCTTGTCCACTCTGAGACAGCACCATCTATATGCAAAAGCGGAGAAGTGTGAGTTTGAGAAACTATCAATTCAATTCCTGGGCCTCATTATATCCACAGATGGAATCTCCATGGATCCACAGAAGGTGGCTGCTATTATCAACTGGCCGGCTCCCACGGATAAAAAGAGCATCCAGAGATTCATGGGCTTTGCTAATTTATACAGAAGATTTGTTAAAAACTTCTCCAGCATCATTTCTCCCATCACCCAGTTGACTCTTCAACACGTCCGGTTCCAGTGGTCCCAAGAAGCTCAGTCAGCATTTGATCAATTAAAAACCTTATTCACTTCCGCACCAGTACTGCAGCACCCAGATCCTGCCCTGCCTTTTGTCCTCGAGGTTGATGCCTCAGAAGTGGCCACAGGCGCCATCCTGTCACAACATCAGGGGCCCAAATCTCTGCTCCACCCAGTAGCCTTCTTTTCCAGGAAGATGTCCCAATCGGAAAAGAATTATGATGTGGGGGACCGGGAACTGTTGGCCATTAAATCAGCCTTAGAAGAATGGCGCTATCTACTGGAGGGTGCGGCTCACCCTATCTTAATATTCACAGATCATAAAAATCTTGAATATCTTCGAACTGCTAAAAGATTGACACCCCGGCAAGCCTGATGGGCTTTATTTTTTTCAAGATTTCACTTCCATTTGACATACCGCCCAGGGTCAAAGAATGGGAAAGCTGATGCCCTTTCTCGTATGTTTCCAGAGACTCCCGAGATAACTGCTCCAAGTACCATCTTGTCCACACAGAACTTTCTGCTGATTCAGCCCAACCTGGGTACCACAATCAAGGAGGCTTCAGCTGCATGTCCCAAATCCGAGACCCTTTCGCTGAGGAAGCATGATGGACTCCTATGGCAAAAAGATAAGATTTTCATACCCCAGGGGGCGAGACCTCAAGTACTCAAGGTTTGCCATGACTCCCCACTTGCAGGTCACTTTGGTGTCCGGAAAACCTGTGAACTCTTGCAAAGATCCTTCTGGTGGCCCAACTTACGACAGGACTGTAAAGACTATGTCAACTCCTGCACGACTTGTCTACGCAATAAGGGTAGTAATATCAAGACCAGGGATTTGCTGAGGCCTCTCCCCATGCCGGAGCAGCCTTGGAGGATGTTGTCAATGGACTTCATTGTGGACTTACCCCCTTCAGAGGGATTTACTACCATTCTGGTGGTTGTTGACAGGTTGTCTAAAATGGCCCACTTCACACCCATGAAAAGCACTCCAACTGCCGCAGATACCGCTCAGCTTTTTATCAAGGAGATCGTACGACTGCATGGGCTACCAACAGCATAGTTTCTGACAGAGGGGTACAGTTTACCTCCAAATTTTGGAGATCCCTATGCAAAACACTGAAGATTGAGGTGTGTCTGTCCTCGGCATACCATCCGCAAAGTAACGGACAGACGGAAAGAACAAACCAAACACTGGAGCAATATGTGAGATGCTTTTCCTCCTTTTCCCAGGATAATTGGTCACCTCTTCTTCCATGTGCTGAGTTTGCTTATAACAACACTGTCCACGCATCCACCAACCAAACCCCATTTTGGGCAAACTACGGGTTTCATCCTGCTTTCCTACCAGATGTGGTCCCAGAAGCCGCAGTTCCTGCAGTCCAGGATAGACTGGCCGTCATCCAAACTAACTATCTGGTACTTCAAGAAACCATGCAGAAGGCTCAGGAGGACTACAAGAGACACTTTGATAAAAAAAGGAAAGTTGGTCCTGCACTGAAGGTTGGGGATAAGGTGTGGCTCTCCACTGCAAATCTCAAGATCTCATGCCCATCGCGGAAGCTGTGTCCAAGGTTTATCAGACCTTTTGAGATTAAACGTGAAATTAATCCAGTGGCCTTTGAACTCAATCTCCCGGACTCATATAAGGTTCATCCTGTTTTTCACGTTTCCCTGCTCAAACCCGCGGTCCTCAACCCCTTCCCGGAGAGAAAGGAATCTCCGCCACCACCAGTTACGGTCGGTGAAAACACAGAATTTGAGGTGGAAGCCATTATGGATGCCCGCAGAAGAGGGAGACATGTGCAATACCTCATTAAATGGAAGGGATACCCTCCTGAGGAGAATTCATGGGAACCAGCAACTAATGTGCATGCCCCTAAGCTTCTTCGAGAGTTCTTCAAACGATGTCCAGAGAAGCACGCATATGTGGGCATCCGGAGGCTGCCCCTTGGGGGGGGGCACTGTCAGGGAAGAACTGGCAAAGGTTCCAGTAACCAAAATGGCCGCGCGGTCCTGCGCAGGCGCCGTAACAAACGGCACCCGTCAACGAACGCTCGTCTGGCACGAACGTCCGTCCGTAAGGCGCACAGAATGCACCAATCACCAGCAAGCATCGGCCTATAAAAGGACACCAGTAACTGTCACAAATCGCTGGATTATCTTCAGCTCAGTATCCTGCATTCCTGAGTCCTGTGTTCTTGTGCCTGATTCTCTGCTACCGACCCGGCTTGCCTTGACCTGCTCTGATTCTCTCCTGGTTCTGATCCCGGCCTGCCCCTCGGACTTCTCCTGCCTATTCGGACTGCTCCATGTGTTTGACCCTCGGCCTGGCCTTGACCTTGATTCTGCTTATCTCCTCCACAGCTCCGCTTGCACTTCCAGACTAGCTTCAGTCTCCCTCTGCTGGGTATCCTGAGTACTACCACACCTGGAATCACCACTGAAGCTCCATCTGCAGGCAACCTGTGCTTCTTTGGGAATTGCACTTCCTGTCACCAACTCCAGGGGTGCCGTGCACTTAACCGCAAGGGGAGCCCTCTCATCATCTCAGCCTCCTATACCATTACCTGACAGATACTAAGTAGGGGGGTATGAGAACGGAATCGCAGAGAGCTATTGAATGGGACAGGGTGGGGGCAAGGATAGGGAGCCTTAACTTATGGGGGGGCCCCTACCAAGAAATCAATAGTGTTTAACGGAACTGACTGCCTCTCCATTGTTATCCAATCGGGCTTTTCCCCTCTAGCATAGATGGCTGAGAACTGGGCAAGCTGAGCAGCTTGGAAATATTTAAAGAGACGTGGAAGGCCCAGTCCCCCCTGAGAACGTTTCCTATAGAGGACATTAGCCGGACATCTAAAGCCTTTTTGGCCCCAAATAATTTTCAAAATTTGAGATTGTAGTTTCAATAATTGAGGTTTTTTTATAGGGATGGGGAGAGAGCGAAAGATATATAAAATCCTAGGGAGTAGGGTCATTTTAACTGAGTGAATTCTGCCAAACCACGAAAGGCCTTCCTGGCCCCACTTTGAGAGGTCGTCTTATAATTCCCGAAATAGCGGTGGGTAATTGACCTTGTAAAGCTGGCTAATGTTGACTGCCAAATTGACCCCCAGGTAAGGAATCTGGATAGGACAGGGGTAGGGAACCTGCGGCTCTCCAGCTGTTGTAGAACTACATTTCCCATGAGGCATTGCAAGGCTGATGGATACAATTACTCCAAGAAGCATGATGGGAAATGTAGTTCTATAACAGCTGGAGAGCCGCAGGTTCCCTACCACTGGGATAGGACTATAGGTGACCTGTAAAGCTCCCTGATGCGGTGTACTATCGGCTCAGGGGTAGAAACATTTAAGGCCGCTGATTTGGACCAGTTTACACGAAGCCTGGAAACTTCCCCAAACTCTTTTAACCACTTGACAACTGGGCACTTAAACCCCCTTCCTAACCAGACCAATTTTCAGCTTTCAGTGCTCTCACATTTTGAATGACAATTACTCAGGCATACTACACTGTACCCATATGAAATTTTCGTCCTTTTTTTCACACAAATAGAGCTTTCTTTTGGTGGTATTTAATCACCATTGGGGTGTTTATTTTTTGAGCAATAAATGGAAAAATACCGAAAATTTTGTAAAAAAATGCATTTTTCTTTATTTCTGTTATAACATTTTGCAAATTAGTAATTTTTCTTCGTAAATTTTGGCCAAAATTTATACTGTTATATGTCTTTGGTAAAAATAACCCAAATTAGTGTATATTATTTGGTCTTTGTGAAAGTTATAGAGTCTACAATCTATGGTGCCAATCACTGAAAATTGATCACACCTGATGCACTGAAGGCCTATCTCATTTCTAGAGGCCCTAACAAGACAGGAAACTACAAATACCCCCCAAATGACCCCTTTTTGGAAAGTAGACAGTCCAACGTATTTAGTAAGAGGCATGACGAGTTTTTTGAAGTTGTCATTTTTTCCCACAATTCTTTGCAAAATGAAGATTTTTTTTTTCAGTTTTTTTTTCCACAAAATTGTCATATTAACAGGTTATTTCTCACACCCAGCATATGCATACCACCAATTACACCCCAAAACACATTCTGCTACTCCTCCTGAGTATGGTGATACCACATGTGTGAGACTTTCACACAGCCTAGCCACATACAGAGGCCTAAATAAATAAAAGCAGATCATCTGCAAATAAGGCGCACTTGTGCATTTGGGTGCCGCACCTTACCCCCTGGATGTCCGAGTTTTCCCTAATGGCAATTGCCAGGAATTCGATTGCAATAGCAAATATTAGGGGGGATAAGGGGCAGCCCTGTCTAGTACCCTTAGATATGATGAACGCGTCCGAATAGTAGTTATGAAGTTTAACCTGAGCAGTGGGATTTGAGTATAGGGCTCTCATAGTCTGAAGGAATTTCGGACCGAAGCCCCATCTGCCAAGAACCTCAAACAGGTAAGCCCAATCTACCGTAGCAAAAGCTTTTTGTAGGTCCACAGATAAAAGGAACCCTTCCTGGCGTGGACCCCCATCCCAATTGGATTTTAGAAGGGAGATGATATTGATGGCTCTGCGGATCTGGTCAGGGCCCTGCATCCCCGGAATGAAGCCCACCTGATCTTTATTGACATAATTCCCTATGAACTTAGATAGTCTGTTGGCCATAATTTTAGTCAGAATTTTGAGGTAGTTGTTGATTAAGGATATGGGCCTGTAGTTGCAGACATCAACGTGATCCTTTCCAGGTTTGGGGATAACCCGCAACAAAGGCCAAATTTGCCTCGTTCTGGAACATGGATCCTGCTTGAAGGGAGTTGAAGAATTTAGTTAAGAAGGGAGCGAGGGTGGGGCCAAAAGTCTTATAATAACCCGTAGAAAACCCATCCGGGCCGGGAGTGGAGCCCCTCTTGAGGTTTTTGATTGCTCCTAGGACTTCTACTTCAGTGAACAGAAGCTCTAGGGAATCTGTATGATCTACAATAAGTTTGGGGAGTGGGGTATTGTTTAAAAATGAAATGAGGGAGGGGGAGGGAGCTGCTTTATCTGATTGGTAGAGGTTGGCATAATATTTCTGGTATGCAGCCATGATACGTTGGGGGTTCTGAGTCAGTTCCCCCGTGGAGTCCCGCACTTTTGGGAAGGAGAAGGATTGAAATCTGGGGGACAACTTTGCAGCCAGCCTAGGACCTATCTGGTCTCTATGGATACAAAAATGGGCTTTGGACTATTGGATTTGTTTTTCAGTACTGGTGGTTAGGGCAAGGTTTAAAGCCACCCTCCCCCCTTCCAGCAGTGGATTGGGAGTTTGGATTCTTCTTGTGGGATCTAGCGAGGTCATGAAAGTTGCGCTCTAATTTCTCTATATCAATCTTCCTCTCCCTTTTGAGTTTAGTGGAAAGCTGTATGATCTTGCCCCAAATCACCCCTTTATGCTCCACTCAGAGGATTAAGGGCATGACTTCCCCATTATCATTCAGTCGGAAGTAATCTTTGAGCTCCTTCTCTAACAAGGTGCAATGGACTGGGTTGTTTAAAAGGGTTTCGTTCAGGGGGGCGGAGCTTGGCCGCACACCGAGATGGCTGCTTAATCTCTTCTCTCTCCCAGCACAGGGAAGATTTTTCAGCACAGGACCTGCTACCTCGATATTTCACCATCCTAATATATATATTTGGAAACCACAGAACCTCTACAAATGACAGGGAAGAAATCCCACCCCGCAGAGCTGAGGAAACTCACTGAATTCTTCAGTGAGGCCCGCCACGCTGGCAGGCAAGACGGAGCCGGTGCCTCAAGAAGACCAGCTCCCCCACACACCCACTCTATTCCCTCTGGAGATCCTGCAGACGACATGGACTGCACAGCACCGCAGGGGAACAGATCCAGGGACTCCGCTAAGAGGGCTGCGTCATCCCCTCAAGCCTCGCCATCTCATCAGGGCCCTGTAAGCAAGAAACACCTTACCTTCCGCCAGACCCACGATCCTGCCACAAACTAACTTTGTGACTCCGATCAAGAACGTTCGGAAGCGCCCGAATGCTCGGAAACGCTCACCTCACTCCCGACCACCGACAACCCGGTGTCGGAGAACGTTCTTAAACATATGCTGCTCTCACTACAAAAAGACCTGAGGAAGGACCTCAGAAAAGACATTAACCAAGCCGTTGCTCATATGCAACACCAGATAGAGGACCTTTGGGAACGAACAGACACAATAGAACAGCAAATGAGCAATTACTCCACTGCATACAACGAATTAGTGGATGCGCATCAACACCAAGCAGAACAACTGCAACGTATCATAGCGAAATTGGCTGACTTAGAGGACCGTTCGCGTAGGAACAACCTCAAAATTAGAGGAATTCCTGAAACCGTCACCCCAGGGGAGCTTCCCCTATATCTGCAGCAATTATTTAAAGCTCTGGTCCCCTCTCTTTCACCAATGGACCTAACTATTGATAGAGCGCACAGGATCTTTAAACCGTCACACATCCCGGCAGACAAACCACGAGATGTGCTAGCAAGGCTACACTTTTTCAAGCCAAAGACCGGATTATCGCCTCCGCCAGAAACATAGCGGCCTTCCTGGAACCGTATGCACCCCTAACCATATACAATGATATTACAATACACCAGATCCCAAAAATAAATGAAACACTCCCACTGATAGGCTCTATCCACCGCGCCTAATGGTGCATGGAGGCGTATGTAAGTCAATATTACAAATAGCAGCCGCTATTAACTGTAAACCATATAAATCTTAATTTGTGAATAAGTATATTCAAACTGTAGCAGCGTTGACAATAAATAAAAATGTGACTACTGATGCAATAACATTGATTCACACTAGTTATATGAGTGATGAACTCTTATAAAATCACTGCTGAATAAGTCCAATAAGTTCCACTATATATTTCTTCATTCAGTGTCTCCAATGTAATGTTCACTCCTGACTCTTCATCACTCATTAGGAATCGCACTTACCGGAGGGTGTTGCCTTGCATTCTCATGCTCGGCAGAATGGGCTGTTAAATTAATCCACAGATGCACCAATCTTTTTCGTCCTTATCTTTCCTCTCCCAATCAGACTCACATCATGTATGGGGAAAAGAGATACAGACTAGATAGTGTGTTATCGTTTAAAAGCAGATTTATTACTTAAAAAACACACAGTGTTGATGCTCCCCTTGCTGGATTGCCGTGCACCGTGTCAACACGGTGCACGGCAATCCAGCAAGGCAATCCAGCAAGGGGAGCATCACACCCAGACGTCCGCTGCGGGTCGGCTGAGCGCTTGGAGTGTGGATCTCTAATACTTTATAGTGGGGAGAGTTGCCACAAGCTTGGAGGGAAAATATCTACAGCGGGGAGTGTTGTCACTAGCTCAGATTCACTACCCATCGGCTATTATATGAGCTATCTGCCAGCGTGACAGGCGCTGTTTGTGAGTACCAGTGTGTGTGTTTTTTAAGTAATAAATCTGCTTTTAAACGATAACACACTATCTAGTCTGTATCTCTTTTCCCCATACATGATGTGAGTCTGATTGGGAGAGGAAAGATAAGGACGGGACTCAGGAACTACTATAAGGAATTGGAGGAAAAAGATTGGTGCATCTGTGGATTAATTTAACAGCCCATTCTGCCGAGCATGAGAATGCAAGGCAACACCCTCCGGTAAGTGCGATTCCTAATGAGTGATGAAGAGTCACGAGTGAACATTACATTGGAGACACTGAATGAAGAAATATATAGTGGAACTTATTGGACATATACAATGATATATCCGCAGCTACAGCGCAACTACACAAGGACCTCTCACCGGTGACATCTATCCTAAGGGAGCGCCACATTATCTACAAGTGGGGATTCCCTACCAAACTCATTGTCACGTATCAAGGAAAACCTGTGACCATCTACCACCTCAAGCAAGGCTTGAAACAACTGGAAAATTGGGGCCTGTCTCCTCCGAACCTGCCCTCCCCACCAAAACCTACTTTCCCACAACATATTATGGATGAAAAACGTCACTCTAACAATACCTGATTTAGATCAGGCACCCTCAACATAGCAGGTGAAGCATACACTATCAATGTTTACCGTCACTTCCCTGTGCTGAGACCCCAAATGGGTTTAATTGTTGTTTCTCTTTGTTCCTCTTTGACTTCCTTTCTCGATATGATTGTCCAATATTATCGATTGCTCGCTGAAGAAACGCAATCCCTGTTGAGGAATTCCTCTACCTTGGATTATTGGTGTGCAATGCACACAAACCTGCATTTTGTTTTCCTTCTCTTCTTCTTCCTCCTCATCTCCTTACCCTTTCCCTCCTCCTCTTCCCCTTTTTCCTTCACGAACTGGTGCAACCCTCCTTACCTAACTAATGTAAACTCCGGTACAACTGTTGTAATGTTAAATAAGTCTATTTCTTGCCTGGCTCAGCCAAGAGGGGTCAAATCCTTCTCATTTCCGCAGCACCGTTTGACACCTTCATAACCCCCTCATTCACTCTCAATGGCTTTGAAAATCCTTTCGCTAAACGTCAAAGGACTTAACAGTCCTTTTAAACGATCCCTTATGTGAAAAGAAGCACTTAAAGCACAATCCAAAATTATTTGCATTCAAGAGACTCACATCACCTCCTCCAAGCCACCGAAATGCTCGCACCCAAAATTCCCTCACACCTTTTTCTGCAATGCCGATTCCAAACGGAAAGGAGTTATGATTCGCAATTCTGCCTTCGTTTCTCCTCCATTCCATAGAAACGGACCCCAATGGTAGATACCTTATCCTCACGGCGACCATTAACAACAATCGCCTTACCCTAGTTAACCTTTATGCCCCTAACACCCACCAGAATACCTTTTTCAAATCTCTCTTCACTAAGCTTCAACCATACAGATCTAACTCCATTATCATTTGCGGAGACTTCAACAAAGTTATCAACCCTGATCTTGACTCCACCAACCCCAAACGCAAACCATCCTCAGTCTTACACTCGTTAATTACTCAGGAAGACCTTTTTGACCCCTGGAGATGCTCCCATGGAAATGAGAAGGATTTCACCTTTTTCTCAGCTGTCCATAACGTATACTCCAGACTTGATTTCTTTCTGGTAGACAAATTCACACTACAAAAAGTTGACTTCACGTCAATCGGTCTGATTACTTGGTCAGATCACGCTCCCATAACCCTAGAGTTCTCTGCAACAAAAGATAAAAACACTTTCTCACCTTGGAGACTAAACCCCCTCCTACTGACCAAACCTGAATACCAGAAACAAATCAACTCTGCCATTACAGACTTCTTTGAATTGAATATGGGAACAGTAGCAGACCCCAGTACATTGTGGAAAAGTCACAATGCAGTCTTAAGAGGAATCCTTATAAAATCGGCAGCCCACGAGAAACGGACACGCCTCCATAGTATTTCCCAGCTTACTACCCAAATTCACCAATTAGAAGCCCTTAACAAACAAAAAATAGACCCCCTCATTACAGATAAGCTAAAAGGCCTCAGGACTCAACTGAGCGAACTCTTCAAAAAATCCTTTGAATTTTATATTAAAAGACTAAAACTTAACTTTTATACCTCAAATAAAAAACCCGGCACATTCCTAGCAAAACAGCATAAACGAAAACTGGCAGCATCGAAAATTGCGTTCCTCTCGAATAAACAAAAGCAAAAAATATACAACCCTTCAGACATTGCAAACCAATTCAAAAACTTCTATGCTTCCCTCTACAACTTAAAAGACAGCCCTAATTCCCCGACCCCGAATGCAGAAGCCCTGAAACAATTCCTAAGCTCAATCAAATTACCCTCCCTTTCAGAATCACAACTTTTAGTCCTCTCAGCCCCAATCTCCCCAACTGAAGTGTCCAAAACCATTAAATCACTACCGCTGCACAAATCCCCGGGCCCTGACGGATTCATAAACAAATACTACAAACTTTTTTCTGACAAACGAATTCCCCACTTAGTAAACATGTACAACAAGATCATGGACACAGGTACCTGCCCCCCAAGAATTCTTAGAATCTACTATAGTCACCATCCCCAAACCAGGCAAAGCCCCTGAAAACCCTGCAAATTATCGCCCCATATCCTTGCTTAATTCGGACACCAAATTATTTGCCAAAATTATAGCTAATAGGCTCTCCCAATATACCCCCCTTCTCATACACCCCGATCAAGTTGGCTTCGTCCCTGGATGCCAAACTTCAGATGGCACCCGGCAATCAATTAATCTTATCCAATGGGCCGAACACCACCACCTACCTGCTCTAGCAATAAAAAGCTGAAAAAGCTTTCGATAGAGTACATGACCGAAGTCCTTCGGGGGTTTGGCTTCCAGGGACGGATCTTATCAGCAATCACAGCCCTATACACACGCCCCACGGCCAAAGTCTGGACTTCAGGCTTCCTCTCACCCTCCTTCCCCATTACTAATGGGACAAGGCAGGGCTGCCCCCTTTCCCCAATAATATTTTCCTTAATTATGGAACCCCTAGCAGAGCACATCCGATCTAATCCCTCAATTACTGGTATACAAATAGGAAATTCCCAACATAAAATAGGTCTATATGCTGACGATGTGATTCTCTTCCTTACAAACCCCCTTCTCACTCTCCCGCACTTGACACAACTTCTAGAACACTTCAGCACACTCTCGCTCTATAAATTAAATTATAATAAATGCCAAATGCTCCCCATCAACTTACCCCTCCCCCACAAAACAACATATTTCAAGACTTACCCCTTTCTCGTGGGCCCCAGCAGCTTCCCTTCAATATCTAGGGATCCAATTGACCACCCCCAGCTCTAATATGTTCCACACTAATTTCAATGCGCTAACATCGAAAATTACTAGTATCTCCCCTTCAACGAAGAAGTTAACACCTTCGTGGATAGGTCGCATTGCCTTAGCCAAAATGTTTATCCTACCCCACATTCTGTACCTCTTCCGCGCCCTCCCAGTGCCTTTCCTTACAACTCACCTGAAGAAATTACAAACTATCATCAGCAACATGATCTGGCAAGGGAAACGCCCCAGATTCAAAACAATATATCTTCTCCGCCCGGTTAAATTTAGCGGAATGGGGGCCCCGAACATCTCCTTATATTACAAAGCTAGCATTTTAAACCACACCAGAACATGGTGGTCCTCCAACTCTTCTTCATCTATACTTCCACTTGACAAGGAGACTTTACAACAGGACCTGAAAGCCTACTTAGGAGCCTTGATTCTCTATCCACACCCCAGAGACACTTCTTGGATACAATTAATGCCACCCATACAGTATGGATCTCACTAAGGAACATTGCAATTGCCTTATCCCAGAAAACCCTAGATCTCATTCCATTATCCTCCTTGGAAAGAATAATCCCGAACTTAAACATCCAAAAATGGACATCAGCCGGAATTACTAGCGTGGGACAACTATACTCGCAAGTTATCCTTTGTTCCTTTCAAGACCTCTCTTCGTCCTTTCAACTGCCCCGCACCTCATTCTATCAATACCTTCAAATTCCTCATGCCTTAAAAGATATTCAAATTAGTGACTCAGATATCCTGAGCCCCATCCTGGACATACTACGTTCACCTTCAAAAACTCTTACAGGACTGGGTCCCCTATACCTCTCCCTAACCTCCCCAGCTCAACTACAAAAACGAAAACCATTCCTAACCTGGGAAAAAACACTCTCTTTTTCAGCAACCCCGGAGCAATGGCACAATGCACAACTCCTCCCACGGAAACACTCTAAATGTACTCTCCATTGGGAAAATTCGCAAAAACTCTCATTTAACTGGTATATTTCCCCTCAGAAACTGGCCAAAATATACTCAGAACACTCTCCATTATGCTGGAGAAACTGCAACCTTCCTGGCTCTCTCTACCACATATGGTGGCAGTGTCCCATCATTCAACCTTTCTGGGACCAACTCTTCAAATTAAGCTCTACCATCATCAACCACAATCTACCTCCGGACCCTAAAATAGCCCTACTTGGAATTGGCATGGACTCATGGCCCTTCAAATACCACACCATCCTCACACATATTTTCATAGCGGCCAGACTCACCATAGCCCGTAAGTGCAAATCTACTACCCCACCAAACGTCAACGAGGTGATTCTCATTCTCAATGACCACGCTCAGCAAGAATATCCCTTAGCAAAAGCTCATCTCAAACAAGGAAAATTTCTTAAAGACCATGGCACCCCGGGACAACACACCCACACTCCTCCTTACAAACCTAGATCCACATAACTTTTGACTTTTAGCTCTGAACTCTCTGGATAAATTCCATACCCCAAGACTCGATCTTATTTACGCCACCTAATCCAGGCAGCAGCACTCCAACAATTCTTAAACATAAATAGTTTAGCATTGTACCAGAAATCTCTATTTCAATACTTTAATCGGTTTGCACCAGTTAACCACCACACCCCACTTATTTTCGACACTTTTCCTCATTCCCCTGCTTTCTCCTTTCTCTTCTCATCTCTTCTATTAAATACTTATAGTTTTTTTTTCTTTTTCAGAAGTTGCATGTAATACAACATTGAAGCTTCGCTTCAAGTGGGCTCATGCCTCAATGAGACCAATCGGCACTAATCACTAATAAGCCCAGGATACAGTTTTGATCCCAACTAGGGTGTCCAGGCAGCGATAATGCTATTCCCCATCCATATTCGGACTTAGTCATATACCCAGAGGCCTCATTGAGAACATGTGTCCACTACCTCTATTAATGGTTATATGTTACTCTGTATTCTCAAACTATATTATCCACAATTGCTTTTGTATTTTCTTTAAAATGCAATAAAAATTTAATGGAAAAAAAAACGGTTTCGTTCAATCGCCATTGGGAGTTTCCCCCTCGGTCCTAGGTCAGTTTTGGCATGTATTATAACTAACGAGTGGTCTGACAACGCCGAGTCTCTAATGAGGGATTTAGCGATCATGGGGATAGCTGGGGCAGGTACAAAAATGTGGTCTATCCTAGCTAAGCTCTGATGAGCAGAGAAATGGGTGTAGTCCCTCACCCTAGGATTAAGTTTCCTCCAGATATCTACAAGGCCTAGAGAGTGAAGAAGCATGGTGATTTTGAGGCTTTGCTTTGGTGGTTGGAGCAGGCAGAAATGTCTCATTCCTGATTTGTCAAGCATATGATTTAGGGCAGTATTAGAGTCCCCCCCCCCCCATTATCACTGTCATTTAGTATACGAACTGTTTAGTCCTTACTCTGTAAAGACGGACGAGGTTGGTGGTTTCGTTTCGGAGTTTTAGTGGTACGAAGAAGTGAGAGATCCGGAACATCTATAGACCTCCTTTGAATTAGGATCCCACTCCCTGATGTGGGTAAAGAGACGAGTAGTCTCGAATCGATCCTATCTGGTGTAAAAACATGGACGGGGTCGATAGGGGTACTAGCGATTTAGGGAGTAATCTCTGAGCCGCAACAGTCTGGTGAGCAATCAATATTATGTACGGTTTTGACTGGATCCTGGCTCCCCCTTTGAGGGTTACCGCTAACTTGCTTTGGCAAAAAAAAAGGTAATTTAAAAATAACGTAAAATTTCTTTTATGTTTTCGTTAACACCTATTATATCAAACTCT
>BLSH010438257.1:29722-44193 GCA_018402905.1 Glandirana rugosa
GATTATGACGGGATTTAGTATACGAACTGTTTAGTCCTTACTCTGTAAAGACGGACGAGGTTGGTGGTTTCGTTTCGGAGTTTTAGTGGTACGAAGAAGTGAGAGATCCGGAACATCTATAGACCTCCTTTGAATTAGGATCCCACTCCCTGATGTGGGTAAAGAGACGAGTAGTCTCGAATCGATCCTATCTGGTGTAAAAACATGGACGGGGTCGATAGGGGTACTAGCGATTTAGGGAGTAATCTCTTTTGTCAAGCATATGATTTAGGGCAGTATTAGAGTCCCCCCCCCCCATTATCACTGTCCCCTCGAGGTGAGGTGATAGAAGATTAAGCATAGTTTGAAGAAATTTTGCTTGCCTCCGATTTTGGGCATAATAAGATATGAAGGTGTGTATTGAGCCCCCCAGTGTCCCTGTCAGAAGGATGTACCTGCCCTCTGGGTCTTTAATTTCTTTCTGGGGAGTGAAAACAACGTGTTTGGCAAAAAATATTCCCACACCTCTAGTCTTGTCAGGGGCGTTGGCCAGGAAGAATTGGGGATATTTAGAGTGCATAAACTTGGGGTTGTATTGACCAGGGAAGTGGGTTTCTTGTAGAAGGAGCATGTCTAGGTGCTGGGAGTGGGATAGTGTAAAGTATTTCTTTCACATAAAAGGAGAGTTAAGGCCCTGGACATTATGAGTTGCGATTCTCAGTGTTGTTGAGGGGCTAGTAAGTGCTATCATTTTTCCTGAGTTGAGAACCTTGCATAATTGAGGAAGAGCTTACCTGATTCCGGGAGCAGATGGTTTGGGGCTTGCCCCCAGTGGGAGTTGGAGAGGTGAATCTATGTGGCTCATCAAAGGCTGAGCTTCCCAGGTGCCTAAGGGAAAAAGTGAGAGTTGAGATAAAGAAAAAAAAAAGAGGACAGCGTGGAAAAATAGAGAGAAGAAAGAACACAGGAGGGAAGCGGCGCAAACCTGCCGCCTGCCCACTCAAAATCCCGGCATTGGGGGGACGAAAAGTCACCCCCAATCTCGGGAGAAGACAACAAAATATCTGCCTACTCGGCAGAAGGACATCTGTCCAAGGGAACATCAACCTTAGGTTCCCCGGAGGCAGAGGGAGGAGCATGTCAACCACACCGGCCAAAACCATCGACCCAAAAAATATGCAAATAACAGAAGAATCCCCTGTGGACCAATAAAACGAATAAAAATAAAAGCATTAATAGCAAGGGTCCCACCGACTGGCCCCGGTCTGAGCTCCAACTAGAATTGAACATGCAAATACCCTGACCCTCAAACCCTGGGGTCTCACAAATGAAGTGAGCCTGGATCCCAGGGCTAACACAACCAAATGAAGCTTTAGACATCAAGGGGGAACCCTCCAGGGGTCCCAAGGGACCAAGGTAGACTCCCAGGACAATGTCTTAAGAGAGTAACAAGTTGTTAAGAAAAGATTGTCCTGGTGAAGTCAGGCCATGTTCTGGACTTTTTTGCTGAGTTTTGCCATTCACCCAATGGCCCTATTTAAGCTCCCTGCACCTGTCAGCAGGTGCTGCCCGTTCTACAGCGTCTGAGTACCTGTGAGCTTCAGCTCTCCTGTCTAAAAATCTGCTTCCTGTGTTGTTCCTGTTCCTGTGTACCGACCCTGCTTGTCCCGACCTGCTACTTATCTGCCTGCACCGACCCCGGCTATCCACGACCATCCGCTTGTCTGACCCCTCTGTACCTTTGCCGCCAGCCCGTGAATGAACCCAGCTTGGACTTTGACTACTCTTCTGCCTGCCCCTTTTGTGCCTCTCTGACCCGCCAGTTGCCGACCCAGCCTGCATGACCATTCTTCTGTCTGCACGACCAACTGGAGCCTCACATCCCCACCAGTGACCATCCAGCCCTTGTGCCATCCCGCACTCTGGGACTTCCTGTCTACACTACCAGGGGTCCCTGATTCGGGTGTGTAAGAGTGGTTGTTCCCTGCTAAGACAGACTCCACTGCCAGGACCATGATAGTAACGGACAGCCATGTCCTAGTCTGCACAGGGAACACGCTCTGCCATGGACGAGCTGTGCGTCCACTTGTCCGGGCTCACACAAGCCGTCAAGAACTTGCAGGACGGCTACACCCAGCTGCAGGAACAACCATCTGCATCCGGAAGCGGAGCGGCAGCAGGTAGCACCCATTGTGGCTCTGCCATCAGAGCCTAAGGTCCCCTCACCTGACAAGTTTGCAGGGGACTGAAGCAAGTTCCGGGCCTTCCGCAGCTCCTGCGAATTGTATTTTGGTCTACAGCCCCGCACTTTTTCCTTGGAAGCCACCAAGGTGGGCCTGGTGATCTCCCTGTTGCAAGGAGAACCGCAGACATGGGCCCATCGACTCTGGGAACAGCGGGCACCTGAAGTGACCACCCTACAGGGGTTCTTTGATGCCATGGCCAAGCTGTACCAGGACCCCCACCTTGCAGCTACTGCAGAAGCCACTCTGCAGCAGGGTCGGTGTGCCACAGAGGACTATGTGGCTGAGTTTCAGCGCTGGAGTGCTGACACCGCCTGGAACGATGCAGCACTCAGCTACCAGTTCCGTCTAGGGCTCTCCGAGCCATTGAAAGATGAACTTAACCGTGTCGGGGTGCCTGGCACCCTGGAATCATTAATTAACCTGGCCATTCAAATTGACCGGGGGCTCAGGGAACACCGAGCCGAGCGGTTTACTGGCACACCCGTGGGACCCCGTCTAACCTGGATGATGCCTCGGGTCCCCAGCCATGTGGCTCCTGTACCAGCACCACCCGTGCCAACAGAGGGATCAGAACCCATGCAGATTGGCCTCCTACGCCCGTCTCTCACTCTTGAGGAAAGACAAAGGTGCCGGGCGCTCAGCCTGTGCCTCTACTGCGGTGAACCCGGACACATGGTGAGGACTTGCCCTGCCAAAGCCGGTAAGTGGCGCCTCCAGGCAAGCTTGGAAACTGCATCTGCCAACCACCATTTATCTCACCTGACTCTCCTTGTCTCTTTACAGTTGCCCGGAGGGAGCATCCAAGTCCCTGCGATTATTGATTCAGGGGCGTGTAGTTGCTTTGTGGACCAAGACTTTGCTACACTACACCAGGTGCCTCTGCGTCTCAAAGCCCATAAGATGACCATTCGTTTGGCCGATGGAACGGCCATCAAATCAGGCCAGGTAACAAAGGAGACCCAACCAATTCCCGTATCCACAGCCAGAGGGCACCAGGAGCTTCTGACTCTTGACGTCATAGCGTCACCCTTGTTCCCCATCATCCTGGGGTTGCCTTGGCTCCAGGCACATAGTCCCAGCATAGACTGGTCCTCCGGACTTATTCAGTTCCCCTCTCCGTACTGTGGCCAACACTGCCTGCTTCCCGCCCGGAACGTAGGTTCCGCTCTTCTTAGTTTGGACTCTGAGCTAGATCCTGAAACCCGCAAGGCAGCACCTCCAGTGTACCACCAATACCTGGATGCCTTCAGTAAGAAGGGGGCAGACCAACTCCCTCCACACAGACCCTATGATTGCCCCATAGAGTTGCTGCCGGGCACGGACGTACCCTTTGGGCGCATCTACCCACTATCTGAACCAGAATTGGCTGCTCTCAAAACATACCTGGATGACAACTTGGCCAAGGGATTCATCAGACTTTCTACCTCTCCCGCTGGGGCTGGCATTTTCTTTGTTGAGAAGAAAGACCACTCCCTTCGCCCCTGTATAGATTATCGTGAGCTTAACCGTATTACGGTCAAAAACCGATATCCTCTCCTGCTTGTTCCTGAGCTCTTCCAAAGGCTTGGGTCGGCCAACGTGTTTACTAAGCTCGATCTCAGAGGAGCTTACAATCTTATCCGCATCAGAGAGTGAGATGAGTGGAAGACCGCCTTCCGGACTCGTTTCGGACATTACGAATATCTTGTTGTGCCTTTCGTGCTCTGCAATGCCCCTGCTACATTCCAGCACCTGGTTAATGACATCTTCCGGGACTACGTAGATGTGTTTGTCATAATATATCTGGATGACATCTTGATTTTCTCTCCTTCCCTGGAAGAGCATCGAAAGCATGTGGGCTGTGTTCTGAGCCGCTTGCGGCAGCATAGGCTATACGCCAAGGCGGAGAAATGTGCCTTCGAGTGCTCCACCATCCCGTTCCTAGGACTGATTCTCTCTGTCTCAGGGGTTACCATGGATCCGCAGAAAGTGACCGCGATCCTGGACTGGCCGGCACCTGTGGATAAAAAAGGGGTCCAACAGTTTGTTGGGTTCGCAAACTTTTATAGGAGATTTATAAAGGGATTCTCGGCAATCATTGCACCTATCACCTGTCTCACTAAGCAAGGGCAACGGTTCCAGTGGTCATCCGAGGCTCAGGATGCCTTTCAGGCTTTAAAGGGACTGTTTACCTCTGCACCTATCTTGCAACACTCGGATGCCACATTGCCCTATGTATTGGAAGTGGATGCCTCGGAGACGGCGGTGGGAGCAGTCCTATCTCAGAGACGGGGAGCAAGGGCGCTTCTTCATCCGGTAGCCTTCTTCTCCCGCAAGCTCACTGCCCCGGAAAGGAACTATGATGTCGGTGACAGGGAGCTTCTGGCCATTAAGGCCGCGCTGGAGGAATGGCGCTATCTGTTGGAGGGACCCCAGCACCCCATTCTCATATATACGGACCATAAGAACCTGGAGTATCTCCGCACCGCCAAGAGACTTCGACCTCACCAGGCCGGCTGGACACTCTTTTTCTCCCGGTTCCAGTTCCATCTGACGTACCGCCCCGGGGCAAAGAACAGTAAACTGGATGTCTTGTCCCGTATGTACTCGGAACCCGGAACACCTACCCCTCCAGACACCATTCTTCAGCCCAGTAACTTCTTACTTACACAGGATGACTTGTTCTCGCAAATCCGAAGAAGCTCTGTCTGCTCACCTGCACCCCCGGCCCAAGGACTCACCTGGGAAGATGGTCTCTGGTGGCATAACAATCAGATTTACGTCCCTCTGGAGCTACGGCCTGCTGTCCTCAGGGTCCATCACGACCACAAACTGGCCGGTCATTTCGGCTCCCGGAAAACTGCAGAGCTGATTCTGTTCTCATTCTGGTGGCCACTGCTTTCAGAAGATTGTCTAGCTTATGTCCCCTCCTGTGCTACCTGTGCTACCTGTGCCAGAAGCAAATCGGACAAAGCCAGAGCCTGGGGCCTCCTGAAACCTCTCCCTATCCCGGACCGACCATGGTCCAAGATCTCCATGAACTTCATTGTGGAGTTGCCCCCGGCTAAAGGATACACAACCATCTTTGTGGTGGTTGACAGACTGACGAAGATGGCTCACTTTCTCCCTATGAAGGGCACACCCACAGCAAAAGAGACATCAGAAATCTTTATCAGAGAGATCATCCGGCTGCACGGTCTGCCTGTGAACATAGTGTCTGACCGGGGAGTGTAGTTCACCTCTCGGTTCTGGAGGGCCCTCTGCGCTACCCTGGAAATTGATTTGTCCTTTTCCACTGCCTACCACCCCTAGACCAACAGCCAGACCGAAAGGACAAACCAGCCGTTGGAGCAATACCTCTGCTGCTTCTCCACCTACTCTCAGGATGACTGGAGCATTCTGCTACCCCTGGCAGAGTTCGCCTACAATAATTCGGTGCACTCCGCCACCAAATAAACCCCCTTTTGGGCTAACTATGGGTTCCACCCCACCGTTCTCCGGAGCCTGGCAATGGAAACCGTGGTACCAGTAGCAAATGCCTCTGCACAATTTGTTCAGGCCAATTGGAAGCTCTTGCAGGACACACTTTCCCGGACTCAAGAGGCCACCAAAGCGGCCTTCGACAAGAAGAAATGGGGTGAGCTTAACCTCCAGCCTGGTAACAAGGTCTGGCTCTCAACCAAGAATCTGAGGCTTGCTTGCCCATCTAAAAAGCTGGGCCCTCGTTTCATAGGTCCTTTCCAGTTGGCAGGAAAATCAACCAGGTCTCTTTTGAGTTGGAGCTCCCCCCGTCCTTATGGATACCACGTGTCCTTGCTGAAGCCGGTGGCCCCGGCCCCCATCCTGATTGATGGAGCAGAGGAGTTTGAGGTGGAGTCGATACTCGACTGCAGAAGAAGGGGTGGCGGGGTCCAGTATTTGGTAAAGTGGAAGGGCTACGGGCCAGAAGAGAGATCTTGGGAGCCCAAAACCAATCTTCATACTGATGACTGCATCCAAACCTTCCGGGATAACAACCCTGCCAAGCTGGGCAAGCTGGGCATCTGGAGGCTGGTGAAGTCAGGCCATGTTCTGGACTTTTTTGCCGAGTTTTGCCATTCACCCAACGGCCCTATTTAAGCTCCCTGCACCTGTCAGCAGGTGCTGTCCATTCTACAGCGTCTGAGTACCTGAGAGCTTCAGCTCTGCTTCCTGTGTTGTTCCTGGTCCTGTGTACCGACCCGGCTTGTCCCGACCTGCTACCTATCCGCCTGCACTGACCCCAGCTATCCATGACCATCCGCTTGTCTGACCCCTCTGTACCTTTCCTGCCAGCCCTTGAATGAACCCAGCTTGGACTTTGACTACTCTTCTGCCTGCCCCTTTTGTGCCTCTATGACCCGCCTGTTGCTGACCCAGCCTGCACGACCATTCTTCTGTCTGCACGACCATCTGGAGCCTCACATCACTACCAGTGACCATCCAGCCCTTGTGCCATCCCGCACTCTGGGACTTCCTGTCTACACAACCTGGGGTCCCTGAATCGGGTGTGTAAGAGTGGCTGTTCCCTGCTAAGACAGACGCCACCGCCAGGACTGTGACACAAGTTCTGTATGAGAGCTATCCAGAAATGGCAGCCAGGGACCGCCAGTAGTCCAAACTGTGGTAACGATGTAGGAACCAAAAAACAGAAGGCAAACCTGAACAGTTGGTAAGAAATCTTGCCTCCCAAGTCCCTCCCCCACCCCCCGGCAAGACGCCAGGAGGTGGGGGAGTTGGGCATCCGGGGAAATCCAAGTACAAGTCACCCTAACAGGAAACTGTGGGCAAAGTAGACAATGCACCGAATTCGGGATGGTGACACCTTGAAATTTAGAAATCTAAGGGCCTCTGTGGGCAAAGGAAATCAATCTGGGGCCAGCTCCAGAAAATCAAGGGGGTGGGAGTCTTTGGAGCGCTTAGAATGTTGGTTCTTCCAAAGTGCAGGTATTAGGCTTTTTGGAGAAGAACGTTTGGAGGAGCCTGCACTTTTGTGGATCAGGGTTGAAGATGAGTCCAGGGAGATAAGGTTTAGACGGATTAACAACTGTTCCCCATCTTGGAAATTGGAGAATCCATGGGTCTTGCCTTTGTAGGTGAAGGACAGGTGAAAAGGAGAGGACCACCAATACTTGATGGTTCACTTGTTAAGGACTTCCAGCAACAGCTTCAGGGTTCTTCTCTTTTGGATGGTGGAGGGGGATAAATCTGCAAAAAACTGAATTGGGTGACCATGGATGGAGAGAGTGGGAGAGTTCCTAGAGACCTTCATAATCTCCTCTTTTACACTGTAGAAGTGTGGCTTAAGCACAATGTCTCTAGGTAGCTCATCTGAGCATGGAGGTTGGAGCGCTCTATGGACTCGATCAAGTTCCAGACGGTGTTCGGGGATACCCGGTATAATTTCTTTAACAAAGTCGCACACCAAATCTCGAACGTCAGTGATGGCCTCGGGAAGACCCCTAATCCGGAAGTTGTAGCGTCTGGAGCGATTTTCCAAATCATCTATTTTGAAAAGAGCAGAGTCCAGTTAGTCCTGTAGGTCTTGGATACGTGCTGCGTTTTGGTTGGTCCTGGCCACTGTTTGGTCTGTTCTTTGTTCTATTGCGTCAATCCTGGCCCCCAGGTTTTGCAGGTCAGTTTGAATGACAGATGTAATTTGGGAAGCTGTTTGGGCCAGGTCCTTGGAGAGCATTTTAGAGAAGACTTCCATCATCATCTGGAATTTGGGGTGAAGAGCTGGAGAATGGAACCCGGGGGAACCAGCTTGACTGGAGCCTGAGGCCTGCTCCTGAGTGGTGTGGTAATTAGGCCATCAAGGGTTCTTTCCAAGAGGGAAACAGTAGAGGCTGGTGAGAGAGCCTGAGAGAGCCATGTATGTTGGGCTCCAGGTGGAGGCCCTGGGGATGATAGGATTTGAGAGCCCCCGTCTGACCCGGCCTCCATGTCCTCACCCCTGTCCCCCGTTGCTGGTTGTGCTCCTGAGGCCATGTGAGAAGCCTTTGGGGCAGAGTCATTATAGCCTGGCTGGTGTGAAAGGTCCCTTGGGACAGTCCCTGTCCTGTAGCGTGGGGTTTAGACAGGCTCCCCCTATGATCCCTGTGGCTGATCTGATATCAAAGTCAATTTTGGCCCCTTACAAATCTGTGAATATTGGCCTGGTGGCACACAGAGACTAAGGTGCTGTATATTGTGATGTGGGGCAGGGGTGCACGCCTGTACCTTGCAAGGAAGGATGATCGGGGTCGGCTATCAGCCTCGGTGCAGCTCTGCACTTAATAGGGTGGCGTGTAGGCCCAAGCCGCGGCCTAAAGTAACAGCCAAGAGCCGCCGGCGGATCCTCTGGCTGGACTATGGTGTCTCCGCACTTCTGAGGCTGCCCCCGGCTAATCTAACGGCCCGGGTACAGGGAGGGGAAGGTCCTGGGTCCCCTTTTGAGCCCCCCCAGGCACGGACACTTACTGGGCGGTAGTCCTCTGACTGTGTTGCGGCTTGTAGGCCCGAGCAGCATCCTCGCGTAATCTGGCCGGCTGGGCGTGGAGGTCGCTTCGTGAATGGTGGAGTCACGCATTCCTGGAGGAACATCCCGGGAGCCTCCAACTCTGGAGTGCTGTGGGAGGGGGGTCTTTGCACCTTAGCTGGCTGTGGAGGGTCTGGATGGCCGGGCCGACCAGCTCTTTGGCAATAGTTTTAGCTGAGGTATTACATAAAGGAATTGCTTCAGGATATTGCGTGGCATAGTCCAGTATTACTAGTATGTGCTGATGGCCCCGGGCAGACTTTACTACTGGTTCCACCAGATCCATGCCAATTCTTTCAAAAGGCACTTCAATGATTGGTAATGGTACCAGCAGACTGCATAAATGGGGCAATGGCGCAGAATACTGACACTCTGGGCATGACTCACAACATTCTTTGACATCTGCATAAAAGAATCTCTGGATTATTCTCTCCTTGGTCTTCTCTATAACGAGATGTCCACCCATCATATGACCATGGGCTAAATCTAATACCATCCGACGATAGGATTTGGGAACCACTAGCTGCTCTACCTCCTCCTCCCCTTGCTTTACCACCTGATACAGCAAGTTATTTTTAAGAGTCATGTAGGGAAAAGACACCCCTATAGTAGATTCAACAGGTTCCCCATCTATCATTTTAATGTTTTCTCTGGCTCTATTGAGTGTGGCATCTTTTAGTTGTTCCGTACAAAAATCATCTTTTCCGACCTCTAAGTCAGGCACCACATTCTGTCCACTCTCAATATTAGAGTCAGAGATAATTTCTTGTTCATTAACCTCCAGCTGGGGGCTGGATTCCAGCTCCTCCTACTCCCCAGCCATTACAGAAAAAGGAAAAGGATCTTCTCCTTCCTCGGAGACGCCAACAGTTTTCCTTTCAATTTTGTAATCAAAAGGGTCTGGTGTGAGTTCCAGTGTTTTTTCAGTAGGGAAAGCTCTGTCCTCCCGACTCCTTTTGTTTTCCCATAAACTCCAAAAGTGGGGAAAATCTCTCCCCACTAGGGCTTCATGAAGCAGTGAGGGTACCACCCCTACTGAATGTGTCACTATGCCCCAAGGGGTATCCAACTCAACCACAGCAGTCTGGTACTCACGTGTGTCACATGTATGCAAATAAATCCAATAGTGCTAGGGTGTAACTTTGCAGGATTTACACAATCACCTTTGACTAATGTCACCACACTACCAGAATCTAGCAGAGCCGTGACTGGTTTTTCATCAACTGAAATTACACACATTTGTTTTTCCATGCATTCCTGACATGTTGCAGTACATGCCACCTGTGCAAAAAGAGACATGTATTTTTTCAAGTAAGCATTATCACATTGCATTGGTTCATAATTTAGGGAACAGTTAGCAGCAATATGACGCATGGCAGTGATAACATTTTATGTGTTCTGTACCCATCCTCTAAACGGCCTCAGAGAC
Organism: Glandirana rugosa; assembly: GCA_018402905.1. NCBI lineage: Eukaryota > Metazoa > Chordata > Amphibia > Anura > Ranidae > Glandirana > Glandirana rugosa. The sequence goes on from BLSH010438257.1 coordinate 39,894, forward strand.
CTTCCTGACCTACCTATTTGGTCACTATCTAGATCATGAGCCCGTAGTCTCATTATACTCAATATCATAAATGACTCCCTTAGCACTGGTTTTGTACTAGCAATCCTCAAAACTGCCACTATCACCCTGGTACCACAAAAAAACACAACATGGCCCTGAACAATTTAAACAATTTTTGCCCAATATCTAACTTACCCTTCCTTGCCAAGATCCTTGAGTGAGCTGTGACATCTCAGTTACATAATCATCTGACTTTAAATAATCTATTTGAACCCCTCCAATCTGGTTTTTGGCAGCTACACAGCACAGAAAACGCCTTGGTCACTAACGACCTTCTGCTAGCCTCTGATTCCAGGTCACTAACGATTCTTATTCTACTAGATCTTAGTCCTGCCTTTTATACTGTAGACCAAAATCTATTACTTTCTCGCTGAAACCATATTTGGAGTCTCAGAATTGGCTCTGAAATTAATTAAGTCATATCTCACTGATTGCTGTCACTTTGTTTCTCTTGGTGGATTCAAGTCTGAATCTGGCCCAGTCAAGTACGGTGTCCCTCGGGGCTCAATCTTGGGTCCATTACTTTTTAGCATATACATGTTTCCACTTGGCCAACTGCTTAGATCACATGGGCTCAAGTATCACTTCTATGCCGATGACACTCAGATATACATCCACACTAAACCAGATTCTACTTTGGCTGCTTCTCTCCTATCTAACTGTATTTATAAGATTTGAGCGAACCTGAACTGTAAAGTTCGGGTTCGTACCTGACTTTAGGGTGTCCGTGACCTGAACCCGGACATTTGAGAAAAAGTCCGGGTTCGGGTATTTTTTCGCGCCTTTTTCACACCTGTTTAATAGCTGCAGGGCAGCCAATCAACAAGCGTTTCACTCATTTGCCCTTAGAAGCCATCACAGCCATGCCTACTAATGGCCTGGCTGTGATTGGCCAGTGCATCATGTGACCCAGCCTATATATAAGCTAGAGTCACGTAGTGCTGCATGTCACATCATCTCATACTAGTGTAGGGAGAGGATGCTGCTGCTGCTGTGAGGGACAGATTAGCTTTAGAAAATCTGTTAAAAACAGTGATTTATTGGTGGGTGGGTGCTAGAGGAGATTTTTGTTTGCTAGAGTACATTTTGTTTGCTAAGCAAAGTGCCTCATATAAAACATAAGCAATTTTTCTGTTTGTTAGGTGGGTGTTTGCAGCCATTTTTGCAAGTGCAGTGCACTTGCAACTGCTTGTGTGTCAGGGACACTAGTTTAATCGTGTTCTGTTAGTTCAGTTGGCAACATTCTGGCATATTTATATACTGCTTTTACATTGCAGTTAGATAAATTAATTTTTTTTTTTTTTGTGCAAAATATTACATTTGCGGGCAATGTAAAAGCATTTCTTGCACAAAATGAAAAAGTGCGTCTACATTGCTGGTTTAAAAAAATATATTTCCTGACAGACTCCATGGCAGCCTACGTGTGGGTTAACCCCGCCTCCTCTCCAACGCTATAGGACCCCTAATCCCATAAATGTGAGCTCCCGGCTAGATTCTGTGTTCCTTTTTTGTCCTCCTCCTGGATTAGTGTGTAAAAGTGGACACTTACGGATCAGGCGGCGTCCAAACCTCAGTCGCGGTGCAGCCCAGGACCCAGCCATGGGCGGGTGAGTGGCTTCAGGCTATGAGAGTCCAGTGGTGGGAACAGCCTGTGGATGCCCCAAAGAAGGACGCTTGGCAGGGCGGCAGAACTCCATGGCAGTCGTTTTTGTTGTTGATATCTGTGAAGCTTTTCCTCCTTTCCCTGTTGCTTCCTTTTTTCCTCATTTAGGTGCCCTAGTTCCCTCGGTGACCGTGGGAGGCCTGGGCGGCGCGGGTCTGGTCTCTATGGCGCCTGGAACGCTTCTGTGTTCCAGAGCGCCGTACTTCCGGGTCGCGGCGGGGAGGGCGCATGCGCCGGCCTCGGATAAAACCGAGGCTTGGTTCGCACATGCACGGTCCGCCGCGGGTCCCGGCAGCTGCGCAGGCCCAGTACGGCGTGATCCCAAGGCGCAGGCGCGCAGGGATGACGTCATACAGGGCGGGGGATTTAAATAGCTGTCAAGCCCCAGAGTCTTTGGGAAGACTCTGTGGGCAGGATAGCGACGGCTTCCCCACGCCCTGAGTGACGACCCTAAGGTAAGCCAGGAAGGGGGCTAGCCTGGTAGGGTGGGTGCCCTTAAAGGGGCGCAAAAAAAAAAAAAAGAAAGGAAGGAGGAAAAGGGAGAAAGGGGGGGAAGGGAGGGTTAATTGTATTGTAAGATGTGCCCTCCTTCCCCCCGCAGCCTGAAGGCGTGTTCCTCCGGACAAGATGGACAAGTCACCGCCCTCCTGTGGTCAGCCTTCCCGCACAAGGTACGTGCGGGAGATGGCGGGAGGAGGGGTGGGACTAGGGGCAGCGGGCAAAAAGCACTCTGACTAAAAGCCCCATGTGTCTTTCTTTCTCTTCCTCCCAGCCCTTCCAGGTCCGGTCTTCAGTATGTGGCCCACCAAGCCCCTGCCAAGCCGCATCATCATTCTTCCTCCAGATCCAGACGCAGCTCTCCGTCTGGGGATCATCATCAGAGGAGACGCGCCCATTCCTCCTCCAGGCACCGCTCCCACCGCCACGACAGCCGCTCTGGTCAGAGAGCCTGCTGGGGATGTCGGGCACGGGTCCCGGAGGGCAAGTCTCTGTGTGACCCCTGTTATGCCCGGGGGAAAGAAATACGGATAACCAGCAGGTGGAATCGCTGGTGAAGCGTGTAGTACAGCAGTCCCTGAAGGAGTGGGGTGCGTCACACACGCGGAGTCAAGCCACCACTATATCAGACTCCTTGGCCGATGAAGCCCTGGAGGATTTGGGCTCATTCCGGCCTTATGATTCCTCGCTTAGATCTTCGGACAGCGAGATGGAGGCGGACGACTTTCCAGGGGGCTTCGATTTTGCCCTGGTATCCCCACTGATAAAGGCAGTCAAGGAGGCCCTTAAATGGGAGGATCTCTCCGTTACACCGGCAAAACAGAAAAAATACTTCAAGCATCTGGGGAAGGAGCGCCCCAGCTTGCCGCTCTTGGAGGAACTGGAAGACATCATCCTGGAAGAGTGGGGAAGGACAGACATTAAATCGTCTATGTCCGGTAAATCAGCGAAACTTTATCCGTTCAAGCCCGAGGACGTGAAATACCTAGAAAACACCCCTTTGGTAGAGGCAGCCCTGATGCGGCTGGTCAAGCATGTTACCCTCCCGCTTGAAGATGCGGTATCCTTCAGGGATGGCCTCGAGAGGAAGATTGATCAAGACCTCAGGAGGGTTTACGGGCTGGCCGGGACAGCCTGCAAGCCGGTTCTAGCCATTGCAGCATTATCCAAAGCAATGGAACCCTGGATGGAAAACGTGGAGCCGGTGATTCTGGGTGTGTCTGAAGAGCTGGTAGGAAATTCAGCTGTCCAGGAGATTAAGCTGGCAACAGCCTTTCTGGGGGAAGCTTCCATTGACCTCATCCGCCTGCTGGCGCGGGCTATGCTGTCCGCGGTCACGGCCAGGCGAGCGCTATGGTTACGTCCCTGGTGTGCGGACCCGGCGTCTAAACAGGCCTGGTGTAAAATTCCCTTTGAAGGGTCTTCCCTGTTCGGTAATAAACTGGACAGTGCCATAGCTCGAGCTACAGGTGGGAAGTCTGGTTTCTTTCCCCAGGATAGGCGGCTGTTCAGTCAGAAGAGACCACAGCGTAGAAGAAGAAGCACGGAACGCTCGAGGGAGGCTCGCTCGTATAAGCCAGGTAGAGACTTCAGGAGAAACTGGGGAAGAGGGCAGACGGGGCCGAAGTCTTCTAAAGGCCAGGTGTCCGGGACTCGGGAGGCCACGAAGTCGTTTTGAGATTGGGCCCGTCCAGGCGGGTCGGGTAGGGGCGCGGCTGCGTCTTTTCCGGCACGTCTGGGCGGCCTCGATCTCGGACCATTTTCTGCGTCGGCGCGGGGATGGGCTGGGCGGACCTGCCCGGGTTAGAGTTTTGCTGAAGCACCGGAGGGCTCAGGGCCTGTGGACCGGAAATCTTCTGAAGCCGGGGCAGACGGGAGAAGGGGTCAAAGAGGACTTCAGAGATGGACCGAATATGCTCGCTCGGAGGGAGCTCGCAAGGCACGAAGAAGAAGATGCGACACCAGAGAAGACTGACTTGTCGGCGGATAGGACCCCTTTCTTTGGTCTGAAGGGTGGACATCGAGCTCGATACCGTGACAGGTCAAATAATGGCTTGTCCCTTCTGGGAAGTTTCCCTT